>JAZGTL010000008.1:9130000-9472500 GCA_037349345.1 Oemleria cerasiformis
CGGAGGGTTTCGAGAGTCACTTTTTGTCTGGCAGAACTTTTGGAAGTTTTTCTTGGGTTGTTGCATACGTCTCGAACTCACGAGTTTGTAGAAATGCGGCACGTGAAAAACGGATACCCGGTGAGAACTTTCTCCGCCACATCATTGAGGCTATCTATGCATCGTACAAGGACCCGCATATATTGAGAGGCTCGGATATATGGAGGGATTTCTTCTAGACTGGCGTGGTAGGGCTTTTCCTCCGCCAGATCGTCAATGTTCTCCGATGTAAGCATGGCAGGGTATTTCTCCGCCAGAGCAATGAAGCTGACTACACGGAGTACAAGGATCTTTTTGACTTCGCGATATTTACGGATGCACGTGTACCTTTCTGACCCCTGACTTCGAGGTATATTCGGCCATGTGACGTCATGACGTGAGGTAAATGTAATCATGTTGGGAGTAGGCCCCGCGGTGGACCTCTAGGGATTAGAGCCTTGCTTTGAGGTAATTTCCAAGTTGAATGGATTGTGGTGCCTTCAAGAAATCTCCTGGATGTTGTTCTTGCCTACGGTTTTTTGTCGAGACGGGAACAAAGACATGTGCAGGGTGCACAGGTTCCATTGGTAATCGCTGTAGAGGTTCAGTTGACCTGAGTTAAGGGAATTTCGGGGGCAAAATTCCTTTAAGGGGGGGGGGGGGGGGGGGGGGGGGGGGGGGAATTGTAAAGACTCAGACAAGAAATTAAAGTAATTGGAGAATTTAATTAAGAAAATGACAATTTTACCCTCGGTTTCGGAGGGATTCGGGAGTCACTTTTTGTCTGTCAGTACTTTTGGAAGTTTTTCTTGGGTCGTTGCATAGGTCTCGAACTCACAAGTTCGTAGACATGTGGCACGCATAAAATGGAGTCCCGGTGATAACGTTGTGGATCTAAAAGTTTCAGGGGTAGTTTGGTCATTTTGGAAAAGTCCAAAATTTGGGGGATATTTTTCTCTCTCTTCGGGAGACTCTGCTTAGACCGGACTCACTATCTCTCTCTCCTTCCTTGAACACTCTCTCTCCCCGTGCGAGCATTGCTCATCTCCTCCACCATCGACCCATTTTGGGGTCGATTCGACCCAAACAAAGGCCATGGATGGAGTCCCCTCGACCTCGCGAGCATTTTGGTGTCAATTCAGGCCTCGATCACCACCAAAGATGGCGGTTCGATGGTCAGAGATGAAGCCAAAACTTTCCATGGATTTTTCGACCGATCGAGGTATGTTTTCTCAATTCTAAGCTTGGATTTGAACTCCTAGGAAGGAGTAGATGAATTTGCATGGGTGGATTGTGAAAAATGGTGGAGCCTGGAGGAATATGGGGAGCTTGGAGTCTCGACCATTAATGGCGGATTCCGATCACCGTCGACGGCGGCGTTGACGGTGGTCGGTTCATCTTTTTCGATGAGAATTCCCAGATTTCAGGCATCAGAGACGACGGTGACGGCGGCGTTCCAGTCGTCGTCCCCGACGAACTACGATTACTGGTCTAAAATGCGGTTGCTGACGTGGCAAGCCATATGGCAGTCACATGGTGCCACGTGGAAACTTGTTAGCGTCCAGTCAGCAGTTAGTTAACCGTTGGGTCAACTGACGCCGTTAAGATTTGACGGAATATGCTGACGGCGTTATCATATTTCGTCAAAAGGTAACGGCGTTATGACGAAACCTTAATGTCATTAGTTTGGACGGAATATTCCGATTTTGTTTGGATATTCCGTCAGATTCGATGGAATATTCTATCAGAGCGACGCAATATTTCACCGTGACAGTACAGACGTGCGTGAGGCGCGTGGTCCGGCCTTCTACAGGCGCGTGGTGGCTTTTCGACCCACGACGATGCGTATCTAGGGTTATGGAGCATTCCAGATCGGATTTTGGCAGTTTTGTGGTCGTTGGAGTCCATTTAGATCCTCGTTTGAGTAATTCCAGCTATATGGATGACCACTGGCTTGGGGGGTGGGGGGTGTTAGGGAGCTGGGTTATTCATTGGGGCTAGGGCTTCCTTGAGTTGGTACTTTGGATATACTGTGAACGGACTGAGTTTCTGGGATTGCGTGTTATGCGTACTTCTATGTGTTATGTTATACCATGGATTGTGAATTGGGTTTTGACCCTGATGAATGATCTGAGGTATGTTATGGAAGATTCCATCATGCTCTTGGGTTATTGAGCTACGGCTCAAGATGAGCCTGGATATTGAGCTACGGCTCAGGATGAGCTGGGATATTAACGTATGGCTCGAGTTGAGTTGGGAAATCTAGTAAGAATCGAGATGAGCCGAGATAGTGAGCTACTGCAGATTAGCTGGAATATCAAGTTACGACTCGAGGTGCTCAGGATGAGCCGGAATATCGAGTTACGACTCGGTGTGCTCAAGATGACCGGAGATATCGAGTTACGACTCGGGATAAGTTAGTGAAACTTAATTCAACCAAGTCTGGTACCTTCGGCATCAGGGTCAGTGGGTGGTAGGGGCGGTGACCCAGATTGATGAGTTATTGAGGATTCACACGAGGGTGACACGTCAGTTGTCTTGTTTTCTTGCGGAGGAGGTCATCCGAGGAAGTTTGTGAACTACTAGTCTATCCTTTATCTGACAGGTAGGTGAAGGTCAATCTGGTACAGATGAGGGTCTATTGGAACCCCTGTCAAGTTCATTTCATGTTTCCAAAGATTAAGGATATTTCAGGTATTAACTTTTGTGGTTAAAAGCTGTCAGACGGGAGCAGGGCTTTTCGCGGATTTTGAGACGAAATTCGTAAAGGGTCCTGTCACAAACTCCTTATTAGTTTGGAAAAACCATAATTTGCTACCCACAAATTTCGATTAAGAAATAAATAAATTTAGTTTTTTAATTTTAATTTATTTATTTTATATAATCGTGTGATTTTTAATTTAATGTGATTTGCTTTTTGGATGTTACAAAATTTGAAAACCTTTTTGTATAATATAGTAGGCCTTTAATCCGGTTGGGCACCAAACAATTCACTATATATCAGTCTATCCGATGGACAAATTAGTCTATCCGACTGAAATAATCAGTGACAGGACCCTTCACGAATTTCCCATCGAAATCCGTGAAAAGCCCTGCTCCCGTCTGACAACCCAAAATAATTCTTAAAATACCCTTACTGTCTTATAAACACTTCACGAGAATTCTACCGAAAAATCGGCAAAATCTCCCATATACTTTGGTTGAACCGTCTTTCACCTTTCAGACGAAGGATATGAAATAAAAATAAAACAAACAATGTTACACCTAGCCTCGTATATCCGCAACTGTAACCTCTTCTCTCAAGACGGTATTAAATAACTGAAATGTCATACTCGTGCGAACCAATCACAACTCGTTAATCTGGGTCACCGCCCATACCAACCCACTAACCACGGTAACGAGCATTCGCTCACAAGTGCATCGATCACCTATCAAAGCCCGTGAAAGTCGTCGTCAACTCCTATCAGCCAGCTTAACTCTCAGCTATCGTATCCCACCTCTTTATCAAACATTACATGCATCAATATCCGCATATATATAAATAAATACAACTTACCGGAATCTAATAGATTTACCTCGGTGGAACCCACACTATCTTTACATATGCCTGTAATATCAGTAACTTGGCCGAAGCCATCATCCTGAGTTATAGCTTGATATCCCGATCGTAAACGTAATCCCAAGTTGTACCTCAATATCTCAATCATAGCCATCATCCCGAGTCGTAGCTCGATGTCTAGGCTCATCCCCAGCCGTAACTCAATATCCCAGCTCATCCTGAGTCGTAACTCGGTATTCTAGCTCATTCCGAGCCGTAGCTCAATATCCCAGCTCATCCCGAGCCCTAACTCGATATCCCGACTCATCCCCAGCCTTAGCTCAATATCCCGACTCATTCCGAGCCGTAACTCGATATCTCGGCTTATCCCAAGCTGTAGCTCAATATCCCAGCTCATCTTGAGCTGTAACTCGATATCCCGGCTCATCTTGAGTTGTAACTCGATATCCCGGCTCATCCCCAGTTGTAGCTCAATATTCTGATTCATCCCGAGCCGTAACTCGATATCTCGTCAAGAAACGCATCCCCAGTTGTAGCTCAATATACACGCATCCTAACTAGAAACGCAGCCACTTCGGACGTCGAAAACAACCCTTAACGAACTCCAATTGACTCGAAATATGCGCCAACAGGTCCGGAACATCGAGAACTTTAAAACTCGTGTTCACCATAGCTCGAGGAGGAGCTCCACGCGCCGGTGGACGGCTGGGAACCCCCCCCCCCCCCCCCCTCCCACGCGCCTTCAAGCACGACTGTACGTGGTACTCGCCCTCAACCTTACACCCGAGTTACTATTTACTGTGCAGAAATCCTCCATAACCACCATAACTTCAAAGCTTCATAACTTCCCCAATTCTCAACGAAATTCAACGTTCTAATAATGGAAATCTATCTACTCGAGCCAAGAATCCAAATATGAAGTTAGAATTGAGATTCATTACCTGTGGTGGCCGGAAAATGCCCGGGAAGGTGGCAGTATGTGTATTTCACTGTTTTGGATGATAGAGGGAGAGAGCACGGGGAGAGAGAAAGGATAAAAAAATGAAGAGAAAAATCTGGACTTAGGACTAAAAATATCCACCATGTTAAAATTACCAAATTGCCCTTGAACCTTCTAGATCCACAACTTTCTCACCGGGTCTCCGTTTTCCAGACAAAATGTGACTTCCGAACCCCTCTGAAACCGAGGGTAAAATCGTCATTTCTCTAATTAAATTCTCAAATTACGTTAATTTCTGATCCGGGTCGTTATAACCAATACAATACGGTGTACCAAATGAAGTCTTAGACTTCAACTTAGGAATGAGCTTTTCAAATTTTCAATTCCAACATGCAAACTTCAATTTATATGTGATTTCTTCCCAATTGAATAATTGCTTTAAGCTGTCAAAAAAGTGGCCAGGTTTTTCTCTCTATGCTTTTAGGTTCTAAATATGCATTTAACCTATTGTTGTTTTTTAATCTCATTCTATATATGGTTCATATGAAGAAGAGAGATAAAGATTGCCGTTTTTAAAAATTGTTGTCAATTTTTTTTTTATTTTTTTAGAAAAATAACGTTTTAACTTTTGATCGAACATTTTGTTTTTCTCAATTCTTTTAATGAAAGTAGCTTTATATCTAAAACAAAAGCAATTTCAAATGCAGTACTATATATTAATAATATTTCTCTCTATTTTTTGTGTAATGGAAGATATCAGATTCGATTATCGTAAAGAGCAAAGTTGATACTCGATATGTATAATATAATCCTTCTCTCTCCAATATTATTATAATGAGAGATTTCGGATTCGATTCTTGTAAAGAACGAAATAGATATTCAATATATATAATGTAATTTTCGTTCTCTAATATCATTGTAAAAAATAAATAAAAAATCAAATAAACAAAATGAAAAACTATGTGCTGATAAAAGTTGACCAAAATGAATAGTGAGGTTGAAAGTGGAGATTATCTCTGATGAACGTGTTCCACATGTAACAAACATCTGGGCAAAAAATTATTAGTATTTTATGGATTCGAAGAAGTTGCCAAGGAGTTTGGTTGGCCTGCAGCCTAAATCCACCTAGATCCATTCATTGGTTATATATAGTTGACACTTTCTTACTGTACTTAATTATATAAGTAAGGTAAGCATCACCATCAACCATGTCTTTCCTAGAAGAAGAAGAAGATAGTCGGTTGTAAAGGTTTTACTAAAGCTTACATTAGTCAAGATCAACACAAACTTTGGCTCCACAATGTAAAGTTAGACTGTTTCGGAACTTAATTATTCTCTACTCATTTTACTGCTAGTTTACTTCTATTATTTTTTTTTTTTTTTAAATGTCTCCATTTGGAGATGTTATCAAAGTATGTGTAGAGCTTGTCATTGTGAATAGATATATTGCGAAAAAACCAATCACTTAAACTACTCATGACATAAAAGAAACTATGTAATTTCTTGCTCTTCATTACTTCTTAATAATAAACTTGTCCTCTATTTGGGAAATGTATTTCATTAAACAAGCTTATCCTCAATTACCTCATTTATATAACTCCAAAAGTACAAAGTCTGGCAAAACTTAATATATTCTTACAATCTCATTTATATTTTTAAAATAACATGTGAATGAATATATATGAATACCACAATATTTATCACCCGTATCTTTAACGTCCACATCAAGCTCCGCAGTCGGATATCCTTATGACCATTTTGTTGAAAATCATTAGATATGAATATGTTAAACACCTGAAACTCGATTGATGAAGTAGTACCTCGTCAAAATAGCATATATTTTTTTACCGCCGCCCAAAGAAAATATTTTGTTGCATCCTTTTCGGATAACAGTATTTCAATCCATATAAAATCAAAAAGAAACCAGTTGCAAAAAAATTGACAGAAACCTTTCAAAGGTTCCCCAACCTGGTCCTCCCCCATTGGGTAGAAACCTCTCAAAGCTCTCCCCTACTCAGTATAATACAAAGCTTGTTGGCTCATCAATATCACTTCAATCATCACATCATCCTCATCTTGCCTCTCTCCAGTGGCTTGGATTTTGGATCAATATTGGCAGGCAGGGATTCCAGATCCCCATACATTTCAAATCCCTCTCATTTTCCATTTCCTTGTTGAAGTCCTACTAAGAAAGCATCCAACTTTAATTCATGGGAATATTATAATTAGAATTGGAATTTTGAAGTTGGAATCTTCACTTTTCAAAGTCCTACTATGATATCATATTATAATTACGTATATAATACATCTAGTTACATTATATAATGAGCAAATAACGAAATATCAATCAATACTATATTTTATAAACAAGAAATTTAAAATATATTATAATATGCAAATTTAATATAGAATTAATTATATATTAGTCCAGTTTTAATAGTCAATATTTAAAACAGTTCATTTATTGATGATTCGGATTCTACGTCAACATCTAATTTTTTCATTATTTAATATATTATTTTGTTTTTCCTATATTACCCTTTAATTTATCTTTTTTTTCTCAAAAAATTTATATTATCTTAACTAATATTTGTTTAAAGAATCTATTTTTAAAGTATTTTAATTTCAAAATGATTGTCTTCATCCCTTTAGTTACCTGCAAATAGAAAATATATAATTGCATAAAAAAAATTGAAAACATAGCATAGTACATACAAAATATAAAATACTTAAAAAAAAGGTTTATGACATGAGTCTACGTAGGAATTAGGTTATTTGAACAATTAACCTATGAATTAGGTTGAAAAAAATCACATGAAATTAAATTGATTGAGTCTGTTATAGAGGTAAAACAATCTCATGAAAATCCAAACTAGAATATACTTTTGAGATAGGGAAAATAACATATTATCTACTCATTACATAAGAATGCATAAGTAATCTGACATGTGATGTAAGTATATAAAAATCAAATAAAAAACCACATCAATGCAAGCCAAAAATAAAAGAAATCAAAATTACATAATGAAACTAAAAAAAATAAAGCAATAAATTATTTCTCCAAATTGGATATATAAACAAATACCTGACAATAGGTATAAACGTACACAGAAAAACTCTAGTCGAAAGAGATTGCATGATGAAGGAGATTGTAGGTTGCATCTGCTTATAGGTTTTTGAAAATTTAGGACTTTTAGCAGAAGAATAAATAGGAAAATCTAGGGTTTTCTAATATTATGATAAATAGGCATTTTTGAACAAATAAATTTTTTTTTTTAAATAAGCAGATTATAGTTTTTTTTGATATTTTGTGGAACGTGTTAAAAATGTCATGATATGTAAATTGTGATTAAAATGTGGATAAAATTTATTTATTTAACAAAGAGATAATGAATTAGGATTCTCATTAATAAAATGAACAATATTAAAAATTCACATATTTTAATATATTAGGTAACTATAGTACCGTATTACTTAAATATTTTTCCAAGTTTCTAGTGGCAAAGAATCAAAGTGCAGGACCTTGGATTTGGGATTCTCTTGCCTAACCTACCACAAAGAGGTTGTGGGTTTGGTACGAAATAGCGTCCAGTTTCAATGAACCAAATATGTTCTTTGTGTTTGCTGACTTTCATGACACGATTTTGTGGTACCTGACAGATGGCAATAAAAGCACAAATTTGACGTTAACGCGGAAACGATAATCAGCTGTGAAAACCGGTCCAGGTTCAATGAATCTGCCCGTTTTTTTTTAGTTTTACGTTTTAACCAAATCAGTTCACCAAAAATATATGAGCTCATCAATCATGTATGTAGACAAACATTATGATCATATGAGATGGGCATGCATGGAATGGAATGGATGTAGTTTTGCCACAATTTTGGTAATAAGTTATGTGATCAAGTTTATTTATGGAAGAAATCATGATTAAAATTAGTATTTTAAACCAAATTTTAATTTAGAAAATTAGAAAAAAAAACATTTTTGAATTGATTTTGTATTGTTTGTCCTAGATTGATGTGAAATATTCTATACCCACACAACTTATATATTCGTTATGCTACATAGAAAAAAAAAGATAAGATAAGATCATATATCGACCACAAACGAATTTTACAATTCCATATAATTTTGTGGCACCAAAGTGTACACATATGTATTCATATTTACGCAACTATGTGTTTAATAATGCTCATCCCATAAAAAAATATTGAAATTTTATTAACATATTGTGATTGAAAAATCTATATGTATAAAGAGAGTAAATGGTTAAGTTTAGGGTTCATGGAGTTTGTTAAATTAAAAACAAGCTAAAAAATGCTTTAATATTTATATTTTCAAGTAAATTAAGGAGGGAATCACTTTAAGGAAGCTAAATTAGATATATCATTGTCATGTAAAACTTTGAGAAACTACGTAACAATCCAATCTTCCACTTAAATATAGGTTTGATCATAAAAAAAAAAATCGAAATCATAATCTATAGACCACACAAACGTAAATTCGTCATAACCTTTAGACTGTCCATAAATAATACGTATAAATATTATTATTTGAAACTTTAATTTCTAGCAATTATGGATCTTCTCTAGGCAAAGTTGATTGAACACAACCCATTTATATGACATCTACATTGTTATATTCAATCAACAAACTTGACTCTTGCCCTTTGGATCAAACAAAAGATTGTTTCAAATTCAAAAGTTCTCCTTTGAATTGGCCTTTTATATATATATATATTATTTTACTCGTTATTTTAATTTTTGTTTTATTTTATAAATACTTACTAAATAATGATGATATATCATTTTATTAATTGAAAAAAATTGAATTTTACCAGCATATATTTGCATTATATATATATATATTCAATATTTATGAATTTTTTAATAAATATTAAAAAACTCACATTTTATAAGTTCCAACTAGTCGTGGAAAGAAGTATCTAAACAATCTAATGAATGACTAAATAAAGACGTACAAAATGGAAACAAAAATCTCCTTTCATGGATGAAGATGTGATGATGCATATGATACAAAATCCATGCCACATACATGATAACATAAACAACTGGCGCACTTGGCAAAGCGAGTGCTTCACATAAAACGCGCCTGTTTCCGTTTCCTGCTTCAAGCCTATAAAACGCTCGCTGCAAACTTCATCGAGACCAAACACAAAGAGAGAAGCCCCAAGAAAAACGAATAAAAACACCCAAATTCGAAGCTAAACCCTAATCGCGTTTAGCTTCACCTATTTTCGTTTCTCTCTTTGTCACCGCCATTGCAGTCTGAATAAAAAGGTTTTGATTTCTCGCTTTCTCGATCCGGTCACCAGGAGTTTCTCCAAACACTTCTAATTCTGCCATTTTCTTTGTAAGCTCTTTCACTTGCTCGGTTTTTTTGGGCACTTTTGAATTTCAGTTGCGATTTCTGTTTCTTTTTGGGCTGGTTTGTGAGTGAATAGCAATGCCGGTGTTTCTGTCTTTTTTTTTTTATTTCTTATTCCGTGTCTTGATCTGTACTTTCTGTTTGGATGCTGAGAAAAAAAATAGAAAAAGAGGGGGAAAGACGAAATTTTTGTACTGGATGTTCTCCTTCTATGGAAAAGTAAACTCCTAGCTCCAATAATGTCTAGTGCATTTATTGCTACTTTGGTTTTCTGAGATTTTATCTTATGGAAAACCCAAAACTTGCCTCAATCGGAACGATATAAACCATTAATCAAAACAGTCTATCACTTTTTGGCTTCTTTGTGCTTAGAAAAGTTGGGTTACTTGTAGTTTTAAAAGGGGAAGAAAGTTTGAAGCTTTTAAATTCTAAATTCCATTTTTTATATAAAGTAAGGCCTAATTGCGCGTAGTTATAGAAAGTCAATGTTAATGTGCTCGTGATATTGATACAAATGTACTTTTTCAGGATTCAAGCACAATCATGGTATTTTGGGTCTTTGGATATGGTTCACTTGTGTGGAACCCTGGATTTGAGTATGACGAGAAAGTGATAGGTTGCATCAAGGACTACAAGCGTGTGTTTGATCTTGGTATGCCTCTCTAGTCCTGGTCTCCAGTATTCGTGAAGAAATTGGACATGTCAATTCCAAATATGACATTTTGCTTTGACTGATTGCGTTCATTTTGATTTCCATTTGTTTAGCTTGCATTGACCACAGAGGCACCCCTGAGCATCCTGCAAGGACTTGCACCTTGGAGTACCAAGAAGGATCCATTTGCGTAAGTTGCATCATAGTTTGTCCCTATAATATCAGTATAATGATTCTGATTTTATTCTATGAATTTTTTGTTCTTTTTTCCTGACTTTGAAATTCTTCCAACAGTGGGGTGCTGCATTTTCTGTACGTGGAGGGCCTGAAAAGGAAAGACTGGCAATGGAGGTATGTTTCTTTAAAAGTAAAATAGACATTGTTTGTGGTGATAATATTCTTCAGTTGAGAGCGTTAGTCATAGTTGCCCAAGTAGGAAAATTGTGGCTTGATATAAAATGGACATTTCTAGTACCCCTACTTCTTATCCTCTTTTACCAGGAGGTGCTCATTTTACATTGTATCAGAATTAGAATTGATACATATTTTCTTTCATTTGCAGTACTTGGAACGGAGAGAATGTGAATATGATTCGAAGACTCTTGTGAACTTTCATAAGGTATGATTAGTCTGAATATTACTCCCATCTTTTTCCTGGAATACGCAATATTCTAATTCTTGAATATTGAATTGATTATCTTCTACGGTATGCCATAACATTTCTATCTGTGGTACAGGAAGGGGATTTCTCTGAGTCTGAGCCCTCCTTGACAGGAGTTATTGTGTAAGTCATTTCGCTGCAAATCCCTCGATTCCTGTATTTCAATTACTTCATCCTGCGTAAAATTGTCTATAATGTACGAGAAATTGAAACGCATCAAGAAGTAATTTATAAGTACGGTACTTAGGAATGCATTGCTAACCTCATTGGTTCTTGGCATTTGCAGTTTCACATCCACTCCAGACAAAGAATCAAACAAGTATTACCTGGGTCCTGCTCCATTGGAGGATATGGCAAGGTAAGGCAGATTTCGAAGGTGTTTGTGTTTTGATGGTTGTGATTAGTTTTTATAAAGCTTTATCCCTCAGTGGTTCTCCCTGATAACAAAAGTACGTCTCTTCAGGCAAATTGCAACAGCTTTTGGTCCCTGTGGCAACAACAAAGACTATCTTTTTCTGTTGGAGAAGGCTTTGTATGATATAGGTGAGCAATCTTTTCTTACACCTAGCATGAAACTCTTCAAGCATTTTACTTCTTATGAATCAAAGAGTATTGGCGTGAGGCCGATAAAATCCCTCCCTAGTTCTTCATCAAATATGATAAGAAGATGCCTATTTATTCACTAACTTAGAATTTGCAACATGACCAGGCCATGAAGATGACTATGTGATAGAGCTAGCAAATGAGGTGAGGAAGATGCTTGGAATTGTGCGGAAAGGGATTCCGAAGGAGAAGAAGTTGGCCGGGCCGACCCACCTCCCACTCAAGTCCCACATCCCAGCCCTTCAACTTCAGCCACTCCCGGAAGCCATTGCCATGGACTCATAACATAAGAAATCTGAATTTACCAGAAGAAGATCGATAAGCTCGCGGAGCCTATTTTGAGTGCTAACCCATATCTATCTCTTTCCCTAGTTTCAATCCTTTAGGCTTAAAGATGAGGTTTTTTTGAGTGCTTCAAAATCATGCGGTTTCGAATGGTCAGCAATATGAGGATGTCTAACTTGTCTTTTCTTTTCTTTTTCTTTCTGAAAAAGAATTTGGGATGTAACAGTTACTATGATTTTAATTTAAAAGAATTTTACTCATATATGGTGATTTTATTTCCAATTTTCAGCATTTTTTGCGTTCTCTTTCATTTTTATTTTGTTTTTGTTTTTATTTTAGAGATAAAGAGGCAATACTTGACATAAAAAGAAAAAAAAGAGGGATGAAGAATAATGAGGAATGTGTGTGAATACTAAAATGTAACCATTGAAGCCACTTTACTTTGTTTTCAAATTCAAATCTCTTTTTTCTTTGTGCATTTTGGTTTCAATTTTCCTCTTCCCTTTCACTACTATTTGAAATTTTCTCCACATAAATATGTAATTTACTAAAAACACATAAAGGAAAGATAAATTTGGGACCCTTTTTCTTATATCCATATTCTTAATCTATCATTTTTCATTCTCATTTCTTTATATTTCAAGTATAAAAAGTATTCTCATTTCTTTATATTTCAAGTATAAAAAATAGAATAAACTACATAAAAGTACCCAAATTATAGGGGTTATTTCAAGTTCATACCTTAACTATAAAAATTTTCATTTAAGTACCTAAACTATCAAAAACAACATTTAGGTACACACCGTTTAGTCAATCCGTTAGTCAAATCGTTGAAATCTGAGGTAGAATTTTTTTAAAAAAGTTTTTGTTTACTTGGACTCCATATAGACCAATTTTCAATTAAAAAATTATAATTTTAAAATAAATGTAAAGATAAAAGAAAAGAAAAATATCTCACCCCCATATTCTTCAATGATCGCCACCATAACCTCCTTATCCCCCCTCTTCTTCGGTGCTCACGTCCATCCCCTCTCCCCCACGTTTTCCTTCACAACGATGGATAAAGATGTGCCCCCCCTCCACCACCGACACCGATTCCAACCCAAAAACCTTCCCACAGACAACGAATCATTGACACCGACTCACTCCCCGATTTCCTCTCATCCAATCCCTCATTTTTCGAATTTGGTTAAGTTCCCATATCGAAATTTTGAATTTTAATTCTATTTAATGAGTTGCCCATATCGAATGTTTTGATTTCATTTATGGGTTTTTTCTGGGTTTTGAATTTTGAATTTTGATCGAGGATGGTGTTGGTGTTTTGATTCAAGCTGGGATTTTGAGAGTGAATAAGGATTGAGATGACGGTGGTGGTGGTGTTCGTCGTTTTCGGTGGTGGTGGTGCGGAAATCGGTGGGATATTTTTGCATATTGATATGTCATTAATTCACAAATTAGGAATTTGATGGGTGGTTGGAGTGGATATCGAGTTGGGATCTGATTTTGGTCCTTTGGATGTTCATGTTGCTGATTTTTCTTCTTTTCCTTTTGTTCGTTTTGTTGTGAATTTATTTTTCCTTTGTATAATAGAATCTCTGAGGCATGCTTCTTTCTCATTTCTCATTTCTCTTTTCTGTGTTCAATTGTTCAAATGAAATCATCCAAAGGTGACGAAACGAAGGTGAGAAGTGAGCAGAGTGAGCCGAGCGATGGGAAAGAGGAAGAGAGGAGGAGGAGAGATTAGCATATATATATATATTTTAAATAATAATTTTGTTTTGTTTTAAAATATTATTTATTATTTTTAATATATATTCAATTTTTAATTAATTTTTTATCCACATGGAGTCCAACCCGGCATAAACAGTTTGACCAAAAAATGCCAGCTCAGCATTTAACATATTTTTTTAACAGATTGCTAACGGTGAGTACTTAGATATTGTGTTTTGATAGTTTTGGTACATATATGAAAATTTTCATAGTTGAAGTATGAACTTGAAATGACCCCTATTGTTTGGGTATTTTTATGTAGTTTATCTTAAAAAGTAAAAATGGAAAACGAAATGATTATCAAATTGCCAAAACGCAATTATAAAGGAAGCTCTTCCGCATTCTACAATTTTAAGTCGCTCAAATTACTCATATACATGTGTAATTTGTTGACAAAAATCATTGTATACAAAATAATTCTTTTTCATTTTGTATTTTATTTTTGGACCCTCATTTTCGCCCCTAAATTTAGCAGAAAAAATCAAACTAAAAACCAAAAGTTTATGCAATTACTTACGCAATTTTTGGAAGAAAAAACATTGCTACATGAGCAATGGATAACCGTGGAGTGTGAACGACATGATTTGTCCATCTTGATATGCTTTTATTTGAGTAGCATAACTTTTCAGGGTCATGATTATACTGCTAACAAACATCCTTCACATAGATTGGAAAAAAAAAAAAAAAAACCTTCTTCACATAAATTTTGGTGTTTTTTTTTATAATACCACCTACAATCCATGCATTCCTTACATTTTATTAGTCTTTTTCTTTTCTTTATGCTTGTATTTGTGTACTCAAAAACTTTAGGATCATAAGCATGCCGCTACCAAACGTGGTTTTCATAAATTGTTATACCACCTCTAATCCATACCTTCCCCACATTTTATTAGTCCTTTTTATATACAAAAAAAAATGAGGGACAATTGGGCTAAATATAGAATTTCACACAAATATATTCTCATCATATACGGGAGTCAACCTTATGAGGGAGTCCTTTTAGCTATGTTAGTGATTTGAGACGAATCATACAAATTCGAATCAAATCAAACCAAACTGGACTGCCCTCGACCATATGCTATATAGAGAAGATTTGTACTTCTAATTACATTTTACTTGTATTTGTTTTTTTAATAATTTGAAATCAATTATCTAAATATGTCGTTTATTTATATTATAATACATCGATCAACGACATTATGTTAATGGATTATGCTTTAATTTGTTTTTTTTTTGTTCATTAATTTTGTTTTAATTTACTCAATCTGACAGTTAAAAAATAAATAAAATGAGTGCACGAAAAGAAAATAAGAGTGTAAAATCATTCTCTTAAAAGAATCTCAATTAATATTAAAGCCCAAATATGCCAATAATATTAAAGTTTTGGGATATTCCACTTTGCGATTAAGTGATATTTCTTAAGTTGAAAATGATTTTTTTTTGTTCGGAAGTTCAAAATGATATTGATTTGTATAGAGTTTGATATTGTACATAAAATATTAAAATAAAAAGTGAAGCCCAAGCATTAACTTGGACTGGACCCAACATGGCCCATTGATGGATTGACCCAAACAACAAAAAGTTAATAAAGCAAAGAACGTGTTCAGGAAGTCAGGCTTAACAAAACAAAAGGACCTCTCTCTCTCTCTCTCTCTCTCTGCAAAATCAGTTCCTCTGAAAGACCCAACCTTAATTCCTCCAATCGTCTCTCTCGCCATGGATTCCGACATGAATCTCAACGCCCCTCACTCCATGGGTACCACGATCATTGGTGTGACATACAACGGGGGAGTAGTTCTCGGCGCTGACTCGCGAACAAGCACTGGTGAGCTCCTCACTCTCTCTCCCTCCTTTCCTTCACCAAAACCCTAATTAGCTTCGTGTTTTCAATACTCAATTGATATCTTTCTTTGATTCTTCCAGGAGTGTATGTGGCCAATCGTGCCTCCGATAAAATCACCCAGCTGACCGACAATGTCTACGTCTGTCGCTCTGGATCGGTACCCATGTCATCAAATTCACTCCTTTCACTTTGTTTTCTTCATTTTTGTTGATTTTCTCGATAATTTGGACATTTTTAATTTTGAAATTTTGCAGGCGGCGGATTCTCAGGTTGTATCTGACTACGTGCGTTACTTCCTTCATCAGCACACGTCGGTCTTTGCCCTCTTTTTGCTTCTATTTCTCTCTCATTGATTCGTATTTCAAGTTGTGTATGTAATGGGTTTGCTTGTCATTTGTGTTTGTGCAGCATACAGCTTGGGCAGCCTGCCACTGTCAAAGTTTGTGCCAATCTCATCAGGCTATTGTCTTATGGCAACAAGGTTGGGTTTTTTCCTTCTTAGTATTGATATCATGGATATCAGGAGATAAGTTTATTTTCAGCTTGTAAGTACGTGTTTTTACCATGATGTTCTGGACTTGGCAGAATATGTTACAAACTGGGTTGATTGTTGGTGGGTGGGACAAGTATGAAGGTGGTAAGATTTATGGAATTCCTCTTGGTGGCACACTGCTAGAGCAACCATTTGCCATTGGAGGTATGCTATGCTGGAGTTTCTCTAAATTAAATTGTCAAATCTCCGTTTCCCCCTTGCGGTTAGTTATGGTGCTACTTTTATATGTTTCTGTATACTAGATGGGATGCAAATGTCATTGCTTATACAAAAGAAAAAGGTCATACAAGTATTTTGTTTGGTTAAATTAGGAACTGAAATTTGTAGCCTTCTTTGATAATTAATCGTTTAGTATCAAATTGGATTTAGTAGTGTGCGACTAACCAAGTAATGTTGGGATGCTCATCAAGTGCATTCCAATAGTTCATCTTGGGTCAATGAATAAAATTTGAGGGATCAACGACTTATATTTGCTGGCCAAAGAAGCAACTTTTATTCTGATACCGTATCCCTCTTAGAGCATCTGTAGCCCACCCCCAAATTTAAATTTGGGGAAAATGTTAAAATACAAACCTCCTTTCCCTATACTTTCTCCAAATTTGGGATTTCCCTAAAAATCTCAATACCTAGTAGGAAGTATAGGGCTCCACAAACGCATCTCCAAACCTAGTTTAGCATTGGAGATCTCTTCACCAAACTTTCCCTCAATATAAGGTAATAATAGGAAAAGGGCTGGAGCTTCCCTTATCTTTAAGTAATGAGTATTGACTTCCACTGTATGTTTTGGCGTTAACTTGAAATATCTGTTTGGAAAGCTTTGGAAATCTTTTTATGTGATTTCAGGAGGTTCAATGCCATAATTTTTTCTGCATGGGGTTTTGTCGTAACAAACATTTTCTGTATTTCAGGATCTGGCTCTAGTTACTTATATGGGTTTTTCGATCAAGCTTGGAAAGAAGGAATGACAAAGGATGAAGCAGAGGTATGTATCTCTTGATGTTTGCGTATGGAAAGATTTAGTAAATTCCATGAAATAAAGTGGTGATAGAAACTTCTCAAGTTCCTGTAGGACTTGTCCTGGACATTATTTTAGGTCAATAGTTTACTTGAACAAGTGACCTTTAACACCCTAGAAAGGAATCAGTACACTCATAATTTTATTGCTCCATCTCCAATCTGTAGTTCACGTTGATACTGTTGAAGCATTTTCCTGTGATTTTTAATGTTCTGTAGTGCAGCCAATGTACAAAAACACTGATTGTTGTGTTTTCTTAGTGAGAAGTTTGTTTTAGCTTGTTATTGACCTTTATTGTTAACTGGTCTTTGGTGGCAATATTGCAGCAATTGGTGGTCAAGGCTGTTTCGCTAGCCATTGCACGAGATGGTGCTAGTGGTGGGGTTGTTCGCACTGTAGTTGTATGTTTTTCCCCCTCAACTAGCTATTTACTTAGCAAATCCTTTCGTACTTTTGTTTGCAACACAAATGGGACCGCCCAAGTTCCTGTTTCTTACTTCGTTTATATGGTGTTGCAGATAAATTCCGAGGGAGTGACTAGAAACTTCTACGCCGGGGACAAGCTCCCACTATGGCACGAGGAGTTGGAGCCTCAGAATTCACTATTGGACATCCAGAACCTTGCCAGTCCTGAGCCAATGAACATACAATGAAGACGGATCTTGCCCGACTTTATATGAACAAGTCTGCCTACTGTTATTACTTCTCAAATTTTGAATTCGAACTCTTGTTTTAGTTGGAAAATTGGAAAATTGCCTCACCTTTTGTGATTTAATTATTGTATGTTGGTTCAATCTACAAACGTTTAAACCGTAACTTTGTTGCTCGTTTATTGTTCATCATCGTCTCCTTTCTCTCAGTTCCTTTTCAACGTTCTTTTCCAGTTCTGGATGTTTTAAGATCTTCATACAGAGGAGTATTGGGCAAATTTTTTCCTTCCTAAAACTTTATATTTTCGAGAAATTTTGAGAAAAGAAATGCAACATGTCGTTTAACGAAGCAATTGTATTCATTTATTCAGATGGGGTCATCAAAAAATTAAAAACAGATGTTGATAAAAAATAAAAAAAATGGTTGTGAATCGTAATATGCTAATGCTTGAATATTATGAGATTCGTCTATAGAAAATGAAAGCACGCTCCGCGAGTATGATTCCTACATGAAATTCAGACTCCAGAGAAAATAAATAGAAAATGAAAGCAAACTCCACGTGTATGATTCCAATATGAAATTCAAGACTCCAGCGAAAATAAATAAAATCTCTTGCCCAAATAAAATCCGGGAAAAAGGAAGAAAGAGTCAGAGAGAAAATAAAATAAATTCCGCAGAAGAAAAAAAGAGGGTGAGAGAGAGAGAGAGAGAGTGATGACGAGTGCGATGAGTTTAGTGGCGAAGGCTCCTACTCCGGTGTCTCATGAGAGCCTCCACAAGGTGTTCGTGTACGGCAGCCTCATGGCGGAGGACGTCTGCCGAGTCCTCTTAAATCGCGTCCCTCATTCCTCCCCTGCTATCCTCACCGGCTAGTCAGTCTCTTTTTTTCTCTCTCTCAAATCAATTTTCTCATCATCTTAATTCTTTAATTAATACAAGAAAATGAAATCAATAAAAGGATGGGTTTGTGAAACGTGAAGTCACAGGTATAGCATCAAAGGAAGAGTTTATCCTGCGATTCTGCCGGTGGAGAATAAGAAAGTTACCGGCAAGGCAAGGCTTCTTATTTCTAAGGCCTTTTTTTGATCAAATTTAATTATATGCAATATAATCATATATATATATATTTATATATATTAGTTGAATATGTTTTGATTTGTTTTGTGCAGCTGCTACTGGGCATCACAGATCCTGAATTGCATATTTTGGATGAGTTTGAGGATGTTGAGTATGAGAGGACCAATGTTGATGTCTCCTTCATGGTATACTTCTTTCTTCACATATATGCTTTCTCTACAATCCGTCATTTTTCTTTTGTAATATCTTATGCTAAATCAAAACATCAAATTGAAGATGATGATTTCGAAAAACGCTTGTGAATCTATAAGCTGTCAATTGGTAAAGTTGTTAGACTTAGAAAGCTCAAAAAAAATTTGGAACTTTGATGCATTTTATGTGATGGGAGTGAGCCGTTTTTCGTCAATTTTCATGACATTAGGGAAATGTCTTCCTGTGGTGTTGATGGATTTCTGTTAATGCAAGTATTGCCCGTCTTTTCTCAAGAATTTTGAGCCTTAAATTTGGTGTGCGAAAACTAAAATGGTGGGTGAACATTTCTTGCTTTTTAGGACACTTCAGAGAAGTTGTTAGTCCAAACTTATGTTTGGAGCAACAAAAATGATCCAAATTTGTATGGAGAATGGAATTTTGAGGTAAAATCTTTTACCCTTCTTTGTTCTTACTTTTTATACAGCCCCAAATTAGGGTTTTTATGTCAAAGCTATACCTATTAGGGTTTTATGTCGAAGCTATATCTATGCCAACGCCATTTTTCTATAGCATTCTATTCCCTTGTGTCTTGACTTTGTTATGATCCCCTTAAAAATGACAAGGAATGGAAACAAACACACATGAAAGATTTTGTCAACATGACGGCGGGTTTCATGGAAGAGCTGGAACTGCCCGAATCAAAGCCGAGAGTTGAAACCTACGATTCATTTTATCAGCAGGATCATGTGAATCCGCCCGTCTCATGAAGTTCGTTCAATTTGTAGATTCTGGTCCCATGAACATCTATCATTCTATGATGCAGCCGCGCAGCGTGTTTCAGTTGAAATAGCTCTGGAGAATGTGCAAGGCATGGTCCAGGACAACTATTGTGTTTCCCAGATTTGTTGGTTTGGTGGCATTTATAGATTCAATAAGTACTGTTTGGCTTAAAACTTGATCCTTCCTTATTTTGATAGGCGTAAGAAAAAATTTGCAACTCAATAGCTATTTCACATTGTTATGGAGGAACAATGCTTGTGAATTCATTTAACACAAAAGAGAAATAAAACCGATCCCAACATTGCTCAAAGGTAACAAGAAGGAACAATCAAAGTTGTAATTTAAAAAACAGAAAGGAGATGATTTTATTAATATTACTTGGGCTTTTGAATAATAATAATAATAATATCGTTATACTGCTGTTACGTCCACAATGAGAGTTGATTCTGAAGTGGTACTTAAATAAAAACCCAAATTTTTACCAGACATTTTTAAATTCCAATAAATTACTGGGTTGGATTGAGAGAGGCGCGTCTGCGTATTCTTAGATAGCCAAACTTGCCTGCACCAGGTGATGAGCCCTCAAAAATATAAGGCAGATAGCCTGTTGCAGCTTTGTATCTCTGCTGAATCTGGATACATCAAATTATAAACACTATATTAGGTGCTTGAAAATTAGAGACAACCACCGTGTCAATAAACTCAATTATAAACTCTTTCCCAGGTCGAATTACCTCCAAAATTTGTTGGCTGCTCTGCAGAGAGTTCCGGCCAACTACACAGACTGTTCCACCAGAACCTCCACCTGTAATCTTGGCTCCATACAATGTGCCGTCGTCGGATTTCGGTGATTTAATATGTTTCATTTCTTGTACCAACCGTACCAGCCGGTTTGTTCCATCGGAGCCCAGTCCACAAGCACTGTAGCTATAGTGGCACTGCAAAACAAGATGTTGAAATGTTAAGGTCGTGCTTAATGGGCTTTGATTCAACCTAAGAAAGCCCCAGTTACTGGCAGCTCCCACACGTAGCCTGCTGTTTGTTGGTAACATGGAACCAACTAACAAGGCATATACTACCCTCAAATGGCTAAAATGCATTAATATTCTAGAGGTTTGATGACATACAAGTTCTTGACAACCTTCTTTTCACCTAAAGACAACTAAATTTCTTACAACCAAAGACAAAAAACTCCAACAAAGAACCAATATCTCTATATCCACCAAACCCATCAATGCCGCTAAACCAATAAAAATATCGGGTTAAAGCTTAGGGTTTAGCTCGCAAGTTTTAGGGCTCCGCTCAAAACCCTAGGCTAAACCTTAGGCCATGAGCTCTCCTACCCAAACACCCCCTCGCCCTCCCCAAAAATTTCTACCACCCTAAATCCTAAACCGTTAAACCCCAGAAAACACCCTTAATTCCGTCAAGGGAAAACAAGTAAAATTACAATTCTCAAAAAGATGGATTTATCCTTGGTTTTCAAAAAAAAGTTGATTGCCCTACGTAAATTTAGTTATAGTTGTGTCCTTGGGTATAGTTTTCTCTTTTCCAAACCTTAAACTCAAATAATCATATCATAAGCCAAAGTTTTTATGGGTTCGTCACGTTCTTTCTTTATTTCACAAGAACAGTCTACCATCTAGAGGAGGAAAGAAGGGAGCCTGGTGGCTTTTACTGCACAGAAGGATCCTTCACTTTGATACTAAAATTAGTTTCAATACATTGTTTTCTTTAGTATATTTCCTATAGTTGTGCTGAAGTGGGTTTGAATTTGAAGTTTTCTTCAACTACCCTGCAAAGACCAGAAACTTATACATACCTGATACAATATCTCTCCAAGAGCTATAAGCTGCTCATTTGAATTTGCTGATGTCAAAAGTGCTTTGAATGCCTACATGTTGAAGAATAAGTAAAATGAATTAGATGATCTGTAATTGTCCATAATTAGAAAACAAGAAACAAATAAAAATGTCATCTGACAGAACTATCACAGTATCACATACAGTTTATGACGGATAATAATCAGTAGATATTAAAAAATAAAAAAATCAAGATGTAATGTAAGGGAACTACATCCCATGATCTAAATCCCTAATACTAACCATTGAAAGACAAACAAGATAAAGATAAAAATGATGGGAAGAAAAATAGAATTTATGGATAGATGTACGGAAAGGAATAAAAAAATCCATCAATAACCTGAACTCGGAAATTTTCGTATATAGGATGCCTAGCACATGCTCTCAGACCGTAGTTACGATTTGGATCAATTACTGTAACTTGATCAATGTGATCTTCATACTTCTCAAGAAAAGTTGCACCAAGTATATACTCAGGAAGCATCTTAACATAAAAACACTCGAATCTGACATTCAAGTTATGAAATATATAAGTAAACCTTTTATAGGAATAATACAATTTCAAAAGTAGCTTGGCCAAAACTTCACCTTTGGCTTTTTGGCCAGCAACTGCCTTAATTTTCAGGAAGTTATTTAAAAAAGGTCCCAGGAGAACATTACCTATGAGGTGACAGGTTGCACAAGTAATCTAATGAAGCTTCTGCTTCAAGAATTTCAACACCATTATCCTCTAATTCATCAGGGTTTGTCCCATTCGCAGTTGCTGATGATCGAGACAAAATCGCAGAAGCGGCACACTTTATGATCTTTCGGCCCATAAAGGCACCTATTCTAACAGATCCATAATCCGCACCTCCAACACTATACAAGAAGAAAAATGGCAAGGCTTAAGTACAATTCCTTATTTCAGGTTACTTGGGCTCATTTCAAACAGGTTATAACTTCAGTAATGAGATTAGAGATCAAAGGTTACCATACAATAAATCCTAACATAAATCATATTTAGAAAAGGAAAAAAAAACTTAAGCAATAGCCACTAGAACTCTTAGGCTTCATGAATGGTTTAAGCTGAGCAGAATTTTGCAAGAATTGTGAGAATTTGAAACCTTAATATAAAATAGGTTTTTTAGTTTAATTCTTACAATCCTTCAAAAAAAAGTTTAATTCTTACAAAATCTAAAGTTCTAATACATGTAAGGTTATAGGCCAATGATCCCTTACCTGTGTCGTATTCCTGAATCAATTCCCCAAAATCGGACATGGCCAGGAATTTCTACTAGTCCAAGAACCTCAGCAGGCTGTACAAAGAAACAAAAAAATATATATTGGCCTCATTTCTCAATATGAATAATGCAACTGAATTTTTTTTCTACAACATTAACGTTCAATACCTGGCACACCATTGCAAGAAGCTTGTTGGCTTCACCACATGCAGAAGTCATCTGGTCCATCACCCCACATGGAGCTCCAACAATTTGATTCTCCACCTAATAAACAACTAGAATTATCAACATTATGTACAAGAGAAATTTTTTTTGGAAAATAAAAAGTATGTCCATTATAATACTGTGTTGAAGGTGTGACCTTTTGGCAAAGCAAAGCAAGATCTCTGGGACTGACGCTTAATCCTACAAAGTAGATGAATGGATTTTAGTCATTTTGTTTCCCATGACTTCCCACAAAAGTAAATATTAAACATAATAAATAGTCAGAATACTTTGTTAACTTTATCGGTCCTAAATAGCCAGATACTTCAAATCAGCAAGAAACAAAAAGTATTGCAATGACTTTCTACTAAATCAATTAACATGTTAAAGACCAGCTTGATATCATAAGAACCAAACAAGCATGTAACTACGTCAATATTCAGTATTTGCGCAAGTATTCTTCACATATTGCCACGACATTTTCTCTTGGGGTCACCTCTATAAGTCTATGCAAGTTAATAATAAGTCCGAAGTTACAAATGAAAAGGCTTGATTGAGTGACTGGGTCGATCTAGGTTCACAAATGTTGTCATTTTTCTAGAAACAAGTATAACCATTAAGAACGTTGTTATTTTGATAAAATCGAAAGAACTTCTATTACATGAAGAAAATAAAATTAGAAGACTCGTAAGTTTTTTAACTCTTTACCATAGGCAGCAGCAATGGCAGACATGCTAGCAACCTCCACAGAAGCAGAAGAAGATACACCTTTGCCTTCCGGGACAGTGGAGGAAACCTGTATGTAATGATCAGTGTGCATGTCAATATTAGGGTGTATACCTCAACAAACTATTTGTAAGCAACCTTACAGTCTATCTATCAAAAAAATTGAACAGCTGAGAATGGAGAACACAACAGTATTTAACTATAACAGGCAAATATTTGAGCTAGTAAATAGGAATAGGTCAACACATTCCAAGCAAAATAATGCAAGTTGCCAACTCATACCAGCAAACTGATGCTGTCCTCAAAACGTACACCTAGTTCGGTCATTAAAACCAGGATGACACCTGCAACATATGCTGCCCATCTAAAATGGAAACCATTGTAAGTATACAAAGTTACACATACAGACGCACTAAACAAAGAAGATTACCCACTTTTGGGATGGATCTTGTGAAAAGTATTTCTTTGCCTTCTCATATGACATTGGTTGATCTCCGTCCATAAAATCAGATAGATCCATGTCAAAGGTTGGGCTACGGTTACTTAACTCTGAACCATACGAGACCTGATATAACCAATATATGTAGATGGTAATTATATTCAACTAAAGAAGTACTGAAGTTGGGAGATTGTGAAAAATATCAACCACAGTTTACATTGTCTATACATATCTACATTTTAATGCTTCCTCACTACACCAAAGATGAAGACAAACACATTTTTTATAATTAAAGACAGAATGACTCTCAGTCCTTACACATACAATTTGCAAGACAGGTATTGGATTTTGTCCTTCAGCCTGCTGTCGAGCCAGGGCATGTTTCCAGAGCCTATGTTTACGTGGATGATTTCTTTGTACAGCAACATGGCAGGCTTCTTTTGTGGGCATCTGTGAAAAATAACATCAGGAGAAACAGTCAGGAGGAAAGACAATGCCAAAAGGCAACTTCTTATTTGAAATTTTTAATGTTTTACAAAAGTGTACAAAAATCTACTTTGACTAATCCAATGACAACAGATGTCCCCATTCAATAGTCAGAATCCCTTCTTCATAATTCCATGCCAAACCATAAAAATAGATCAATGAATCAAGTATTATTGTGCCGTGATATTTCTACCTACAAGAACATGGCAAAAATGCCTTACGAATTTGCTTCAGACCAGCAAGGAAACTCATAGTAATTATATGTTTAGATCCTTGGTTTTTTTACTAAGTACACCAATAACCTCTAAAATCACTCAGTCGGTTTCCCAGGAAATTTGTGGTTTTCAAGAGACTTTCAGCAATAAAGATGAAAAGAAAATATGTATGATTTCTTCTACAGTTTTATATTATACCTATATGTGTGTTCATGTTTGTTTCAGCGTGCATATGTGCGAATCCACATGTGCGTGCATAGAAGTATCAATAGATTTAAATGTGTACACGGGTGTGCACTGCACTAAGTGGCAAGAGTACATTTATAATGACAGGATAAATAATAACTATCAACATAGAGACAAACCAAATAATCATCAATACAGAGACAAACCTGCAAGACGAGGCTTCCAGAATAGTCAGCAATCCCTCCCATTACGTCTAACCGTCCAGGTGCTCTTGCCACAATAATTTCTTCCTGTATCTCAAAAATCAAATACATTATTCAGTAAAATAATAGGAAAAAATATATAGATTCTGACGAATATGAATACACATATAATTCTTCCCATGGAAAAGTTCTAAACAATTCTGACAAGCAGTTTAGGAACCTTAAATGGGCATTTTCACACTAACTCAATAAATAACATGGCTTTCATTGCAAATGCATAGATGAAAAGTTACCACTAGCAAAGTAACTACTTCTGTATGCACAAATTGATAAGTCATCCATCATATCAGCCTTGTGGAATTTTTGACGTGGATAAAAAGAAAATAAGGAAAAATGAGATTCAGTTGAAATAAGTGAGACCTCCCAGTTGAAGAGTCCAGCTGCAGCCTTCCTCTCCCTCATCTGGCGCTTCTCAGTATTCTTTTCAGAGTCATAAAGAAAATCTAGTTCTGCCAAGCTCTTCAAAAAAGTCATTGTATCTGAAAGACCCTGAAGATCTCCATGAAGAATCTCGAAGTCTTCAGTGCATCTAAATAAAGCAGTGATGTATCAGTATCCAAATAATTCTTGTATAACAATAATACTAATAGAATATACATCTCACGAGTTCATTAGGGTGCTCTGCTCGCTCATTTCGCAAGTAGGTGATCCAATTCCAAGTTCACTTTCAGCATTTGCATACCATTCAGGAATGGCCATATCTCGTCCAGGTACCCTTTGCAGTTGATAACCAAGAATTATGGCATCACGCAATCTTCTTGCCCCGCTTAACTACATTTCGGCAAGAACAAAGTAGAGTCAAATTGATTATTTTAATTTCATTTAAATAGTAGATTTCGATCATTTATTCCCCACAGAAAATGTGAGGCTTCTGCCCTCAACCTCTGCACTTAACTTTTGGGGTTTGCACAGTTTGGCTTAATAAATTCTAACACCCTGTGCATTGTTTCCGAACTGTAGTGCTAACTCAATAATCTGACAAAGACAGATCGAGTCTGTGCTACTAAAAGAAATTCATTACCAAAACGATTTGGTATTGAAACTCTGAAATCTACTAGTCGACTTTTATATTAAATTTTCTTAGCAATTACGAAAGTAAAAATTACCTTGTCTGATGCATAGTTTTTCCCAATAGCCGTCTCCTGCAGAATGTGAGCTGCCACCTACAATTTAAACTTTTATATTACCACATAGATGCAAAACTAAACGTATAAATAATCATAGGATTCCAGCAACATAGAAGGTACCTCACCACCATTGATACCGCCTTCATAGCACGGTTTCAAACTGATTGCACGTTCAAGGTAAGGTTTCCAATGACCAGTGAGCAAGTCCCGCCTAATCATCTCAACACCCCCTTGATAGTACTGTCATAGGAAATTATTTCCGTAAACCGAACTAGTATCAAGTTCTTGACAAGGATATATGAGAGGACGGAGAATAGGAAAATGATATTGTTCAAAAAATGTAATATAATTTTTCTTTTATATTAAAATCGATCATACCTCAAGCATATTTCTTAAGAAAGGTTCTTCATTGAAATAATCTCTGCGTACAAATACAAATGGTAACTTGTATGCAAGGGCTTCACTCACAGTTCCATATCCAATTTTTCCTGAAATAACATGAACCCAAAATTTTGATCACTGTCCATTCCACGTAGGTTCAAGCCAAAATAGCTTCAAACCTACCTAGCATACAGTCAGACGCTGCCATAAGGTCAGGTGTATACGCATCTTTTGCAAGCTTTATGAAATTTGGTGGAAACTCTTGGTCAGAACCACCACACACCTGAACCAAAAATATTAACTATTTAATATGAAAATATCTAATGCAATTGTAAGACAGGACGAAAAGGTAGGGAACATGCTATGAAATTACCAGGCACATCCATCCAGGGGGTAAAAACTCCTCCTTCAACTTCCAGCCTGCTGGCTGCAGATAGGGAAAGCAAAATACAAGTACAGTAGCAATAGACAGAATCCAAGTTTGAGCATTTTCATATGCTTCAATGCATACCAAACGATCTCATTAATAATAATGGAACTTCTATGTCTAAGAACTTGCAGCAGATGGAGGAATAAATGCTTAATTGAAAAATTCAATGATCTTGAGTGTAGTAAAAAGTAAGCAAAGACTATTTGTGGGATTTCGTACCAATCACATACTGACATGTGGAGTGACTATGCATGCGCTTGTATGAATTTCAACTTAAAGTAATAGTAAATGCATGCAGATAGCTAAATAGCTAGTGCACTGGAGAACTCTTAAACTCATTGTGCGACTGCATTCATAGTCTACTGACAAATCCTAACACATAACTTTCTAACTGAATCATTCAAAATGAGATGAAACGGGAAATGAAGGCATCCCAACAACAAACCAAGGAGCACTATTTAATCATCAATTCACCTGTCCACCAAAGTTGAGTATGACTAGCTTTACATGATCTGCAATTCCCAGTTCCTCCCTCACCTATAACCAGGAAAAAAATGAAAAATCTATACAATCAATTGAATCAAGCAATGGAAGCTTTGCTAAAGATCTTAAGGCTAAAACCTCTTTGCGGGATCTGTGAAACTTCCGCACAACTAGAGGCACATCAACAGCATCACGGAAAGCAGGCACTGCAATTTAAAAAAAAAAAACAATATGATACAAACTAATAAATAATTCCCTGAGCCAGAGTGATAAATTAAAGAAGCAACTTTCTTATATTGAAAAAAACATACTTGGGCAGTATCCTGGGAGGCGGATGAGGAACTCACAGTGAGAATAATCTTCTGCTATCTATATTCAACACAGAAAAGTACCACAGCAAACATCAAAAGGCTAAAAGAAAACCCCCATAAGTGAATTTTTCCCATCGGTGTGTTTCACATCCACCATTGATCTATAGAGACACGGCCAAACCATATAAACCGGAGGGAGAGGTATAGGTGCAATGAGCAAATGACTAAAATCTAAAATTAAATAATTCAAACTCAAGCACAGGAGCTTCACCTGCCAAACGATTGAACGGTGATTACTTCCAGCATCCATGACATATTCTGCATAGATGAAGTCCCAACTGTATAGAGAAAGGAAGAGCACATGGAATTCCCAAATTTTGAAATTGTTGGATAACTAATGCAATATCATAAAAAGTCATAACTTGAAGTTCAAGTTATGCATATACATCTAAATATCATAAGAGTTAGTAAAAATAATTGTTACTGATAACAAGATACCTGAAGTTAGTGACACAAACAGAGCGAATTCCAGCATCGGCAGCTGCACGGCATGCAACGGGAACAACATCTGAGACCTGTAGTAGAACAAACTGTCAGAGAAACTATTTACATGGGATAGAGCAAACAAAAATCCAACCTCCGCCCTTCAATCTCGACCAAGACCAACTACTTGAATAAGTTCAAACCAAAATCAAGTTAACAAAAACACAGCAGAAGCATTTAAAGTACCACTAGGTCAGCTTTGATGGAGGTTAGCCACTCCACTTCTGTTTTCAAAATTGAAGCCCGAGGAACGACTGCAGTCTCCGAATACTAACACAACCAAGAAATTAAAAAAAGAAAAACAACAAAAGTAGTTAATTAGAGAATAATCCAAAAAATAAAGTTTTTGACAATAACAAAAAATCCAGAACGTAGAGTTGAAGCAATATAACTTCACTGCCACGATTAAAAAAAAAAGAAGAAGTAAAAACCAGCAAAGGAACAAAAGTTAATCAATATGCAATGTGACTTCCTATTACCTTTGCCAAGGATGCGAGACGGTCAACCGTTAAAGCATCTGCCTGAACAGCTCCACAGTCTAGAAGAACCTGATATCCACCAATCAATACAATACTACAATGATGCTACATATCAAAATTCATAATATAAATTTACAAAATCATCATTTTCATGAATAATTATCATCGCTAGACCAGTAAATTGCGAGACTGGAAATGTTACCTTCCGAATGAAGAGGCGAGGAGACTCAATCTCCGTAGTGAAAACGAAGTCCGGAGCTCCGGTGACGACGTGGACATCGTGCCCGGCGAGAATCAGGTGCCGGACAACCTACACTCAGAAACACGGTCTGCTGATCAGCAATTAGACAGCCGGCATTGAAATTTGAAGAAACTAGCGATGAGAGTAAGAAATTGTGAGTCCAGACCTCAACTACGCGAGTGGCGTGACCGAAGCCATGGCCGGTGACATAGTAGGCGAACACCAGGTGGTTCCTGGACGCCGACACTACTTCGCTCTCTTTGTCGATCCTCATTTTCCCTCTCTGACTGAGTCTTCTCCGAGAAGGAAATAGCAAATGATCGCAGCGACGGAGGATTATATATATTTTTTAGATTATCCAGAAACGACAAGAATATCAAACAGATTGCGTGGGGAGAGATTGGGAAGTTAAGGAAATTACGAAATTAGGATATTGGATAAGATGATGATGATGATGATGATCGAGACGGTGACGTTTAAATCTCGAACAAACGTGTAGCCGTTTTCAGTTTATCCTCTTTCTTCGCAAACGGCAGTCAGCTCAGCCCTCTGCAAACGGAATTAGAGTCGCATCACTGCCACGTCATTTCAACCGATGATCTTCTCGCTTTCAAAATGTTACTATGATACTATCCGCAGCTCAATATTAACTAAATCTCTTTTATTTTTTGGGGCTTTTTGAGATAATGATCATGGAGTTTTTCGAATATGGTATTCTTCTTCTCTAATTTGTTTTCAACTTATTATTCAATCAAACTGAGCTTCAATATGTATATATAATTAGAGATTTAGAGCATAATCTTAAAGGAAGCAATTAAATATAGATTCAAAAATGACAAGTCTATCAAGTTGTTAGACAAAGCATGATGTAGTCATTGGTTGGGAATAAAAACACATTTAAAAAAGAATAATACATATCAAATTGGAGTATTTTTTCGTCCTACCATTTTGATTTATTTAATTGTCAAAATACATATATTAATCGGAATATCATGTTGCACATTAAAATTTCACCTCTCACCCTTAGTCCTAAGTCCCAATCAACTCTCGATCAACCCATTTATCTACTTCGGTTAATCCCAAGTCCCAACCCACTCTCGATCAACCCATTTATCTACTTCGGTCCACTTTCCGTTCGGTAGCCACCCTTCGCCTCTTACGTTCTCATTATCTCTCTCTTTACCTCATAATTAAGTTCATATCTCGCATTCAAATAATCCATGATCTCCGGAGTCAGAATCAACTTATCCACATTCAAAATATCGAACAAATTCAATGTCCTTGGAGTCAATATCATTTTTTGTTTTTGGCCGCAATGAATTTTTTTGTTTTTGGCTTCTCGAACTTGTTGTGAAATCCTCCACGATGATTGTGTTCTTTTTCGTGCTCACCACCTGTGTTGATATCGCTAGTCTCTTCTCCTTACGATTAATTTTGATAGTCCAATCTCGAGGTTTGGGTCCGAATACGACTCTTCTACTTGAACATAGGGGAATTTGGGTCGACCCCTAGCGAGCTCGACCCAATTTCTTATGCGGGTAGGGTTTTCGGCCTCCTATTCAGACCTCGGCACATGTGAGTGTTGATGTTGTACCGCGACACTTGTTATGGAGGTCGTGGATGATTGCATAGTGGACAACCGCACATGCTCTGTTGAGGAGAGCAAATTTGAGGTCAAGGAAGATCTCCCCGACTTTGTTGCCGGTGAATGAGAGGGCTGAGAAGGTGGAAGGTCAAAGAAGGTAAAGAGAAAGATAGTGAGAATGGAAGAAACGAACGGTGACTATCGAAAGGAAAGTGTAAGGAGGTAGATAGTCGGGTTGATCGATAGTGGGTTGGGAACTATTGGGGTTTTTATCTTATTGTTGGAGATAGAAGTAGGGGTGTCTTCAAACATGATGTGTAAAGCTGGAATTTTGGAGAACATCTATTAAGGGTTGGGTGGATCTCACTTAAACCCAATAATCGTGAATTGTCTCACTTTGCCCCCAAAGACCAAATTTCGTTCGCTAAATTTCTCACTTTGCCCCAATTTAACATATCACAATTAGAGTTGACGAATTTGGGCAAAGTGAGACAATTGAGTGTACGAAATGTGAGTTCCTGGAGCAAAGTAAGGCGATTCAAAGTTACTGGGGTTAAGCGAGACTTATTGCATAGTTTCAGGGGCATTTGGACTAAAAGTGTAAATCAAAACCAATTAGATCATTCATGGTAATTGAACCACTCAAATATGCCCTTTCAATCGACTAACATAAATAATACATAACAAAAAATCAACTAATAGAAGCACCACATAACGATTTTTTCTCACCACTTATAATTTTAAAAATTCAAGTTCAATTTTTATGAATAATAGAGTAAAAGGTAAAAATAAAAGGCTTATTACTCAAAATGCTACCCGAACTAGACATCGAGTATCAATTTGCTCATCGAACGCGAAATTGTAACAATGTGCTCTCCGAACCCCCCTTCTATCAGTTCCGTTGCACCAAAAGTTACACTCTGTTACTAACTCTATTTAGTATGCTTACGTGGCAGCAAGGGATTAGATTTTTATTCATTCTGAATTTTTTTTTTTTTTTATAAGTTAATTAATCTAAAATTCTTCTTCTTCTTCTTCTTCTTTTTTCCAGTAAAATTCTTCTTCTTCTTCTTCTTCTTCTTTTTTTACAGTAAAATTCTTCTTCTTCTTTTTCACTCTTCTTAATCTTCTTCTTCTTCATCTAAGCTCTTCTTCTTCTGGGCTCTTATTGTTTTGGAATCTGGGCACTTCTTCTTCTATCATATTTCCAAACAATAATCACGACCACCATTGCAACAATCACATAAACAACAAAATCAAATCAAATCAAAACAACTTTAATTCATCCAAAACCAATCAAAATCACACCACCACAACCTTAAAATTCCCAAACCGAATTAGAAATCACACCACCAAAAATCACTCTCCCACTCCTACAATACACAATTACACAAATTAGCACCCAAAATTGCAACCTAATCCACCAAATTCAAAGACTCCAAAGACAAAGTAAGCAATAATTAGCGTAAGGAGGAGCATAATTACAATTGGGAAATCGAAAGGGTTACGACGAGTGAGTTTCTCCTCATTTGGGGTCATAGGCACCATGTGACTCCTCCGATGATGGCGACAATCGAACCACGAAATTACGGGGGAAGTTAAAGAGGCTACTGAGGCTGAAGGAGTTTGCTTTCTCGAACTCGACCGACTCAAGTGGGCGATCAACCGGTCGTTGTCCCTCTCTGCTTCTCCGCGGGTCGACCTCCGCCACAGTCGAAGCGGGTCGGGTCGGGCTTGCGACAGTGGATGCATGGGCCGACCATGTCCCTTTCTGCTTCTCCGCCGTCACCCACCTCGACCTCTCCCTCCTATCCTCCAGTGCCGTGCAGTGCTCGATGACGGAGTTCATGACTTTGGCACCAAACATGCACGAGCCGCACGAGAGCTTCTTCAATCCTTTACAATTATGCGCCAAAACTACCATTCTGAGGTCGGTGATTTCGCGACAACCATAGAGCTTGAGACATGTGAGGCTCCTGCAACGAATCGAGATCAGGACCAAAGCCTCGTCGCCTAGGCTAATCGATTTCCGATCGCAGCGAAGAGCGAGCTTCGTCATCGAGTCGAACCGAACAAAGAGAGCAGGCAAGAAGGGGAAGACGGTGGGTTGGGGACGACCACGGTGGGTTTGGGGAAGACGATGACGTCGTGGGTTCTTTATTTATATTTATAAATATTATAACTTAAAACCTAATTCAAATAACATTCAATCCCTTGTTGCCACGTAAGCATACTAAACAGAGTTAGTAACATAATGTAAGTTTTGGTGCAACAGAGCTGACATAAGAGGGGTTCGAGGATCACATTGTTACGATTTTGCATTTTGGGAGCAAATTGAGACTCAATGTCTGGTTCGGAGAACATTTTGAGTAATAAGCCAAAATAAAATAAAATGCACCCAAAAAAATATGAAAAAGCCAGCGTGAATTTCCAATGTACCTTTCGGGTCAGCACCCAAGTCCACTTTAGAATCCGACATTTTTTAAATTCAAATCCAGCCCATAAAAAGTAAACGGGCCTAATAAGTAAAAACACCAGAAAATACATATTTTTATTACTCGGGGGCCGAGGCCTAGCCGTATCTCCTCCCTTTATATACCAGTCCCTCGGATGAACCCTCCACTTTCCTCAGCAACACGCATCCTAGGGTTAGGGTTCGCGATTCCGCCGAACGCCAAATCAGTTTCAGGCGGGGAAGTTTCTTCAGAAAAATCTGCCTCTATATTTCGCATCCGATTTCTTGCTTAGTTATTTTCTTATGAAAATCGACTTTGATTTCTAGCTTCGTTTTATTTTGTGAAAAAACTGAAAATCGAATCGATGCGGGCTGAAATTTTGCCGATTTCTAGGTTCGATTTTTGGTGAAAATGGAATTTGATTTGTAGCTTGATGTTTTTGAAAATGGAATCTGGAATGGAATGGGGCTGAAGTTTGACTCTTTGGCTTATCTAACCGTGCCATAGGGATGAATGCAGCTTCCCTATATCAACCGCTCAACCTTTTCACTAAACCCTGCTATGAGCTTTTCTCCGGCGGGGTTCTATGTAAAGGTTGATATATATTCTTTTAGCTCGTTCTTTTGTTTTTTATTTTGGAATTTGATTGATTTGAAAGGGTTTGTTTATGGATTTGGATTCGAGTGGTAATTCAGGCAGCCCTCTAGCGATGACAATGGCTAGGGAGGCGTTTAACCGCTCGTAAAGTAAGTTCTTTTGCTCTTCAGATTTGCTGAGATTACTCTTTGAAGCTGGTCTAGTAAGCATTAGTACATTTTATTATTGTTCACATCTACCACAACTCAATCAATTTTTGGTTAATTTTTTTTGATGATTTAACAGACTGATTATGGGTCTGTTTCGAATGCCATCGAAAATCTTTTTGAGTTTGAAAATCAAATCAGCAACTACAAAACTGAATTATCATCAAACAGCGAGAATTCTACGGTGAAAATAATCGAACAGCAAGAATATGAAGTTACGGAATCAACCGAAAATTGTCGAACACAACAGATTAACAGAAAGAACCATGAGCTGATCAACAAGAATATGAACTGAGATTTCACGATTTAACATTTGGAAAATCTTTAACAGGCTGGTAAAAAACTACATTGAGCTAGAAGCCTAGAACTGGGACAGTTGGACTTAAGCAGCTCCATGACGTTTTTGAATTCTGAACTTAAGCAGTTACTAAGTTTTTGAATTCTAAACTTGAGCAGCTCGACCAAGTTTGTTTTTGTACCTAGTTTTACCAAGTGACTGGAGTGTAGTTGTTTTGGTGAAGCTGTGTCTCCATCCAATGCGGTGGCGGTTGCTGCCAATGTTGTAATTCACTGAATCCTTCGGCCATTCCCCCAAACTTTGAAACTTCTACGCCGTTATAACTCTCATCTGTGTCCATCATTTCGACTTCCTCAGCTTCGGGCTCCGGCACACTCGCTGCCTCTGCCTGCGTCTCACCTCCTGGTACTCGACTCAAGTTAGATGGAACCCAAGGAACAACAGCCATACAACCATTTAAAGCTTCAGTTTTCTCCTCTTCAGCCACACGATAAAGTAACGGTTTCAGTGACTTCGGATTTCCCCATGAATAGATGTGATCTGGAAAAAACAAATTGGTTAGTAAAACTCCCGATTTTCATACCAGTTTCGTGTGAAGATCAGATAGATAATAAAAATATGCACTCATTATATTTCTACAGCCAGAACCAAACCAAACCTATCATTTATACATCAAACAAAACATTTTCCGAGTCCAATGTCTCATTTATACATCAAACAACACATTTTCCGAGTCCAATGTCTCATTTATACGTCAAACAAAACATTTTCCGAGTCCAACGTCCTTACGTGCTTTTCTGAATGGTAAGACATCAAAATGTTGCTATCTACTGATCTCGCCATGAATCATGAAGCTACTACTACTCCAAAAACAGAACACAAACAGATTCATTGACAATACGTATTCATTTCTTTCTTCCTACAGTGATTGGACTTTAGACAGCTGCAATTACAAAAGCATCCACAGCTAAAATAGCAAGTTAAAAATAGTTTATATGACCACCATGACTTAGCTACATATCCAATCTAAGGTTCTTAGATCCAGAGTCTTACCCCTCAAACCCGGAATTAAGTCCGAACTCACGATGAGAGAAAAATCCCGCGAATCAGGGGCTTTGAAAAACGGGGAATTCTCGGGGTGATACACCACAAGAGCTTTCCCATCCTCAGAAGGCAATGGGTCCTTTGACATATCATCTGTTTGCAGCACACTGGGGACTAGTGGCGGCATTTCTTCAAACACCTGGGCGGCACTTCTTGGGTCTTCATTTATAGTTGCAAATAAATCAACATCCTTCAAAATTCCAGAACATAAATAACACAAAATTACATACGATTAAAAGGGCGGCAAAAACCCTAATTTTGTTGCGAATTGAATTGATTGGGATCGCAGACAGCGTACCAGTCGCCTGGATTTGGAGGAAGGAGAAAAGAGGTAGTCGTCGACGTCTTCAATGTCTTTTCGCTTCATGTCTACGATTTAGAACCCTAAATCAATTTCTCTCGTCTTTGTCTCCCTTCTGAGCTTCCCTTGCTTCGCACCGTTAGTTAACCTCACCTTTTCGGGATTTTTTTATTTTATTTTATTTTGCATTTCCGGGGTACTTTTCTTTCTGGGAGTTTCTTCAACCTTCTGAGATTATTTGCCGCCCATAATATCTGGAAAGGCCCAATATTGATGGCGCGAAGCTAAGCCCATGGGTTTAGTGGGCCACAATTATCCAAAAACAAAGAAACTAAACAAAAATGTTTGTTTGTTGGAGTGGGAATTGTGTAATTTGGTCGACACGTCAGGCATGATTGGATAACGAGAGAAGTTAGCAGAGGGCGACACTTCACGCTACTCTGTTTTTGACAAGTTCACACCAAAGCCTAAATGGCGACGATGATGCCTTTCTCCCCCTGGAAGCTCACTTCTTCACGGATTTTGCCACCGCCAACGTCGACAACAAGTCGTTTACCGAAGCCTCCGCATTGCGCACCCGTCCGACAAGTCTCTGAGGCAGCAATTTTGTGCGACTCATGCAACGGCAGAGGCTGGCTGCTCTGCGATTTTTGCAAAGGCCAGAAAACCAATGTGAAATCCGAGACCAATCGAATTTACCGTCGATGTCCTTCTTGCAGAGCTGTGAGTTTAAGCTCCTCCACCAAAATCCCACTAATTTTTCATTTGAAAATTTCAATTTTTATGGAAACCCAGTTCAGATTGAGGTAAAAGTTTTGATTTTTTATTTTATTTTTTATCTTATGGGTAATCATTTTGGTGCAGGTTGGGCAGGTTTTGTGTTCAAAGTGCAAGGTTTTCAAATGTGTGACATTCCCAAATTACAATGATGGAGAGGTGTCTTTATAAGCCTCTAATTTCTTCTGGGTAGGGTTGATTGATTGATTCCTCCAACTACTATGATTTTTTGAACAGATTATGTTCACTTTGTTATATTTTTTACTTCTGTAATTTGTTTGAGTGGAATTAATACCATGGCAAGTGAAATGGGAAAAAGAAAAAAAATTGTTTCTAATTTTCCCCAATGAGAAGTTACATACTTGGAGAATTAGAGGCTCAGTGCCCCAGTGCCACTAGTAATAATACAGGCCAAGTTTTCATCTTCAATGTGTAACAAAATGCATGATTATGAACTGATTTAACCTATAATTCCCATGAAAAGATATTTATTCACATGAAGTTGTAAAGAAATACACACTTTGATCTTATGAACTATGTAGGACTTAAATATTGATGCCTGCTCAAACCAACTCCACTGAAGTTTGATTTTGATGCTGATTTTAATTTAAACCACTGGATTCCATTGGTATGATGATCAAATCCTCACCTCTATAAGTTCCCATCCTGATTAGTGTGTGAGTATTACTGTATCAGTGGTATGCCTTAAACTATTTTTTTTTATGAGGGGTTTTCTGTAACTTAGTTTTCTCAAAACTTTCAACACACAAGGACATGTACATATATATATATATATATATATATTCACGTTTGTGTGTGTATTTTTTTTTTGTCAGTAACACTCAGTATCTCAAAGTTTTCAACCAATGATTAATCTGCGCCGGGGGTCAGGAAGACTCACTGAGGCATTTCAGTCATCCCTTGTCCACAAGTCAAATGCCAGTTTCGTGTCTCGAATCCAAGACTAGGGAGCAAACCTGACTTGGAACCCGTGTTTCCAATGGACCACTTGCTCGTGGTTGTCTGTGTGTGTATTCACTTGAGTTTAATAATTCTAGTGTACTAGTTAATTTCCAGATAATTTGCTTCAATTTAAAGAGTATTATGATACTTCTGGCTTCTTTTGTTCGTTCTTTTTAAAAATTTGCTTGAATTCAGGGTTTTCTGTCGCCAAGGACACAAGAGTGACTGAAAATAGTTGAAATTGTTCCTTTTGGTAATTAGTTACTTATTAGTTAGCCTATCATTTTCAATAGAGTTCATTGAGTTGAAGTAAACTTAGTTCATCGAGGGTAGTGATTTTCCCAATCTTCTGTTTAATGACTAATGGTCCATATATGTCGACGGTAGTGAGTTTTACTCACGGTTTCTCTTGTTGCAATCCTTACGTGGTTTCTAGCCTTAGGATTGAATATATTAGGGACAAAAAGAAGGAGATGAGTGTAAAAGAAGGAGAAACTGAGTTCACCTTCACTACCCTATATGCAATGTACCATTGCCTACCTTTGTGCAAGTTGCAACCAATACTATATAATCTGTGAGGAACATAACTATTGGTACTGCACAAACCTCCCCAATTTATGCCAGCCAATGATTGATTAACACCTGGTAGCTATCTCTTTGACTTTTCTGATGCATCTCCATGGATTGGAACTTTTGATAAACCCTAACATATATTTAGATTAATGGCTTGCAAGAGATTGATTGAGTAAGAGTTACTGCTGTGGCACCAGGTTTCATGAAACTAGCCCTGTTGCCTGAAACTGAAGCCGCAATTCACGTGATTGTTTAGGCTTTTGCTACTTGCAAATTGGACCAAAGGGTCATGGTCATTACAGAGATCATGTGATCTTTCCTTTTCTACTGGATCTGTTTAAATTACTGTGGATTTTTAACTTCAAATTGCTTCATTTTTTTACAATTTCCTGTGGTTGGTTAGTCACCATTGTCACATGGCTTTGCTTCCTTTGAGTTTGAGAACAGTAAGGGTGGGATGCATGTGAGTGAGCAACGAGAAGCTGTGGGAAAATGAAAATCTCCAAATTTGATTTTCTGTGTTTACTTGATGTAAGTGCCAATCTCTGCAACATAACATATTGTTTTATGCATCAAAAAGTCTTTACAATTTAAATTAAGCATTTTTATCTGACTTTCTGCATCAATTACATTGGATACCATAATCTGCAGATTTCTATTACGAACACGCCAAGGGACTTGCTCAAAAAAGATTCTTTATCTGGACATGTTGTCTTCACAGGTCTACATATTTTATAAAATGTGAACTATGGTTGACCAAGTCTCATTAACATTTCTCTAGTGTTAATTAGTGTTAATGTATAAAATTCATTAACATTTCTCTAGTGTTAATTAGTGTTAATGTATAAAATGTAGTGTAGTTTGAAGAGGTGGCTGACTGAGATGAGTGGTTTGCTGACAACAAAGCTGCATGGAATGAAAGTATTGAAAATTGATAGGCTCTTCTGTTAGAAAAGGACAATACTTTAGGTGCTAATTGTACTTACTTGTACTGATTACAACAGCTAGCTAGCTGTCTTATGTTGTACCACTATCACATATGGAACCTGTCCTGACACAAATGGTTCACCATTTACATTGGTTTCATCAAACACAAATGTTGACCAAGCCTCCTTCTCTTTTGAATGAAGTAGTATCTTATTTTTAAAATACCAATTTTCTATTATCTTATTAACTTTGTAATCTGGTTTAGCAGAGAACTTTTGGAAATTAGCTGGTTTGTGAAATTTTGAGGATTACAAATCTTGATTGATGCAATCTTGGGTTTGGATTGTGGATTCACATAGCCTTCTGAGCAACAACCATTCATTTTTCATTTTCTTTATGGTGGGATTTTATTCATCCTTTATAACATGATTGCAATTGTCTCTACAGACATTTGAAGAGTTGGGATGATGAGATGAGCCAATGAAACTGGTTTAATAGTTACGTTTCATAATCCTACTGTTTTTTACTTTTAATTTTCACTTTTTTAAGCTTGAGATACGTGACAATGAAGGGTGAAGAAGAGTAGCGGAAGAACAAGGTAAAAGTAAAGAAAATGAAAACTAAACGCCGAAAATTATTTTTTCCGGGTTTCACTTCTATAATTTGTTTTCAATTTTCCTTAATTATTTCTTTCTCTCCACACCACCATTGTTTTTCATTCCTTATTCCGCATACTTTCTACTATCTCATGCACAAAAAATGAAAAGGTTATGAAACAGGCATGTAGTTTTACTGCCTCGTCTCATCAGTTTATGCAATTTCGATATCAAAACACTTCATTAAGGACCTAAGCTAGCCTAATTCTTGATATGATCGAAGAAAATATGAAAAAAGTGATTACTTTGATGCTAGATTTAGATGTGCCTTAGAAAATAAAATGTTTGAATTGGAATTGGATGCCAGACAAAATGCATCAGAGGATGATATAATATACACTGCATACTCATCATGAACTTAGAAATTTCTTCATCTCCTTCCTCTCATCTAAAAGAAGAGAGATCTCAAAAAACAAAAAATCTATCTGCACATTGGGCTTTCTGGGTGGTGAGAAAAGCTGAGCTGCTGCTGACCTTGATCTGCTGAGCAGCTCCCCACCATATCATCTTTGTTAAACCCCCTATGATTGAAGATCAACATGTCTCTGTCTTCCTCCACCATCTTCAAAATGTGCTCAAACACAGAGACCTCACATGGGATCCTCAGAACCCCTGTCTGCTGGAACCCAAACTCCTCCTCTGCCTCCCTCAGCAAAATGTGGAAAGCAGGGCGGCCCAAGTAGTCGGTCGGGATCACAAACCTCTTCAGCTCCTCCCCGACGCAGACGGCAAGGTAGCCTTTCGGGACAGCAGCATTGTCGCATGATGATGACGACAAGGATGTGGTTTTTTCAGACAGAGACAGCGTCCTCTTGAGAAACTTGATGCTCTTGCTGCTGCTGAGGCTGGTGTTGGATGTGGGCGTGGTTGGTTTTGGTGAGTTGGCAATCTTTCTCCATTTCTTGAGAATCTGTTGGAGCCTGACAATGTCTCTGATCTTGTTAGATTTCTTTGAATCCATGGCTGTGTTCATTTTTCTTGCTAGCTTCTGGTTTTTTTTTCGGCTTGGTTTAATTTGTCAATCTCAGATGGGTGGCTTCAATTTATAGTGGTGGGGGGATATGAGGTTGTGAATATTTAATTTGATTAATGTACATTTTTCAATAAAAATGAATTTTTTATTCTTATTCTTTTTTATTTTTTATGTGAATAATTCTGAAAATGAAATGAAAGCTAACAGAAGGTTGACAGTTTGTTAGAAAATAGCAACGCTGAAGTTGAAGTCTCGGGACCACGATTCTCGTTGCATGCAATTCTATGTGCGGCGGTTAACTACGTGACCGCGCTGCTTTTGCATCTTTCATGTCTTCCTTTTATATTTACGAATATATTGTGTAAGATGCTAATATATTGTGTAAAATGCTAATAATTTTGTCCTTTGAATTTTATTTATTTGATTATGTAATATTATTAATATTTACAATATTCATTTTCTAAATTACTCTTTTGAAGACCAAATAATAGTAGGAGACCACATTTTTCGAACTACAGAGGTGACAAGTGAGGTACAAATCTCAAATTATGTCATCTGGCATCCAATGGTAAAAAACAAAAAAAAACCATAATTTTCTAGTATTTTAATTAACAAAAATAACTATAAAAAATGAGATATCCGTTTTTTTTTTTGCCAAAGTCTAAGATGATTTTTAGAAAGATGAAACTATTCCCAGTGAAGTCTAAAGAGGTTAAATGTGTTTTTATACTTACTTCTAACCACGAATAAGAATACACTGATAATGCTATAGAGATTATATTTGTAAATACGCAATAACACATGTAGACATTTTATATTGTTGGATCTGCCTATATTAATGTGAACTTATAAATATGATCTCATTAACATTATTGATTATTTAATTGTGTAAATATTATCCAGTAGATTGATAGGCCGACTGCATAACATGAGTTTGCGTGCAACCATTTATTTCTTAATGTAAAAACATTTTTTTAGTTAAATACTGAAATTGTAACCATGTTAGTAAACATAATGCATATAGTAAACAATGAACGATGACCGGAGAAGACGGTTAGCATTTCGGTAAAAATTAAATAAATTAGAGTGATGTTAATTATGAGGAGTAAAATAGCAATATTTATGATTAAAGTGTGGGAGGGGGAATGAGTATGACTGGTACTACGAGTCACGGGGCCTCATAGGACTCAATTGGCCTATATAAAAGAAAACTTAGGCCAATATATTTTTACTTTCTTTTTTTTGTTGGCAAAAGATATTTTTACTTGTTTATATAGCTATTAATTAGGGAATATGATTGTCAGCGTCTTAATAATTTCTGTTAAAAAAATATATTTTATAGAACAATTTTATTCTTATTTTTAACTAAAATCATTGAAAAATTTAACGGAAAGACTGTTATTACATATTTAGACCTAGTTCATAGACGTTTAATACTAATAATAAAATTTAAGAATAATAATTAAAATTAATATAAAATTCAGAAACGCGGAATGGAAAACAGTGTTTTCCTATTAATTATGAGGGTTTTACAGCTGAGGTGGTACTGAATTAGGTTAAATATCACACATCGAAGACTTGGAGAGTTGAGATCACCTCCCGTGAAAGCCAAAAATGGAACTTCAACTCTCGGTGTGTGTGACATGATGGAGTGAAGTGAAGGTAAGGGCTCTGCTTTTTTCCATGAACCACAAAATTATTTTTGTTACCGTGCAAGTATAAATTGAATACATACCTATTTTATATGTGGACAAAAAAGGGACTCGTATTATATAGGTAAGGAGTCTAAATGCTTAGTTGTTAATTTCCTTTTTCTTTTTTTTACGTGAAATTGGGAGCTTGGAGTCTTAAGAGTGCTTATGAAAAAGAGTACTTTTCTAAAATGAGAAGTGCTTCTAACAAAATTTGACATGTATAGTTAAAAGCTTTTTAGACAACGTTTCATATAAATACTTAAAAGCATTTTTTGGAAAAACAAGTATCATCTTCAATAAACACTTTTTAAGTAGTGCTAGGATCAAACCGGGCCTAGTCAACAAGGGTTCAGAAGTCACATCTCCATACCTGCCTCGACTCACGCAAAATCCAGATCTCGATAATCATAATCAGACTTGGTCGATTCGGGATTTGTTGGAATGCGATTTCCAAATACAGAGGTGCTACCGGTTGCAAGAGTGAAAAATGGCGAGGCGATTGAGAGAGGGAGATATATACCCGATCGATTCAAGATTGACCGAGATCGATCTAAGAACGATCAAGATCAATCTTGATCTATCATGGGCAGATTTGTGAGACGATGATGGAGGAAACGATGGAGACGATGACGACGACGACGACGAAGATGAAGAGACAAAGAAGAGGATGACGATGGAGAAGATCGGGTATCATATATCCAGACCATGAACGAATTGAGTTGGAAGCAGAATCCCTTCGGATTTGGTCCCAAACCCTTACTTGAACTGCTCATCGTCGGAGTCGGGACAGAAATCCCGGTAACGAGAATTGTCGAGGTGATAATTTTCGGGACCGGAGACAAATTCGATGTCGAGCCGGGGGCGAGAAGCGGGTTAAACTTCAGCTCTACTTTTAAGCCATGTTTAAAAACTCATTAGGGGGTAATCGGGCAACGAGTTGGGTTCTAGCACCTAGGGGGCTAGGTGGTTTTTTATAATTAAAAAATAAAGAAGTTAATAATATACCGAGTAGTACTTTTAAATAATTTTAGAATAGTGAGTAATTCTAAAGACAAAATAATTGAGTTGAAAAACATAAATGTGAAAAACGGAAGTTTTAGAAATGTCAACATAAACATAAAGATGGAAAAATGAAATGAAGATGTGGAGAATTTAAGTGAAACTTAAATTTTAAAAATCTAGTTATGCTCCAAAAATAAAAATATTAATAAAATAAAATAAAATATTTGGGCCTACTATCCACCCGCCTAGGATATGGTCGACCGCCTAAGTGGATTTTCCCAAAATCAAAGAGACGAGCGAGTGCCTGAGCGACAGTAGGCGGAGACTTTTCTAACCGTGCTTTCAAGTAAAAAGCACTTGAAGTTTTTTATGAAAAATTTGACATACTTATAATAAAGGTGATTTTGTTAATAACTCTTATACACGTACGAAAATGCTTTTTATAGAAGAAACCCTTGTTCTAGAGCGTTAAGGATTGCATACACAGGTTCACCATAGTTAGTTTCACCCAGCTCCTCCGTGGCTCTCTGCTGCATTATTCGAGATGGATCTAGCACTTACTGTAATTTGTTGTTTATAAGGAGGTGAGCTACTCTTTTTCTTAGCTGAATTTTTTCCATACTTCTATAAATTTTTAAGACGAGGTTTTAATAAGACCTCTCGGTTGTTTTCTCTCGTACCCCTAAAAAGCTCTATGTATCTTTTCCCTCCAGAATGAAATCATTCTGTTTGATAGAAATAATAATAACAATAATAGTCGAAGCAATTACAAGTATGCCCTTAACATCTTTTAGCCAGAAATCCTATTATACCAAAAATTGGATGATAGCTAGGGAGGAGCCTCCCCTCCAAAGCCCTACCCTCCTCTCCAAAAGAAATCTTCCTTCAAAAAACTTTTTCTTTGATTGATTTTCTTCGAGTCTAGGGAGCTTTCCCCTGGTACTCATAGGGATGTAGTGAATAAATCGGATAATCCAACCGGTCTTGGTGTCGATTTTACCGAAATTTGTTCGTCTTTATGCTTCATTTTTTCGTCTATCGTCATGGTGTCGATCATGGTCACAGGTTTCGGCGTCCTGACGAGTCAAGTTGCGACTTTGTGGGTTATCAGGAGTCTGATCTGTCTTCACAGGGTTTTGACTCGTGATGCGACTTTGTGGGTTTTGATCGAGCCATCACAGTCCTCCATTGGTGGTGTAGTGTCAATCACGGTTGATTGAAACATCTACGATATGGTGGTGGACGGTATCCTTGTTGTCTTCGGAATTCCACGAAGGCGGTAATAACGGAAGTGATAGGCATCGACAACGGTAGAAATGGCCAATTTGTACCTTTTGTTGGGGTTTTTTTTTTTTTTTTTAGTTTGTTTTGTGTAAATAAGTCTAGCAGCTCTTATTTCGGGTTGACTGAGTTGTGTTTTCCTTTTTGTGGGATTGCAAAGATTAGTTGTTTAGGCAATAATGACCTTGATGATACTTACGGGATTCAAGTTATATTATTTTGTGCGTTATTCCTTCTAGATCTTTTCGATAGATATCGAACATGATCACTGGAGGTATTTATCTATGTTTGTCGTCAAACTATTGCAGTCTAACTTGTCTTTGCTTTGTATATTTATTTAATCAATCAAATTTCATATCTTCTCAAAAAAAAAAAATGGATGACAACTTCATGTATCTACTTCTTAATTACAGTGTTTAAGGCTTTAAGCATAATTAAAGAAAAGGTATATCATTGGAAAGCACGTATTATAGTAGGATTAAGCATGATGTTAAATATTTAAATTGCTGCATAAAAAAAAAGAGAGTATTAATTGGAAGTATAACGTGAGCTGCACTGATGATCTAACATAATTGTCAAGCATGGCTCCCTCATCATTTGATAATAATATTAGCTAACAACAATTTTGCTTTCCAAAATCAATATACAGATATATAATTATTGTAAGGAATTAATGAAACAATTTTAAGGTGTTTCCCCTTTTTCTACAAAATATAAAATCAGTAAGTGAAGACATGCTACTCTGCATATTTATTTTATTATTAATATGAGTAACTAAGAAATTATAGAAGAGGTCTTGTATCAATATAAATTAGACTCTCGGCACGCGCTAACGCGTGTGCTAATTTATTTTAGGAAAAATTAAAATAAAATAAATAAAATTAATTTTTAAGTTTTAAATAAAAATGAGAGGCGTAACTACCTGATTCCATTATTTTTTTTATCACCTACTCCTTCCATTAATCATTATTATTATTTTTTAAATTATAAATTTAATATTTGATTTTATTATTTTATCTTGAACTATTAAATAATTTAAAGAGTATGTAGAAATTTTTGGTGAAGCCTACTCACCTTCTTGGTTTTATAATAATAAATTTTAAGAGATGATGTATTTGATTATCTGCGTTTTTGTCCTTAGTATTAGGATGTTGGGTGCAACTTAGAGCAGGCTGAATTCGAATCTCTATATCCCAATCCGATCGACTTCAATTTGAGCCAATATGGAAAGGTCTACTAATTTTAGGTTGAGTATGATCAGCTTGAGAATTATTATCCGATTAAATTCATGTTTACCTCAGATTAAGCATTTTTAATTAAAATTGAAATTTATAGTATTCTTTTCATCACGCGTTGAAAAATTATAGAATTTTCATTATAATCAAGAGGTTAATTAGACCTTTGATATTTTAATTAACACTATGAACACTTAAAAATAGTAGGAAAATCTTATAACCTAATCACATATATATATATATGTACGCAATTTTAAGATATTGGATTCATGACCTAAATACTTTCGGCCTATTAGTGAAGTACAAATTTAAAAACTATAATCAGGGACTCAATAATATACTTAGATCTACACTCAAATCTCCTCCATTATAATCAATTGAAGTTGATTAAGTTCATGATCTAACTGACCCTTCCTAACTAGGGCACCCTTAGATTTTCAGTGCATGACAAAGTTGATTTGGCTTGGTCAACATTGTGCATATACCAAAATTTGGCAGACCAACTGCAATGACCCAGCTTAATTATAGGGTATTCAACTTCAACTTCAACTACAATATTATAATTTAAAACAAATTTATTTTAAAAACTCAACAAATTTAAAACAATTTATACCAATTTAAATCATACACATACAAGAAATAATAGCACCGATCCAATGATTAAACCAACACCTGATTGGCTGATTGGCTGATTGGCTGATTGGGTAACATTATAATTTTGAATATATTTTCCTCAGGTTGGAGCACCACGTACATGATCTAAATATTAATTTTTTGTTAAAAAAAAAAAAATCTAAATATTAATATATAAAATTTCTTTGACCTATCTCAGAAAAAGCTTTGCTTTATAATTAATCCCAATTTCCCAGCTAAGCTAGCTAATTAATTAGCTGTCTTCATCTATAATCATAATCATAATCAAATTGTTAATTAGTTGTCTTATTCTATATTCTAGAACCCTAGAAATGTACCTGCACTGCATATCAGTACAACCAATTCTCAATTATATAACCCATTTCACAATATATTTTTTTAAAAGATACGACATTTCATTGATAAAATAAAAATACAAAATAAAGACAAGTTAAACTGCAATAACTTAATAATAACTATGAGTAAAATACCTCCAGTGATCAAGCTCGACATTTGTCGAAACGATCTAAATGGAAAAACGCACAAAATAATATAACTTGAAGCCCTAAGCATCGTCAAGGTCATTATTGCCTAAATATCTAATCTTTGCAATTGCATAAAAGGGAAAAACTAAACAACCAACCAAAAATAAGAACCGTTGGACTTATTTGCACAAACCAAACTTAAAAGAAAAGAAACAAATAATCCAAGAGAAGGCATAAATGGGCAACCTTCTACCGTTGTTACTGCCTATCACTATAGATGTCCCTGCCTTCATGAACTACCAAAGACGACGAGAAATATCGTCCACCACCATATCGTCGATGCTCTGATCGATCGTGATTGACACCATCACCAACAAAGGAGGACAGTGATCGCTCGATCAAAACCCACCAGGCCGCATCACAAGAAATTTTTTTGTGAAGGCATATCAGGCTTCTGAAGATAAGAGTTTCATCAGCAACCTGACCCGTCGGGACTCCGAAACCCGTAATCATGATCAACACCATGACGATAGAACGGGAGAAGAAAACTTGAAGACACACGAACTCCAGTGAACTCGACAGCAAGACCGTTTGAATTATTCGTTTTATTCACTACATTCCTATGGGTACCAAAGAGAAGGCCCCTAGACCCCTAGAAAATTAGTCGAAGAAAGTCTTCTAGGGGAATATGTTATTGAGAGGAGCAGCTAGGATTTTTTTTTAAAGGGAATTAGTTTTAAAAACTCTTTTCACAACTTTCTGCTACATAATATTACATATATTATTTTCCGAGTAATTTGATTTCTAAAATTGTACATAGTCGACATATTTCCTCACCTTTGATTTAATTTGTGTTGAAAGAACTTTCATGTCGGTTATTAAATATTATTCGTTATGGGTGAGTTTTTAAAAATAATTTTATTTGATATATTTTTTTTCTTAAAATGTGACAAATTGACGAAAATGAGATAAAATGTGACCAATTATGAAAATTGACCATTAATAATTAAGGACGGAAATTAGTTGAAATAAAAAAGATAGTAGAGAGAAATTAGTAAGTGTGTACTAGCTTAAAGAAGAAATTGGCAAAATAGCCTTAAACTTTCAACTAACGATATTCTAAATATGTAGAGGAGATAGGTTGTATAGTTGCTTTAATGCTAGATGCAGGGCCGGCCCTCAGGGCAGTCCGACAAGGTGACCGTCTCAGACTCCCACTCCGAAGGGCCCCGAATTTTTTTTAATACATAATTGATATGTTAATATAATATATAATAAGGATAAATTATTATTAGTCACAATTGACTACCAAGTCGTGTTGGTTCTCCTGTTTTCTACCAGCTACCAAATCCCCGATTTGAAGGCTTTTTCTTTATTTTTTAGTGTTTCCATTTTGTTCTTCAAGACCTAGGTTCCAATCTAGGGGCATTTTTCAGTTTTATTTATTTATTTTGTCTCTTTTACCCAAAAATTCATTAACTTCCTACTTTTTACTTTTTAGTAGTTTTTGTTCACTTATTTTTTCAGCGTTTTTTCTTTTATTTATTTTTTCCCTAAAGCCACAATAACCTTTTCTTTTCTTCCCCTTTTCCTAACTCAACCCAAATAATTTTTCTTATGGTGGTTTGTTAAACTTTAGCCTCCTCTATTTGTTAGCTTTTGCCTCTCAAAATGCAAGACATATGATATTTAAATAATATTTTTCCATATTTATTAAGTACATGCATTTTTTTTTGAGAAATTATTGAAGGAATTAAGTACCGATTTAATTACATTAGTTTGGTAATTGTTTATTGTCATAATTATAATTTGTGGAAGTTTTAATATAAAAATAATTTTTTACAATTCTTAGCAATATATATATATATATATCTCTATATATATACACACACATATATAAGACAATTTTGGAGATTGAAAAGTCACGAGGCCCCATTTTGAAGGTTCGTCTTGGACCCCCACAATCTCAGGACCGGCCCTGGCTAGATGCAACGAGTTTGTTAGCGGAGCTATTTCAGGTGGTGGCGATAACTTTAATTCGGGCTTTGGGTTGATTTAGGGTTTTCGTTGTTTTGAGTTTTGTGCGATATGCTAAAAGTTAATTGTCTTTCTGGTTCACTGGTTTTGTTAAAAAAAATAAAAACTGCAATAAGAGAATTTGAACTTTGATCCAAATAAACATATACAATATTCTGCTTAACTGACCTAACCTAGAGACACAAATAACATAAGGGTCCGTTTGGATACCCATGGATTTGGATTTGAGCTCTCCAAATCCAAATTCTTATGTTTGGATGAATTTTTGGCGAATCCAAATCCATAGGGGATTTCATAAGCTCAAATCTAGGAATTTGAAATAACTTTTAAAACTAGTCATTTGAATGAATTTGGTTTTCTAACATGACAAAAAAATCTTTGTTTTCATTTTTATTCCTTCCTTTTTTTTTACATTTTTTATTCATCTTTTTTTTTCTTAGCATCCCTTAACCAAAAATATCTTTATTTTCATTCTTCTTTTTCCATCCTTCTATATATAATTTTTTTCTTTTCATCCTTTTTTTGTTCATCCTTATTATTTTTTATCCTTTTCTTTCATCATTTTTCTTTCTTCATATTTTTTTTTTCATCTTTTTTTTTATCCTTCTATTTTTTTTTTTTCAATTAGTCATTTTGACATTATTATTTTCAATTTGATTAATAAAATTGCTAATTTAAAATCCTCAATTCAAATCCTTACAAATAAAAGGTTTTCTAAATAATGGATTTTAAATGAAGGAATTTCAAATCTACAAACAAATATTTAGATTGCAAAATAAGAGAATTTTAAATGAAATGATTTCAAATTAAGAGATTTCAATTTAAATCCAAATCCAAATTCTTGTTCCAAAACGTGCCCTAATATATTGACTTTTATATATAATTTATCGTCCAACTGCTCCAAGAATGTAAATCCTACAAAAATATTAAGATCCCTCTCCCCCATTAACTTTCAAATTTTGGGTTTAGACTTTGGATTATTAAAAAATTAAGAATGAGATGCCTAATTTAATCAAATAATTAATTTGGGTGATTAGCAATCATTAATTGTACCTTCCATTTTATTTTATTTTATTTTTCTGATTCAGAAATCAGAATTCTATTGAATTAATTTGCAGGCACAGGCAGAGGCACATGTGGCCTCATCTTTTAGCTCCCATTCATATTCGCCATGCTTCATGCTTCATGCTTCTCACATTACTGCTCTCCTCATCCCTCCGTACTTTCGCTTCCTCTGCCTTCTGTGGACTTGTTCTTCAACGACACTTGGTGATCATCGTCACTCTTCGTTGATCAGGTAGCTAATAACAGTTATCTTTAAATATGAGATTTTACGTTCGATTCCTCCGTTATTTTTAAATGTCGTTTTCTATCGAAAGTAAAAATATGAAAAAGGAGTCCAATTTTCTTTTTTATATGCAACGATATTGGTTGAGGAATTATGTATATTGAGTATTGATTTCCTCGTCGAATTTGAACCCTTCCATTATACAATTAGCAAGAATATCAGTAAACTAATAATAAAACTAAAATAAATGGGAAATATAAGATTCAAAATACAATTCCAAGCTACATATATACAACCCTAGTAAGCCCAAAGAATAGATTGGGCTGGAAACTATTAAAAAATACCCATGTTACAGTTGCATTTTGTCCTCCAATAAGCATTGGAATAGGAAATCATTGCCCTTACATAAGGAACCTCCTAGTTCCTATTGTTTGTGTAACAACCGAACTTTTTGATCGATAGGGGTTATTGTAGGGATTTCAAATAGGTACTTGTTAAGAGTTGAAACAAAAATGCCATAAACGAAAAGTTAGTTAGTGTCAAGCCTAATAGTGTAGATTTATTAAGTAGCAGGTTAAAGTAATGACCGTCAAAACTTTTAGTCTCGAAAGATATATTCTACCCGTTATAAATAGACTGCAAACAACAATTAACATTTGACAAAACAAAAAGTTAAGTTAGCACATCATATCACATTTTAACTAAGGTAGACGTTGTGAGATAGACAATCTCTAGTCTATAGGATACGAGAGAATGAACACATATGTATGTCAAGCTTACATGCTCCGTCATATGGTTTTTCGGAATGGTGAGGCACAGGCACGGGCCCATAGCATGGGCTGGGGTGGGCTTCAGCCCATCTGAACAATACAGCCCTCTTTATATTAGCCCACGTTAACCCAAAAAAACTGACTTTAGCCCATTTGAAATAATCAGCCCGCCAATCCATTATACAGATCACTAATTCACTTTATATCAGCCCACTACACTCACTTATACATCAGCCACATAGCCACACGAAAAAAAATTAAAACTCAACTCATTTACTCCAACTCTCCAAACAGAGACAAATTATTTGCTCTTTGCTGGGAAAGAGGGACCCGAGCTCTCCAAGGTGGAAAGTGCCAAGACTCAAGTCAAGAGCTAATTGGTTACTATGCCAATTAATCAAAAATTCTTTCATCCAATTATCTTCTTCCAATTGAATTAGTAAGTGTATTTTTTCTTTTTCTTTTTCCTATTTCAGTGTCAATATTTTTTATTTGGCTTCTATATATTTGGGATTTGCCATTTAGGGATTTAGATTTAGTGAGTTGCTTGTTAGGATTTAGTGGGTTGCTTGTTAGGATTTAGATTTAGTGGGTTGCTTGTTAGAATTTAGATTTAGTGGGTTGCTTATTATCTTGAAAGGGATCTAGAAAACGTCTTTTAATATTGACTTATTCTTTTAATGAAATGCAACCAGAACAAGACGTGAAATCTCATTTTGCACTAAAAATAAGAATTCGTACTATTTTGTACCCAGATGAGACATTCCGTTACCTCCGTTGTACCAATTCCGTTACTCTCATCCAATTGTCGTAAAAAATGATGATGTGATAGTAATATTACAAAATTTTTAGAACAATTAATACATTTGTTATATTTTATACTAAAATTATTATTTTTTAAATTAAAACTAATTTTAATTATACCCTTCCTTCCCCAACTCACCCGACCACCCTCGTCTCCCTCTCTAGACTTCCGCTCACTGCCCACCGCCCACAACCCACCACCCCCTGCCCACCCCAATCCTCCGCCCACTGCTGGACCTCACGCCGTCGACCGTCAGCCCCTCTGATGGACCTCACGCTGTCGACCGTCAGGACAGTCGGGCCATCGATGAGATCGAGAGAGCGCCGTTTGATAGTGGGGGTCTTGGTCCTACTCTCCTTGAGCACCACTAGAACACCCTAAAGCTTTGTTGGCCCATAGCCCCTCGCGCTGTGGTCGATTTGTCTTCCTTTGCAACTTCAATTCATCTGAACAGCTGCAGTGTAGGTAGCCCACGGTGGCCGGTGTGGGTGTTTATAGTGAGATATCTGCGATTGAGGTGTTGTGAGTTTTTGCCATTGCAAGAGTTTGTGATTCTTGATATGAAAATTGAAAAGGCCGTAGAGGCAGAGTGCTATTTTTTTGGGGTGCTTATTTGCTTGCATTTGCAGAGATAAATCAACACCCCTATGAAAAGACAAAGCTTTAGTTCATTTATGCTATTTGCTGGATCCGATTCAAGAATTTCAAGTCGAAGCCTCAAAGTGGCTGTCGTTATGAGGGGGGAAAGTCGTAAAGTGGGGTGGCATGGTCTTTGCAAGGAAGAGCAGGAAGAGGGTGTAGTGATGGGAGGGGGGAGAGACTAGCGTGGAATGGGTCATGGGCTGTGGCGCGGAGGGTGGACCGTGGGCAGTGGGCGGAGGATAGGGTGGTGGGTTGTTGGCAGTGGGCAGAAGTCCAGAGAGGGAGACGAGGGTGGTCGGGTGGGTTGGGGAAGGAAGAGTATAATTCAAATTAGTTTTAATTTTTACAAAATAAGTTTAATAAAATATATCAAATGTTTTAATTGTCCTTATAAATTTTGTAATATTACTGTCACATCAGCACTTTTCACGGCAACTAACGAAAATTGAATGGGAGTAACGGAATTGGTGCAACGGAGGTAACAAAATAAATCTTCTGAATACAAAATGGCACAAATTTTTGTTTTGGGTGTAAAGTGAGATTTCGTGTCCTATTCTAAATACATTTCAAGTAATAAGCCTATGTAGTTGGCCTGGGAAAGCATTGCCCTTATATAAGGAACTTCAGGTTCCTATTGTTTGTATACCAACCAAACTTTTTGATCGATATGGGTTATTGTAGGGATTTCAAATAGGTACTTGTTAAGAGTTGAAACAAAAATGCCATTAAACGAAAAGTTAGTTAGTGTCAAGCCTAATAGTTTAGATTTATAATTAAGTAGCAGATTAAAGTATGACGATCTAATCTTTAGTCTCGAAGAATATATCCTACCCATTATAAATAGACTGCAAACAACAAGTAACATTTGACAAAACAAAAAGTTAGTTAGCACATCGTATCACACTTTAACTAAGCTAGACGTTGTGAGATAGACAATCACTAGTCAATAGGATACGAAAGAATGAACACATATGTATATCAAGCTTACATGCTCCCTCATATGGTTTTTCGGATAGTGAGGCACATGCACGGGCCTATAGCATGGGTTAGGGTGGACTTCACCCCATCCGAAAAATACAGCCCTTTTTATATTTGCCCACGTTGTAACGACCCGGAAATATAATTATTTAATTTTCGTAAATTATTTTACAAAATGACGAAATTACCCTTGGTTGTTTAAGGGCCTTGAAAGTCAATTTAGTTTCGAGACACTTTTGGCTATGTTTAGGGGACTGTTGTGTAGGTTTCAAACTCACGAGTTCGTGGACAAGCGGCATGCGGAAAATGGAGTTCGTGTGAGAGAGTTGTAGGTCTAGAATGTTCAAGGGCATTTTGGTAATTTGGCATGGGTAGATATTTTTTTTAACCCAATCAGATAAGATCTTCCTCATTTTTCACTCTCTCTCTTCGCAACTCACCCCAAACCCATGGCTTCGAACCCAAAAATCACAAAATTCGAACTTCAAATTCGAGGCAAGATCATCCGTTTTAGTTCCACTAATCAGATTCTCTTCATTCCCGCAATCAAGAACGTACCAACCGTTGCAGGAAGTAGCCGCGGGAGACACCGAACCGAGGAAAGGAAAACTCAAAACTTTCGATCGATTTTTCGGCCAACACAGGTACTGGTTTTGTGTTTAGATTTCATTTTTGAGTTACTGGGGTCGAGTAGATGGATTTAGACTAAAAATTTGTGAAAAACGGTTAAGTTGTGAGAAAGTTAGGAAAAATTCAAGGTCGGATGGCAATGGAGTTTTCCGATGACGACAGACGGCGGCCCACAGCGGAGTGATCGTCTTCTCCGGTGACACTCCGACGACTGGTTCGGTCAGAGGGGGGCTGACGTGGCATGCCACTTAGTAGCCACGTGGAGCCACTTTGAGGCAACTTGGCAGACACGCGGTGCCACCTGGCGGCAGAGTCAACGCCGAGTCAGCACCGAGTCAGACTGAGTCGGCGCGTGAGGTACTGTAGCAGGCACGTGGAACACTGTAGCAGGCGCGTGAGGCACTGTAGTAGGCGCGTGAGGCACTATAGCAGGCGCGTGGCAGTGCGTGGGGCCAGTCCTTGGGTCACGGCGACGCATGTCGACAAGATTTCGACATTTCGGATCTGTTGGCGTAGGTTTCGGGTCAATCGGACATCATTTTGGGGTAGTTTTAGGCGTCCGAAGTGGTTGCATTTTTAGTGTGATGCAAGCGAACCTCCCAGGGTTTATGGAGTCTGAATGTAGGGTTTTTCATATTAGTTGGTAATCCTGATTGTTACTTTTGATAGGCGATACTGCTCCGGGAATTTCGGAGGGGCGTACGACTCGGGATTGAACTATTTGGACGTGTGGTGAGTGGACTTTGGTTTTGTAAAGTAGAATGCATGCATAAAGGTATATTTGATATAATTGTTTATTACGTATCATTTTGGAAAATTTCTGGATATTATTAAATTATTAATGGACACGGGTTTCAATAATTATTTAAAAATGACGTTTTGGGTTATGGCCTGGCTTTATGGTTTCGTGTTTTATATGGTTTGACTATTGATTTTAGGATTTCCGTCGAGTCCACGTTTTGAGTTTAAACCCAGTTTTTCAATGAATTTGGCTTATACCAAGGAACAAGGATTTCAAACCATGGATTTTGGATTTCACTGAATTACTATCCCCGAGGGTCAAGGTTTCCCTCGACTGGCGTTGAGGGGTCTTTCTCCACCGGATCGTTGAGGTTTCTCTGATGCTGGTGTCGAGGGGTATTTCTCCACCACGTCGTTGAGGCTATCTACGCGTAGTACATATTTCTGCACAACTCGAGGTATATCGGGTGTGTGAAGGGTATCGAGCTACGGCTCGGGATTTCATTTGGGCAGCAGTGAGATATGTTTTGTTGTATATTTTGTGTCCATGATGGTTTACATGATTTCAAACTCCTTTGAGGAGGATTTTCAAGCAGGGTTGTGGACCACGATATATTTTCATTATACGGATTATCGTGGGTCCCACCAAGTGTTTTAACAAAAGATGGATTTTCCGGTGGGTTTTCGGACTATATATATATATATATATATATATATATATATATATATATATATATTATATTTATATAAAAAGGATTTTTGTGTTATGCATGCATGGTTTTACTCGTGGAGGGGGGAAAATGTATGTTTTCCTCGGAAATGATTTTTTAAATGATTATTTTGTCTACTCACAATTTTCGTGTTTTAAATCCCCTCCAGGCCGTTGAGTTGACGTGGGCATATCCAGAGGCGGAGGCATTAAATTTTCAGCTGTGCGTTTACCTAGACTATCGAGTAGGACATTTATTTCTATATTTACTTGTCATACCTAGATGCTTTGATAAGTCTTTTGGACTGATTATAAAATTGTGGTTACATCGTTGGATGGTTGACCTTATTGGAATTTGGAGTGTTATCTGGTCCTTAGTATGACAGGTGGAAGACAGTTAACCAGTCCTTAAGGGGAGATTCTGTAGGACTTTTGGCAGAATTCTCACAATTAATTGCAAGGACTTAGGGGTATTCTGGAAATTTCTTTAAATTGCCAGACGGGAGCATGATCTTTCCCGAGTTTCGAGGTGAAATTCGGGAAGGGTCCTATCAACTTGGTATCAGAGCACAAGGTTTAAATTTCTATAGACCGTATAGTGTACAACTGATTATGGTATTGATGATTTATGGTTCTTTTCAGCGTAATGCCTCCGAGACGCAAGCCCCGTCAACGGTCTGGAAACGGAGAGGACACACATGAACCCGTGGTAGCGCCTGATTTGTGGCAGACCTTGGATCAATTGGGTAAGGCTTTGACTACTGTACTTCAGGGTAGGGCTACGTCTGAAGTTTCAGACATTGAGCGTGCCCAGAGGTTGGGTGCGACAGTATTTACGGGCGAGTTAGGTCCAGATGATGCAGATGAGTGGATTACTCGTTTGGAACGAGTGTTTGCTGTTATGAGGTGCCCTCCGGAGGATAGAGTGCGACAAGCCACTTTTCTTCTGGGTGGCTATGCGTACCGGTGGTGGCATGCTTTGCAGCTGACAGACTGGGATGTTCGTACTTTTACGTGGGAAACTTTCCAGGAGCGCTTCCTCGAGCAGTTTTATCCTCGCTCATATCGTGATGCTAGAGAGGCTGAGTTCTTGCAGCTATAGTAGGGGGACATGACAGTGGCCCAGTATGAACATAAATTTATTGAGCTGTCACACTTTGTACCGGCTCTGGTGGCAACTGAGTTGGATAAGTGCCGACGATTTGTGTATGGACTGAGGAATGAAGTTAGGGTAGTAGTAACTGTTGTGGCACATACTTCTTTGAGGCCTTTATCAGACGCTGCTGCCATAGTAGAGTTGAGTTTGCCAGTTCAGCACTAGTTTAGTGGTTTTAGGCGATGACGGGATCGCCAGAATTTCGAGGCCTCTAGTCAATGACCATCCAAGATAGGCAGTTTCAGTTCTGGATCTTCTGGGGGTGCAAGATCCAGATCAAGCGGTGGCGGAGCCGGTTAGGGACAATAATCATCAGCTCAGTCTAGCGGGGCTTCAGTGCAGTCGATCGAAAGATAGAGTGGCAGACCCACACAAGTGGGTGACACCGGTTGCTACTTCTGTGGGGAGACTAGTCATTTCAAGATAGACTGTCCACATCGTCATCTGGGCAGTAGTTCCTTGGGCTGAGATTCTGCTAAACTGAGTCAGAGAGCAGCGCATACATCTAGTACTGCAGCAGGGAGCCAGACCCAAGCTAGTGGGGCCAGCAGGGCCAGTGGGGCCAACAGGGCCAGAAGAAGACAAGGGGGTCGTGGTCGATCTTTGGGTACACAGGCCCGAGTTTTTGCTATGACTCAGCAGGAGGCTCGAGCATCACCAGAGGTGGTTACTGGTACGTTGTCTATTTTTAATCATGATGCTCGTATTTTGATAGATCCCGGGGCTACACATTCTTTTATTTCTCGGGGTTTCACACTTTTTGCTGATAGAGAATTGTCCTCGATTGGTTGGGACATGGGTATTAGCACCCCTGCCAGAGATATGTTAGTGACGAACCTCGTGATACGTTGTTGTCCGGTAGTAGTGGGAGGTCATGAGTTAGAGGCAGATTTAATCCCCTTGGACATTTATGATTTTGATGTGATTTTGGGGATGGATTGCTTAACCATGCCCCATTCCTCTATAGATTGTTTCGACAAGAGGGTGGTTTTTCGGATTCCAGGCTTGCCAGAACTTACATTTCGGGGTGATCATAGGGTACTTATATCGACTTTAACGACTGATAAATTATTGAGGAAAGGTTGTGAGGGCTATTTAGCTCACATGATTGATTCGCGGGATACTCCGGTGAGAGTAGAGGATATTCATGTGGTGAATGAGTTTCCCGATGTATTTCAAGAGGATCTTCGGGGTTGCCACCTCACTGGGAGATTGAGTTCACCATAGTGCTTCTTCCGGGTACCCAACATATATCGCAGACACCGTACATAATGGCATCGGTAGAATTGAGGGAGTTGAAGACTCAATTGCAGGACTTGGTGGATCTGGGGTTTATTCGACCAAGTGTATCACCTTGGGGTGCGCCGATGTTATTTATAAGGAAGAAAGATAGTGGTTTGAGGCTCTGTATCGACTACCAGCAGTTAAATAGGGTTACAATGCGGAATAAGTATCATTTTCCACGAATTGATGATTTGTTTGACCAATTAAAAAGGGCAAGGTATTTCTCTAACATTGACCTTCGATCCGGGTACCATCAGTTAAGGATCAGGGAACGAGATGTTTCCAAAACTGCGTTTAGGACACGCTATGGGCATTATGAGTTCCTGGTGATGCCCCTCGGGTTAACTAATGCACCGGCAGTATTTATGGATTTGATGAATAGGGTGTTCCGAAAGTATTTGGATAGGTTTGTGATTGTGTTCATCGATGATATCCTTGTATATTCGAAGAGTGCGAAGGCACATGAGAAGCACTTAAAGTTGGTGCTGAATATGCTGAGGAAAAGGCAACTGTTAGCAAAGGTCAGTAAATGTCAGTTTTTATGGGCCAGTGTGGGATTCTTAGGTCATGTGATTTCTGCTGTGGGTATCAGCGTGGATCCCTAAAAAGTTGAGGCAGTGGAAAATTGGGAACAACCGAAGACAGTGTCAGAGGAGAGAAGTTTTCTGGGTTTAGTAGGATATTATCGGCGATTCGTAGAGGAATTTTTTATGATAGCTGCCCCGTTAACTCGGTTGACGAGAAAATGAGTCAATTTTGACTGGGATGATGAGTGTGAACAGAGCTTTCAAGAGCTAAAGAGGAGGTTGACTTCTGCCCCAGTATTAACCCTTCCAGATGATAACGGAGGATTTGAGGTATTTAGTGATGCCTCATTATGAGGTATAGGCTGCGTGTTGATGCAGCATGGGAATGTGATAGCTTATGCTTCTAGGTAACTTAAACCTCATGAGTTGATTTACCCTACACATGATTTAGAGTTAGCCGCAGTAGTGCATGCACTGAAGAATTGGAGACACTATTTGTATGGGGAAACATGTCGAATCTTTACTGACCATCAAAGTTTGAAATAGTTTTTCACCCAGAAAGATCTAAATTTGAGACAGAGAATGTGGCTTGATCTGATAAAGGATTATGACTGTACCATAGAATATCACCTAGGAAAAGCCAATGTAGTGGCAGATACCTTGAATAGGAAGTCCATGGGTTCCTTGGCCCATTTGCATACTGGTTACCTACCGTTGCTGGTGGAATTCAGAAGAGCAGGAATTATACTTGACATGGATAGCTAGGGGGCTTTGTTAGCTAGTTTACATGTGAGACCTGTCTTGATTGATCGAATCATTGAAGCTCAGCTTCAGAATCCTACTTTGTGTGTTATTAGGATGGAGTTGGAGGCTGGGAATAGGCATGATTATGCGATTAGGAATGATGGAGCCCTGGTTAAGGATGGCCAGTTGTGCGTACCTAATGGTCCAGAGTTGAAACGAGAAATTCTTGAGGAAGCTCATAGTTCTGCTTATGCTATGCATCCAGGAGGTACCAAGATGTATCGTACTCTTAATCAACACTAATGGTGGACTAGGATGAAAAGGGAAATAGCAGAGTTTGTGAGTAGGTGCATGACGTGTCAACAAGTAAAAGTAGAGAGGCAGAAACCATATGGGGCACTACAATCATTACCTATTCCAGAATGGACGTGGGATCACATTACGATGGATTTTGTTTATAAACTTCCTAGGACTAAAAAGGACATGATGGAATCTGGGTAATTGTTGATAGACTCACGAAGTCAGCACATTTCTTGCTAGTACGGGAAGATTACCGGATAGGCCAGTACGCCAAATTGTTTATGGATGAGATCATACGGTTACATGGGACTCCAGAGTTGATTGTGTCAGACAGGGATCCTAGGTTTACTTCGAGGTTTTGGTGGAGTTTGCAGAAAGCCTTTGGAACTACATTGTATTTCAATACAGCTTTTCATCATCAGACTGACGGTCAGTCTGAGAGGACAATTCAGATTCTAGAGGATGTGATGAGAGCTTGTGTACTACAGTTTAAAGGAAACTGGGATTCACACCTGGCCTTGATGGAATTTGCTTACAACAACAGCTATCAGTCTAGTATTGGGATGTCTCTTTTCGAGGCACTATATGGGAGACAGTGTAGGACACCGATATGCTGGACTGAGGTAGGTGAGAGAAGACTGTTGATACCTAAGATAGTGGAAATGACAGAGGAAAATATTAGAATCATCAGGGAAAGGTTGAAGGTAGCTCAGGACCGCCAGAAAAGCTATGCGAACCGACGGATCAGAGATCTTGAGTTTGAGGTCGGAGATTGGGTTTTCTTGAAATTATCCCCCTGGAAAGGAGTTGTACATTATGGTAGACGAGGAAAGCTGAGTCCTCGCTACATTGGGCCTTATGAGATTGTTGAGAGGATAGGGCTAGTGGCTTACAAACTTGCTTTACCACAAGAACTGTTAAAGGTTCACGATGTTTTCCATGTCTCCATGCTCCGAAAGTACCTATTCGATGAATCTCATGTATTGGAGGCGCATCCAATTGAGCTGAGAGATGATTTGACTTTTGAGGAGCAACTAGTGCAACTTCTAGATTGGAAGGAAAAAGTACTGTACAGAAAGACTATTCATCTAGTTAACGTTATGTGGAGGAATCATAACGTGGAGGAGGCCACGTGGGAAACCGAAGCACTGATGCGGGCACATCATCCACATTTGTTCCAGTGAAAGGTATGAATTTCGAGGACAAAATTTCTTTAAGGGGGGTGAATTGTAACGACCCGAAAATTTAATTATTTAATTTTCGTAAATTATTTTGCAAAAGGATGAAATTACCCTTGGTTGTTTAAGGGCCTTGAAAGTCAATTTAGTTTCGAGACAATTTTGGTTGTGTTTCGTGGACCGTTGCGTAGGTCTCGAACTCACGAGTTCATAGATACGCGGTACGCGGAAAACGAAGTTCGTGTGAGAGAGTTGTGGGTCTAGAATATTCACGGGCATTTTGATAATTTGGCATGGGTAGATATTAATTTTACCCAATCTGATCAGATATTCCTCATTTTTCACTCTCTCTCTTCGTGACTCACACCAAACCCATGACTTCAAACCCAAAAATCCCAAAATTTAAACTTCAAATTCGAGGCAAGATCATCCGTTTTAGTTCCACTAATCGAATTCTCCTCCTTCCCGCGATCAAGAACGTACCAACCATCGTAGGAAGCAGCCACGGGAGACACCGAACCAAGGAAAGGAAAACTCGAAACTTTCGATCGATTTTTCGGTCAACACAGGTATGGGTTTCGTGTTTATACTTCATTTCTGAGTTCCTGGGGTCGAGTAGATGGATTTAGACTAAAAATTTGTGAAAAACGTTAAGTTTTGAGAAAGTTAGGAAATATTCAAGGTCGGCCGGCAATGGAGTTTTTTGACGACAGCAGACGGCGGCGCACAGCCGAGCGGTCGTTTTCTCAGGCGACTCGTTCGTTCAGAGGGGGCTGACGTGGCATGCCACATGGCAGCCAAGTGGATGCCACCTGGCAGCCATGTGGAGCCACGTGGAGGCCACGTGGAGGCCACCTGGCGGCTGAGTCACCGTAGAGTTGGCGCGTGAGGTACTGTAGCAGCGTGTGGAACACTGTAGCAGGCACGTGAGGCACTGTAGCAAGCACGTGGAGGTGTGTGGTCCAGCCTTTCGTCAGTGCATGGGACCGGTCCTTGGGTCACGGCGGTGCTTGTCGACAAGATTTTGACATTTCGGATCTGTTGGCACAGGTTTCGGATAAATCGGACAACATTTAGGGGTAGTTTTGGGCGTCCGAAGTGGCTGCATTTTTAGTGTGATGCAAGCGGACCTCCCAGGGTTTAGGGAGTCTGACTGTAGGGTTTTTAATATTAGTTGGTAATCCCGATTGTTACTTTTGACAGGCGATACTGCTCATGGAACTTCGGAGGAGCGTATGACTCGGGATTGAACTATTTGGACGTGTGGTGAGTGGACTTTGTTTTTGTAAAGTATAATGCATGCATAAAGGTATATTTGATATAATTACTTATTACATATTGTTTTAGAAAATTTCTGGATATTGTTAAATTATTACTGGACACGGGTTTCAATAATTATTTGAAAATGACGTTTTGGGCTATGACCTGGCTTTATGGTTTCGGGTTTTATATGGTTTGACTTGATTGATTTTGGGATTTCGGTCGAGTCCATGATTTTGAGTTTAAAACCGATTTTTCCATGAATTTGGCTTATGCCAAGAAACAAGGATTTCAAAACATGGATTTTGGTTTTCACTGAATTACTGTCCCCGAGGGTCAAGGTTTTCACCGATTGGCATTGAGGGGTCTTTCTCCGCCGGATCGTTGAGGGTTCTCCAACATTGGTGTCGAGGGGTATTTCTCCACCATGTCGTTGAGGCTGTCTACACGTAGTACATGTTTCTGCACAACTCGAGGTATATCGGGTGTGTGGAGGGTATCGAGCTCCGGCTCGTGATTTCATTTGGGCAGCAGTGAGATATGTTTTGATATATATTTTGTGTTCAGGATGGTTTACATGATTTCAAACTCCTTTGAGGAGGATTTTCAAGCAGGGTTGTGGACCACGTTATGTTTTCATTATACGGATTTTCGTGGGTCCCACCAAGTATTTTAACAAAAAATGAATTTTTTGGTGGATTTTCGGACTATATATATATATATATATATTTTTTTTTTTTTTTTTGATAAAAAGGATTTTTATGTTATAGATGCATGATTTTACTCGTGGAGGGGGGAAAATGTAAGTTTTCATTGGAAATGATTATTTTATCTACTCACAATTTTCGTATTTTAAATCCCCTCCAGGCCGTTGAGTTGACGTGGGCATATCCAGAGGCGAAGACATTAAATTTATTTCTATATTTACTTGTCCTACCTATATGTTCTGATAAGTCTTTTGGACTGATTGTAAAATTGTGGTTACATCGTTGGATGGTTGACGTTATTGGAATTTGGAATGTTATATGATCCTTAGTCTGACAGGTGGAAGACGGTTAACCAGTTCTTAAGGGGAGATTCTGCCGGATTTTTGGCAGAATTCTCATAATTAATTGTAAGAACTTAGGGGTATTTTAGGAATTTCTTTAAGTTGTCAGACGGAAGCAGGGTCTTTATCGGATTTCGAGGGGAAATTCAGGAAGGGTCATGTCACACGTTTACAAAAAAAAAAACCTAATTTTAGCCCATCTGATATAATCAGCTAACCAATTCATTACACATATCAGCCCACCAATCCATTATACAGATCACTAATCTACTTTATATCAGCCCACTACACTCACTTCTACATCAGCCACACAGCTACACTAAAAAAATTGAAACCAAAAAAAATAAAACTCACCTCACTTACTCCAAGTCTCCTAACAGAGTGTCAGGACCCGTCCCGAATTTCCCCTCGAAACCCGGGAAGAACCCTGATCCCGTCTGACAACCTAAGGAAAGGTTCCCAAATACCCTTCAATCCTTAGAAATTATAATAATAAAAAAATACTTTCACTTGTCAGACAAGGGATTTAAGCACTTAAAATTCCCGTAAGTAATTACCAACCAAATACAACATAATATCAGATTGTCTAAGTAGGATCAAGATACAAATTAGATATCCTACTCAAGTACAACTATACAGCGCAGCCGAGAGTGCTAATGCCTCTGCCTCGAGATAATGTCCGCGTCAACTCTACTGCCTGAAGGGGGTTTAAACACAAAAGTTGTGAGTGGACAAAAATAATCGTTTATAAATCATTTCCCAAGGAATATTACCTTTTTCCCCCTCCATTTATAAAACTATGCATGCATCACATAAACAGTTCATGTTATAAAAACATCATCTTTAAATCACCGGCATTTCCCTTTCTCTTTAAAACCACTCAGTAGGACTCACACAAAATCCATATAAGGAAAACACATTGTGATCCACAATCTGGTTTGAAAATCATCCTCAAAGGAATTCAAAATCATTTAATTCAACCTAGACACATAATATCTCAAATCCACTGTTCCCGACACATTCACTAGCCACCAGGGTATCCCTCGGGGTATGCTAGTCCTGTATCACAACTCCCTGTACTATGATATCTCATCAGTCGGCAAGTATCCTCGACTATCATATCATATCATCAGCCGGTATAACCTTCGGCTATCATATCGCATCAGTCGGCATATCTCTCGACTGGCATATCATATCAATTATATTGGAGGTTCACCGGGTTCACCGCTAATAACGGATCCTCGTCCCGAGTCCTGGCCTCCCTCAAATTAGAGTTTATCTTGGAGGTTACACCGGGTTCACCGCTAATAACGGATCCTCATCCCGAGTCCTGGCCTCCCTCACATATAACCAAATCCGATAAACTCATACAACAGGGTCAAAACCCAAATCATTGACTCAATAATTTCCTCGTCAAAACGATATCAATACTGAGTCCAAAAACCATGATATTTCTCAAATCACACTTTAATCGAAGTAGTGGAAAACATGTGTCTAGTAATCATTTCTAAAATCCAGAAATTCAATACCACAATACATAACAGTATTTACACAAAGATATTTTGATGCATGCATTTCAGTTTATAAAACCAAAGTCCACTCACAAACCTGTTCAAGCTAGCTCAATCCCGTCTTGCTCGTTCCTCTGAGGTTCCCGGAACAATATCGCCTGTCAAAAACAACAATCGGGATTATCGGCTAGTAATAAGACTCTTATATAACAACTTCCTAATCTCGGGAAGTCTACCCTTGCTGTTTCTAGAAAACACAGCAGCTTCGGACACTCAAATCGACCTCTAAACGATGTCCGATCAACCTGAAACCTGTACCAACAGATTCAGAACGTTGGAAACTAGTTACCACGCATCGCCGTGACGTCAGACTCGGCCCCACGCGCCGCCACGTGCCGTCGGAAGGTCGACACACGCGCCCACGCGCCCTCACGTGCCGGCCATGCGCCTGCTACAGTGTTCACGCGCCTAGACCGGTCCAACCCGGTTCGGCTCAACCTGACCCGATCCAACTCGACCTGACCAGTTCAATCAACTCGACCGGTTCAACTCGACCCGACCGATTTAACTCGACCCGACCGGTCACCGGTGACTCGCCGGAGAAGACGACCGGACTTTCGTCGCCCTCACCGGAAGCTGGCCGAAGAAGATGACCGGACCGCCACCTCCGCCGCCGTCTAGTTCGCCGGAATCCCCCATTTCCGACCGAAACTCCAAGCTTTAGAACTTCCTCAAAACTCAACCGTTTTACACAAATTTTACGTCTAAATCTATCTACTCGAACCCAGGAATCCAAATATAACCTCAAAACATCAAACACGTACATGTGTAAGCCGAAAAATCGATCCAAAGATCCAAAACTTCCTTTACTCGGTTCGGCTTCCACCGTGATCCTCTCCTTCGATGGTTGGTACAGTTGTGATCGTGGGAAGGAGTAGAACACGATTAGTTGATCAAAACGGGAAGTTAAAGCCTTGAAATCAAAGTTGACTTTATTGTTTTTCGGGTGAGTTTTTTTCGCACGGTTTGGTTCAATGGTTTCGGGTGTGTTTCACAGAGAGAATGAGTGATAAAGATGAAATGAAGATGAAAATGAAATGAAGATAAAAATGATTGGGTTAAAATATCTTATCCCAAATCCAAATTACCAAAATGCCCTTGCACATCTAGACCCATAACTTCTGTCCACGAACTCCGTTTTCCGCGTGACGCCTGTCTACGAACTCGTGAGTTCGAGACCTACGCAACGGTACCCAAAACACCACAAAAAGTGTCTCAAAACAAAACTTGATTTCCAAGCCCTTTATCGACCAAGGGTAAAATCGTCATTTTACAAAAATAATTGCGTAAACCCAATAATTAAAATTCCGGGTTGTTACAATCTACCCTCCTTAAGAAATTTCGTCCTCGAAATTCATTCCTAACCATGAAACAATTGAGGATATTGTACCCGCATTAGTTCCTCAATTTCCCACGTGGCTTCCTCCACGTTATGATTCCTCCATAACACTTTAACTAGAGGAATAGTCTTTCTGCGAAGCACCTTTTCCTTCCAATCCAGAATTTGCACCGGTTTCTCCTTAAACGTCAAATCGTCTTTCAGCTGAAGTGGTTGCTTTTCCAACACATGAGACTCATCAAACAGATATTTCCGGAGCAAAGATACATGAAAGACATCATGAACTCTGGATAATTCCGAGGGTAAAGAAATACGATATGCCACTGGTCCTATCCTCTCAAAAATCTCATACGGACCAATGTAACGAGGACTTAGTTTTCCTCGTCTACCAAAACGTACCACTCTTTTCCATGGAGATAGTTTTAAGAACACCCAGTCACCTACCTCAAACTCAAGGTCTCTGGTTCGATGGTCTGCATAGCTCTTCTGGCGATCCTGGGCTGTTTTCAACCTTTCTCTAATGATTCTAATCTTTTCCTCAGTCAAATCCACCAACTCGGGTGTTAACAGTCTTCTTTCACCTATTTCACTCCAACACAAAGGTGTTCTGCACTGCCTCCCATACAGTGCCTCGAAAGGTGACATCCCAATACTCGACTGGTAACTGTTATTATATGCAAATTCCATCAGAGACAAGTGTGAATCCCAGTTCCCTTTAAAATGTAATACACAAGCCCTCATCATATCCTCCAAAACCTGAATTGTTCTCTCAGACTGACCATCCGTCTGAGGATGAAAGGCTGTACTAAAATACAATGTCGTGCCAAAAAAAACCTTCTGTAAACTCCGCCAAAACCTGGAGGTAAACCTAGGATCTCTGTCCGAAACAATAGACTTTGGAGTCCCATGCAGCCATATGATCTCATCCACGAATAATTTGGCATACCGACTCATCCGAAAATCTTCTCGCACTGGCAAGAAATGTGCAAACTTCGTAAGTCTATCAACAATTACCCATATCCCATCATGCCCCTTCCGTGTCCTTGGAAGTTTATACACAAAATCCATCGTAATGTGATCCCACTTCCATTCTGGGATAGGTAATGGTTGCAGTGTCCCATAAGGTTTCTGTCTCTCCGCTTTCACTTGTTGACATGTCAAACATCTACTCACAAACTCAGCAATTTCTCTTTTCATCCCAGTCCACCAATAGTGTTTCCTTAGGGTATGATACATCTTGGTACCTCCTGGATGCATAGCTTAAGCCGAACTATGAGCCTCATCAAGAATTTCCCTCTTTAGCTCCAGCTCATTCGGTACGCACAACCGTCCATCCTTAACCAATGCTCCATCATCCCTAACCGCATAGTCCTGCCTGTTTCCAGCTTCCAACTCTATCCTGATAATGCACAATGTAGGATCCTGGAGTTGAGCCTCAATAATCCGATCAATCAGAACAGGCCTCACATGGAAACTAGCCAACAAAGCCCCCTGGCTATCCATGTCCAGTACAATCCCTGCTCTACGGAACTCTACCAGCAACGGTAAGTAGACTGTATGCAAATGGGCCAAGGAACCCATAGACTTCCTGCTCAAGGCATCTACCACAACATTGGCTTTTCCTGGGTGGTACTCAATAGTACAATCATAATCCTTTATCAACTCAAGCCACCTTCTCTGCCTCAAATTCAGGTCATTCTGGGTGAACAAGTACTTTAAACTCTGATGGTTGGTGAAGATCCGACACGTCTCCCCGTATAAATAATGTCTCCATATTTTCAGTGCATGCACCACTGCAGCCAACTCCAAATCATGTGTGGAGTAATTCATCTCATGGGGTTTAAGTTGTCTGGAAGCATACGCTATCACTTTCCCATGCTGCATCAGCACACAGCCAATACCCCGCAATAATGCATCACTATATACCTCAAATCCCTCGTTACCATCTGGAAGGGTTAATACTGGAGCAGAAGTCAACCTTCTCTTTAGCTCCTGAAAGCTCTGCTCACAATCAGCATCCCAGTCAAACTTGACTCCTTTCTTAGTCAACCGAGTCAATGGACCTGCTATCGTAGAAAATCCTTCTACGAACCGCCGATAATATCCTGCTAAACCCAGAAAACTCCTCACTTCTGTCACTGTCCTCGGTTGTTCCCAGTTTGCCACTGCCTCCACTTTTTGGAGATCTACGCTGATACCCTCAGCCGAAATCACATGACCCAAGAATCCAACTTCGGTCAACCAAAACTGGCATTTACTGAACTTGGCAAACAAATGCTTTTTCCTAAGCATATTCAGCACCAACCTCAAGTGCTTCTCATGTGCCTTGGCACTCCTTGAATACACCAAGATATCGTCGATGAACACAATTACAAATCGATCCAAATACTTTTGGAACACTCTGTTCATCAAATCCATAAACGCTTCCGGGGCATTAGTCAACCCGAAGGGCATCACCAGGAACTCATAATGACCATACCGAGTCCTGAAAGCTGTTTTCTGAACATCCTCTTCCCGGATTCTCAACTGATGGTACCCGGATCGAAGGTCAATTTTCGAAAAATACTTTGACCCTTTCAGTTGATCAAATAAATCGTCAATCCTTGGCTGAGGATACTTATTTCGTACCGTCACTCTATTTAACATCCGGTAGTCGATACACAATCTCAAACCACCATCCTTTTTCCTCACAAATAATACCGGCGCACCCACCCCATGGTGAAACACTTGGGCGAATAAATCCCATATTCACCAAGTCCTGCAACTGAGTCTTTAACTCTCGCAATTCTGCCGGTGCCATCCTATACGGTACCTGTGAGATAGGTTGAGTACCTGGAAAAAGCTCGATGGTGAACTCAATCTCACGGTGTGGTGGTAATCCTGGAAGATCATCTGGAAACACATCAGAGAACTCACTCACCACAGGAATATCCTCCACTGTCATCGGAGTATCCCGAGAATCAAACACATGAGCCAAGTAACGCTCACAACCTTTTCTCAACAATCTCTCAGCAGTCAACGCTGATATCACTCCATAGGGTAGTACCTTACGATCTCCCTGAAATGTAAGTTCCGGTAATCCTGGACCCCGAAAAATCAATGTCTTGTCGTAACAGTCTATGGAGGCATGATGCATGGACAACCAATCCATCCCCAGAATCACATCAAACTCAAAAATATCTAAGGGAATTAAATCTGCCTCCAAACCATGGCCTTCAACCATCACCGGACAACTGCGAATCACGAGGTTCGCCACTAACATATCCCCGGTAGGAGTACTAATACCCATGTCCCAACCAATCGGGGACAATTCTCTATCCGTAAATAGTGTAAAACCCCAAGAAATAAAAGAATGAGTTGCTCCCGGATCTAATAAAACACAAGCATTGCGGTTGAAAATAGATAACGTACACGTGATCACCTCCGGTGCTACTCGAGCCTCCTGTTGCGTCATGCCAAAAACTCGAGCTGGTGTACCCGAAGATCGACCACGATCCCCATACCTGCCTCTAGCACTGCTGGTCCCACTAGCTCTACCAGCCCCACTGAAATGGGTCTGACTCCCAGTTGCAGTATCAAACATCTGTCTTGTCCTCGGGCTAGGATCAATCGCACCACGACCAAAGGAACTACTGCCCGGACGACGTTGTGGACATAATCTCTTGATGTGACCAGTCTCCCCACAGAAATAACAAATGGAACCACTGAAGCCACTAGATCTGCCACCCTGTCTTCTGTTGAACTGCACTAAGGCACCGCTAGACTGGGCATAAGATTGTCGTGCCTGACCAGCTCCGCCACTGCCTGTACTAGATCTCGCATTCCCAGAAGATCCAGAACTATGACTGCCTCTTTTTGATGGTCCCTGACTAGAGGTTCCGGCAGTCCAGTGATCTCGACGTCTCCTGTACCCACTGTACTGCTGCGAAATTGGGAAACCCAAACTCAACTCTACTCGGGCTGCAACATCAGCCAAAGTCCTCAAGGAAGTGTGATCCATAGATGTAACTGCTGACCGAATCTCACTCCGCAATCCACTTTCAAATCTGTGGCACTTGTCTAACTCGGCCGCCACCAAAGTCGGTGCAAAGCGACTCAACGCTATGAATCTCTGTTCATACTGGGCCACTGTCATGTCTCCTTGCTGTAAATGCAAAAACTCGGCCTCCTTAATATTCCGGTGTGAGCGAGGGTAAAATTGCTCCAAGAAGCGTTCCCGGAAAGTCTGCCAAGTAAGCGTATGGACATTCCAGCCTGACACCTCCAATGAGTGCCACCAGTGGTAAGCAGAACCACCTAGTAAAAATGTAGCCAACAGAACTCTCTCGTCTAGAGGACATCTCATAATAAAAAACACACGCTCCATGCGAGTAATCCACTCCTCAGCCTCATCAGGACTAGACTCGCCCATAAATATCGTAGCCCCCAGTCTCTGGGCTCTCTCGATATCAGAGACTTCATGAGAAGCTCTATCTTAGAGTACAGAAGCTAAAGTCTGACCCAGCTGTTCCAGTGTCTGCCTCAAATCAGGCTCCACTGCAGGTTCATGGTCATCTCCACCATTCCCCGACCGTTGACGGAACTCTCGTCTCGGAGGCATTATACGTTGAAAAGAAGTTGTAAACCATTAATACCAAATTTTTACCTATACACTAGATGTACGGTCTACATGAATTTAACCTAGTGCTCTGATACCAATTGTCAGGACCCGTCCCGAATTTCCCCTCGAAACCCGAGAAGAACCCTGATCCCGTCTGACAACCTAAGGAAAGGTTCCCAAATACCCTTCAATCCTTAGAAATTATAATAATAAAAAAATACTTTCACTTGTGAGACAAGGGATTTAAGCACTTAAAATTCCCGTAAGTAATTACCAACCAAATACAACATAATATCAGAGCGTCTAAGTAGGATAAAGATACAAATTAGATATCCTACTCAAGTACAACTACACAGCGCAGCCGAGAGTGCTAATGCCTCTGCCTCGAGATAATGTCCGCGTCAACTCTACTGCCTGAAGGGGGTTTAAACACAAAAGTTGTGAGTGGACAAAAATAATCGTTTATAAATCATTTCCCAAGGAATATTACCTTTTTCCCCCTCCATTTATAAAACTATGCATGCATCACATAAACAGTTCATGTTATAAAAACATCATCTTTAAATCACCGGCATTTCCCTTTCTCTTTAAAACCACTCAGTAGGACTCACACAAAATCCATATAAGGAAAACACATTGTGATCCACAATCTGGTTTGAAAATCATCCTCAAAGGAATTCAAAATCATTTAATTCAACCTAGACACATAATATCTCAAATCCACTGTTCCCGACACATTCACTAGCCACCAGGGTATCCCTTGGGGTGTGCTAGTCCTGTATCACAACTCCCTGTACTATGATATCTCATCAGTCGGCAAGTATCCTCGACTATCATATCATATCATCAGCCGGTATAACCTTCGGCTATCATATCGCATCAGTCGGCATATCTCTCGACTGGCATATCATATCATTAGCCAGTATAACCTTCGGCTATCATATCGCATCAGTCGGCATATCTCTCGACTGGCATATCATATCAATTATATTGGAGGTTCACCGGGTTCACCGCTAATAACGGATCCTCGTCCCGAGTCCTGGCCTCCCTCAAATTAGAGTTTATCTTGGAGGTTCACCGGGTTCACCGCTAATAACGGATCCTCGTCCCGAGTCCTGGCCTCCCTCACATATAACCAAATCCGATAAACTCATACAACAGGGTCAAAACCCAAATCATTGACTCAATAATTTCCTCGTCAAAACGTTATCAAAACTGAGTCCAAAAACCATGATATTTCTCAAATCACACTTTAATCGAAGTAGTGGAAAACATGTGTCTAGTAATCATTTCTAAAATCCAGAAATTCAATACCACAATACATAACAGTATTTACACAAAGATATTTTGATGCATGCATTTCAGTTTATAAAACCAAAGTCCACTCACAAACCTGTTCAAGCTAGCTCAATCCCGTCTTGCTCGTTCCTCTGAGGTTCCCGGAACAATATCGCCTGTCAAAAACAACAATCGGGATTATCGGCTAGTAATAAGACTCTTATATAACAACTTCCTAATCTCGGGAAGTCTACCCTTGCTGTTTCTAGAAAACACAGCAGCTTCGGACACTCAAATCGACCTCTAAACGATGTCCGATCAACCTGAAACCTGTACCAATAGATTCAGAATGTCGGAAACTAGTTACCACGCGTCGCCGTGACGTCAGACTCGGCCCCACGCGCCGCCACGCGCTGCCGGAAGGTCGGCACACGCGCCCACGCGCCCTCACGCGCCGGTCACGCGCCTGCTACAGTGTTCACGCACCTGGACCGTTCCAACCCGGTTCAGCTCAACCTGACCCGGTCCATCTCGACCCAACTGGTTCACTCAACCCGATCGGTTCAACTCGACCCGATCGGTTCAACTCGACCCGATCGGTTCAACTCGACCCAATCGGTCACCGGTGACTCGCCGGAGAAGACGACCGGACTGTCGTCGCCCTCACCGGAAGCTGGCCGGAGAAGATGACTGGACCGCCACCTCCGTCGCCGTCTGGTTCGCCGGAATCCCCCATTTCCGACCGAAACTCCAAGCTTTACAACTTCCTCAAAACTCAACCGTTTTACACAAATTTTACGTCTAAATCTATCTACTCGAACCCAGGAATCCAAATATAACCTCAAAACATCAAACACGTACCTGTGTAAGCTGGAAAATCGATCCAAAGATCCGAAACTTCCTTTACTCGGGTCGGCTTCCACCGTGATCCTCTTCTTCGATGGTTGGTACGGTTGTGATCGTGGAAAGGAGTAGAACATGATTAGTTGATCAAAACGGGAAGTTAAAGCCTTGAAATCAAAGTTGACTTTATGGTTTTTCGGGTGAGTTTTTTTCGTACGGTTTGGTTCAATGGTTTCGGGTGTGTTTCACAGAGAGAATGAGTGATAAAGATGAAATGAAGATGAAAATGAAATGAAGATAAAAATGATTGGGTTAAAATATCTTCTCCCAAATCCAAATTACCAAAATGACGTGGCACATCTAGACCCATAACTTCCGTCCACGAACTCCATTTTCCGTGTGCCGCCTGTCTACGAACTCGTGAGTTCGAGACCTACGCAACGGTACCCAAAAAACCACAAAAAGTATCTCGAAACAAAATTGATTTCCAAGCCCTTTACCGACCAAGGGTAAAATCGTCATTTTACAGAAATAATTGCGTAAACCCAATAATTAAAATTCCGGGTTGTTACACAGAGAGAACATATTTGCTCTTTGCTGGGAAAGAGGGACCCGAGCTCTCCAAGGTGGAAAGTGCCAAGACTGAAGTCAAGAGCTAATTGGTTGCTTGGCAAATTAATCAAAATTTTTTTCATCCAATCATCTTCTTCCATTTGAATTAGTAAGTGTATTTTCCCTTTTTCTTTTTCTTATTTCATTGTTAATCTTTTTTATTTGGCTTCTACATATTAGGGATTTAGATTTAGTGGGTTGCTTGTTAGGTTTAATGTGACAGGACACTTCCCGAATTTTCTCTCGAAATCCGTCAAAAGCCCTGCTCCCGTTTGACAACCCAAAATAATTCCAAAAATACCCTTACTGTCTTATAAACATTTTACGATAATTCTATCGAAAATCTGGCATAATTTCCCCTATACTTTGGTTGAACCGTCTTCCATCTATCAGACGAAGGATATAAAATAAAAATAAATCAAACAGTGTTACACCTAGCCTCGTATATCTACAACGGTAACTTCGTCTCTCAAGATGGTATTAAATAACTGAAATATCGTACTCGTGCGAATCAATCACAACTCGTCAATTCGGGTCACCACCCACATCAAACCACTGACCACGGTAATGAGCAATCGCTCACAGGTGCGTCGATCACCGAAGAAATCCCATGAAAATCATCGTCAACTCCTATCAGCTGGCTTAACTCTCAGCTATCGTATCCCACCTATTTATCAAACCTTACATGCAACAAGATTCGTATAAAAGTAAATACAACTTATCAGAATCCAATCGATTTACTTGTGCCCGCCATATCAATAACCCGACCAAAGCCATCACACCATGCCATAGCTCGATATCCTGGCCGTACCTCGATATCACGCCGAGAGTATGATGGAATCCTCCATAGTATACCTCGTATCTTCCTGAGCCTATGATGGAATCCTCCATACCATAGCTCATATCTTCATAGGCTTATGAGGGAATCCTCCCTGACATACCCCACCGAGCGTATGAGGGAATCCTCCCTGACATACCTCGCATCTCCCCTAGCGTACGAGGGAATCCTCCCTGACATACCCCACATTTCCTCGGGCGTATAAGGGAATCCTCCCTTACATACCCCACATCTCTCCGGGCGTATGAGGGAATCCTCCTAACATACCTCACATCTCCCCGGGCGTATGAGGGATTCCTCCCTAACATACCTCACATATCCCTGGGCGTATGAGGGAATCCTCCCTGACATACCCCACCGAGTGTTTGAGAGAATCCTCCCTAACATAACTCACATCTCCTGGGGCGTATGAGGGAATCCTCCCTGATATACCTCACATCTCCCCGGGCGTATTAGGGAATCATCCCTAACATACCCCACCGAGCTTATGAGGGAATCCTCCCTGACATACCTCACATCTCCCTGTGCGTATGAGGGAATCCTCCCTGACATACCTAGTAAGGACCCTTCCCGAATTGCACCTCGAAATTCCTGAAAAGCCATGTTCCCGTCTGACAACCTTTTTCCATAAAATTAACACCATGAATACCTTTTGTCCTTAGAAAAATTAAATAAACCTTATAGGGGTTCCGATAGAACCTTCTATGTACTTACTGACTACACCTACCTGTCAGTCCTCTAGAGCACCCCGAGTGATAACTCGGTATCCTTGCTCATCCAGACATACCTCAGACCTCAACGATATGGCGGAGAACGATCCCTCAAACGCCTACATTGGAGAACCCCTCAACGATCTGCCGGAGACGTACCCTCTAACGCCAGTTGGAGAACCCTCAACAATGTGGCGGAGAAAGACATCATCCACGCCAATCACCGGAGAACATCGTGGTATAACAAAATACCTAGAAGTGCGCATCTTATGTAATCCCGAAAATCTAGTCCGTTCACAGTGCAACTAACTTTTCACCAGGAATCCGAAAATGAGGTCAGAGTCTCGAGATCGTACATGGTTTGGCTAGAAAACGACCGAGAAGTTTCGATCCACCTACCTATTCCGTCCGCCGTCTACGGTGGTGCTCCCACCTCGATGGTGACCCCAAAACACTCGTGGAGTCACAGGGAAGACATCCACGGCCTTGGTTTCGATCGAGTCGATCCGGGAATGGTCCGATGAACGTGAGGGGTTCGGTGATCGCACGGGTGGGGGAGTCAGGCAGGAGAGAGGGGGTTCTAGCTAGTCCGGGCAAAGTCCAAAAAAGGAGAAGAAATATCCCCCAAATTTTCAACTTTTCCAAAATTACCAAACTACCACTGAAGCTTCTAGACCCGTAACGATCTCACTGGGTCTCCATTTCCTGCGTGCCGCCTGTCTATGAATTCGTGAGTTCGAGACCTACGTAACGACCCAAGAAAAATTCCCAAAAGCACTGTCAGTCAAAAAGTGACTCCCGAACCCGTCCAAAACCGAGGGTAAAATCATCCTTTTCCTAATTATTTTAATTCCTAGTTCGAGTCGTTACATACCTCACCATGTACCTACAAAATCCCACCAGCCCACCCACCAGGCCAAAGCCTAACCCACATTCCTGGGCCAAAACCCCCAAACAATCAAATACTTATGCCTAAGCCCAAATACATCACACCGGGCCTCATCCTAAAATCCATACGGCGGAATCCATAAAATTACCTTCCCGGGCCTAAGCCCAAGTCCATTGTCAAATAGTTTCCCAAAAACATTATCGAAATCCATAATTAGTGGATAATCAAGTGAAAATCACTATTTATTATTCCCAGTGCTTAACACGAAAATAAACACTAATAATGATTTTCTTAAATTCTCGGAACTCATAAGAATACTAAATAGTCCTTCCATTTAATTCCCAAAATTCGTAAGTAAATATAAAATACTAAAAACATAATAATATGCATGCATTTTCATATAGGAAGTAAAGTCCCCTCACCTCGAGGCCTAAACGAGCATAATTTCCAGCTAATCAATCCCTCGTGACCTTCGGAGCCACCACACTTGTCAAAACGATACGTGATATTATTAAATTGCAATTATAAACCTAAATTCCAACCCCCCAAAACCCCGGGAGGTATACACGCGTCCTAACTAGAAACGCATCCACTTCGGACACCCAGAACAACCCCTAAACGAACTCCGATTGACTCAAAATCTACACCAACAGGTCCAAAACATCGGGATATTAGGAACTCGTGTTCACCGGAGCTCGAGGAGGAGCTCCACGTGCCGCCACGCGCCGGTGGACGGCCGATAATCCTCCCCCCATGTGGCTGCAGGCGCGACGGTACATGGTACTCGCCTTCAACCTTACACCCGAGTTACTGTTCACTGTGCAGAAATCCTCCATAACCACCCTAACTTCAAAGCTTCATAACTTCCCCAATTCTCAACGAAATTCTACTCGAGCCAAGGAATCCAAATATGAAGTTAAAATTGAGATTCATTACCTGTGGTGATCGAAAAATGCTTGGGAAGGTGACGATTACTATTCACCTTTGAATCTCCTTCTCCTAACACTTCCAAATGAAGTGAGGAAGATGATGATGTGAATGGTTTATGGTGGTTTGGCCTAAATAAAAAATCAAAATTTTGAGGGTGTATGTGTGTTTCACGGTTTTGGATGAGAGAGGGAGAGAACACGGGGAGAGAGAAAGGACAAAAAAATGAAGAGAAAAAACTGTACTGAGGACTAAAAATATGTACCATGTAAAAATTACCAAATTGCCCTTGAACCTTCTAGACCCACAATTTTCTCACCTAGTCTCCGTTTTCCGTGTGTCGCCTGTCTACGAACTCGAGAGTTCAAGACCTACGCAACGGTCCAAGAAAAACTTTAAAAAATGTCTCCAAATAAAAAGTAACTTCCGAGCCCCTATTAAATCGAAGGGTAAAATTGTCCTTTCCTAAAATAAATTACAAAATTCACATAATTCAAAAATACGGGTCGTTACAACTCACCGCCTTACAGAAATTTCGTTCTCGAAATTCAAACCAACCCAAAGAAAAAAAACACGGATACGGGGCTCGTACCTAAACCTCGAGCTCCATAAGTAACCCTAATCTCGGATCCCGTGCTTCTTGCACATTTATCAACTCCTATTTGAACATTAGGCCGTGAATGAAGACACCACCAAAGAGGTATCACAGAAATAACAAGAATGCGCACTATGTGTTCGGTCTACAGGAAATTGAACCTAGAGCTCAATACCAATTGACAGGACCCTTCCTGAATTTCCCCTCGATATTCGTGAAAACCCTGCTCCCGTCTGACATCCCAAAATAATTCCTAAAATACCCTTACTGTCTTATAAACACTTTACGAGAATTCTATCAAAAATTCGGTAGAATCTTCCCTATACTTTGGTTGAACCGTCTTCCACCTGTCAGACGAAGGATATAAAATAAAAATAAATCAAACAGCGTTACACCCAGCCTCGTATATCCGTAACTGTAACCTCGTCTCTCAAGACGGTATTAAATAACTGAAATGTCGTACTCGTGCGAACCAATCACAACTCATCAATCTGTGTCACCACCCACACTAACCCACTGACACGGTAATGAGCATTCACTCACAGGTGCATCGATCATCGATCAAAGCCCGTGAAAGTCGTCGTCAACTCCTTTCAGCCGGCTTAACTCTCGGCTATCGTATCTCACCCCTTTTTCAAACCTTACATGCAACAAGATTCGAATATAAGTAAATACAACTAATTAGAATCCAATTGATTTACCTATGCCCACCATATCAGTAACCCAGAAAAAGCCATCACCCCGAGCCATAGCTCGATATCCCAGTCGTACCTCGATATCACGCCGAAAGTGTGATGAAATCCTCCATATTATACCTCGTATTTTCCTAAGCCTATGATGGAATCCTCCATACCTGAGCTCATATCTTCCCAGGTGTATGAGGGAATCCTCCATGACATACCTCACATCTCCCCAGGCGTATGAGGGAATCCTCCCTGACATACCCCACATCTCCCCGGGCGTATTAGGGAATCCTCCCCTGACATACCCCACATCTCATCGGGCGTATGAGGGAATCCTCCCTAACATACCTCACATCTCCCGGGGCGTATGAGGGAATCCTCCCTGACATACCCCACCGAGTGTATGAGGGAATCCTCCCTAACATACCCCACCGAGTGTATGAGGGAATCCTCCCTGACATACCTCAGATCTCCTCGGGCATATAAGGGAATCCTCCCTAACATACCCCACCGAGCGTATGAGGGAATCTGTAACGACCTGGACTAGAAATTTAATTATTTTGAGAATATGACGATTTTACCCTTGGTCGGTAAAGAGCTTAAAAATCAAGTTTTGTTTCGAAACTTATTAGGTGGTGTTTCGAGTATGTTGCGTAGGTCTCGAACTTACGAGTACGTAGACAGGCGGCACGCAGGAAACGGAGTTCGTGGACGAAAGTTATGGGTCTAGACGTGTAAGGGCATTTTGGTAATTTTTGACTTGGGGTAGATATTTTTAACCCAAATCATTGTTACATCTGGAGATCATCATCTCATTCTGATCTCTCTCGGGGGAGAACCACCTATTTTATCCCAAAACCATCGAACCCGTGTGCGACTTTCACACTCAAAACCCACAAATTCCAAATTTGATTCAAGGCCAAGACTTCCATTTCTATTCCACAAATCATATTCTACTCCTTCCCACGATCACAACCGTACCAACCATCGAAGGAGAGGACCGCGGGGGAAGCCGAACCGAGTATAAGAAGTTTCGGATCTTTCGATCGATTTTTCGGCTAGCATAGGTACGTGTTTGATGGTTTGAGGTCATATTTGGATTCCTGGGTCTGAGTAGATAGATTTAGACATAAAATTTGTGAAAAATGGTTGAGTTTTGAGGAAGTTACGAAAGATTGAAGTTTCGGCCGGAAATGGAGGATTCCGGCGAAACCAGACGGCGGCGACGGCGGCTGCCGATCATCTTCTCCGGCAGACTCGGCGACGGTGCCGACAGCCGATCATCTTCTCCGATGACCGGTCGAGTCAGGTCAGATCGGGTCGGGTCGAGTAAACCAGTCGGGTTGAGTGAACCAGTCGGGTCGAGTGAATCGGTCGGGTCGAGTAAACCAGTCGGGTTGAGTGAACCGGTCGGGTTGAGTCGAGTTTGACCGGGTCAAGTCGAGTCGGGCCGGGTTGGACCGGTCCAGGCGCGTGTACACTGTAGCAGGCGCGTGACCGGCGCGTGCGGGCGCGTGGCGGCGCATGCGGGCGCGTGGCGGTGTGTGAACACGTGTTTTGACCTTCCGGTGGCGCGTGGCGGCGCGTGGGACTATTTCCGAAGTCACGGCGATGCGTGACTAGGGTTTTGGGACGTTCCGGATCAGATTTTGTTGGTTTCGAGGCCATAGGAGTTCGTTTAGGGCCCGGTTGGGCAATCCCAGCGGTAATGGTTGACCCTGGAGAGGGTTTTTGAGCTCGGAAAGTCAAGGTAGTTGGGTCATTATTGTGCAGGTGTTTCTTGGGCTAGAGCATCCATGAATTTTGGGTTGGATGATGTTTGTAAGCGGACTTTTGATTTATAAATTGTAATGCATGTATAAATATCTTTGATTTAAATACTGTTGTGTATGGTTGTAATGATTTCCTGGAATTTATAAATGACTGCTGGACATTTTTTTGCAATATTTCAGTGAAAGTGTGTTGTGAGAAATGGCATGGTTGTTGGATTCGGTTTTGATATTGTTTTGACGTGGAAATTATTAAAGTCCATGATTGTGAGCTAAAAATCGTAATTGTGATTATAAAATATACTTGATTCTTGGAAACAATACGATTTTGAGGGGGCCAAGGAGCCGGGGTAAGGATCCGCTGAGACGGAGAACCCGATGAACCTCCAATATAAACAATACGGTTTTGAGGGGGCCAAGGAGCCGGGGTAAGGATCCGCTGAGACGGAGAACCCGGTGAACCTCCAATATAAACAATACGGTTTTGAGGGGGCCAAGGAACCGGGGTAAGGATCCGCTGAGACGGAGAACCCTGTGAACCTCCAATATAAACAATACGGTTTTGAGGGGGCCAAGGAGCCGGGGTAAGGATCCGCTGAGACGGAGAACCCGGTGAACCTCCAATATAAATAATACGATTTTGAGGGGGCCAAGGAGCCGGGGTAATGATCCGTTGTTGACGGTGAACCCGGTGAACCTCTAAGATAAACATATTTGAGGAAGACCAGAAAATGGGACTAGGATCCGCTATTGGCGGTGAACCCGGTGAAACTTCAATATAATTGGTTACTGTTCTTCGACTAGCATCGAGAGTTTTACTCTGTTGGTTCGTTAAGTGCTCCGACTCTGGCATCGAGGAGTTTTGGCTCCGCCGGGTCGCGAGGCTATTTATGCATAGTATAGAGAGTCGTGATACAGGACTAGCACACCCCCAAGGGATAACCTGGTGGCTAGGGATATGCTGACTGATGTGATATGAAAGCTGAGGATATTTCCAGCTCTAATATGGTTTGACGACGATTGTCATGTGATAAATCAGCCTATGGAAACACTTCGTCATCCGGGTCTGTGGGTTGGTGTGGGCGGTGACCCAGAATGACGAATTATTGTTGGTTCACATGTATCTGACTAGTCTGTTGTCTTGTGGTATTCCAGTAGAGATGTCAGCAGTGTCTGACCTACTGACATTTGGTGTCAGAGGGTATTCCTATTTGAACCACCACTATTCCGAGGTCTTGGCTTTGACCTGTATACTATCCTGCGTCTGACAGGTAGGAGTGGTCAGTAAGTACAGAGGTTCTGTCGGGAACCCTGTAAGGTTTAATAAAAATTATTCAAGAACAAAGGGTAATTCTGGTATTTAAATTTATAGGTAAAAGAGCTGTCAGACGGGATAAGGGTTCTTTCCGGGTTTCGAGGGAAAATTCGGGAAGGGTCCTTACAAGTGGTATCAGAGCTCTAGGTTAATTTCCTGCAGACCGCACACTTGTGTGCAAATTATTTAAGGATTTCTGTTAACAAGATGCCTCCGAGTGGAAGGGTCCTTACAAGTGGTATCGGAGTTAGGGAAATTTCGGGGATGAAATTTCTATAAGGGGGGGAATTTGTAACGACCTGAACCAGAAATTTAATTATTTTGGGAATATAACGATTTTACCCTTCGTCGGTAAAGAGCCTGAAAATCAAGTTTTGTTTCGAAACTTATTTGGTGGTGGTTCGAGTACTGTTGCGTAGCTCTCGAAGTTACGAGTTCGTAGATAGGCGGCACGCAGGAAACGAAGTTCATGGACGAAAGTTATGGGTCTAGACGTGTAAGGGCATTTTGGTAATTTTTGACTTTGGGTACATATTTTTAACCCAAATCATTGTTACATCTGGAGATCATCATCTCATTCTGATCTCTCTCGGGGGAGAACCACCCATTTTATCCCAAAACCATCGAACCCGTGTGCGACTTTCACACTCAAAACCCACAAATTCCAAATTTGATTCAAGGCCAAGACTTCCATTTCTATTCCACAAATCGTATTCTACTCCTTCCCACAATCACAACCGTACCAACCTTCGAAGGAGAGGACCACAGGGGAAGCCGAACCGAGTATAAGAAGTTTCGGATCTTTCGATCGATTTTTTGGCTAGCACAAGTACGTGTTTGATGTTTTGAGATCATATTTGGATTCCTGGGTCTGAGTAGATAGATTTAGACATAAAATTTGTGAAAAATGGTTGAGTTTTGAGGAAGTTACGAAAGATTGAAGTTTCGACCGGAAATGGAGGATTCCGGCGAAACCAGACGGCGGCTGCCGGTCATTTTCTCCGGTAGACTTCGGCGACGGCACCGACAGTCGATCGTCTTCTCTGACGACCGGTCGAGTCGGGTCAGATAAGGTCGGGTCGAGTAAACCGGTCGGGTTGAGTCGAGTTGGACCGGGTCAGGTCGAGCCGGGTCGGGTTGGACCGGTCCAGGCTCATGAACACTGTAGCAGGCGCGTGACCGGCGCGTGAGCACGTGTTCTGACCTTCCGGTGGCGCGTGGCGGTGCGTGGGACTGTTCCCGAAGTCACGGCGGCACGTGACTAGGGTTTTGGGACGTTCCGGATCAGATTTTGTTGGTTTCGAGGCCATAGGAGTTCGTTTAGAGCCCGGTTGGGCAATCCCAGGGGTAATGGTTGACCGTGGAGAGGGTTTTTGAGCTCGGAAAGTCAAGGTAGATGGGTCATTATTGTGCAGGTGTTTCTTGGGCTAGAACGTCCATGAATTTTGGGTTGGATGATGTTTGTAAGCGGACTTTTGATTTATAAATTGTAATGCATGTATAAATATCTTTGATTTAAATACTGTTGTGTATGGTTGTAATGATTTCCTGGAATTTACAAATGACTGCTGGACATTGTTTTCCAATATTTCAGTGAAAGTGTGTTGTGAGAAATGGCATGGTTGTTGGATTCGGTTTTGATATTGTTTTGACGTGGAAATTATTAAAGTCCATGATTGTGAGCAAAAAATCGTAATTGTGATTATAAAATATAATTGATTCTTGGAAACAATACGGTTTTGAGGGGGCCAAGGAGCCGGGGTAAGGATCCGCTGAGACGGAGAACCCGGTGAACCTCCAATATAAACAATACGGTTTTGAGGGGGCCAAGGAGCCGGGGTAAGGATCCGTTGTTGACGGTGAACCCAGTGAACCTCTAAGATAAACATATTTGAGGAAGACCAGAAAATGGGACTAGGATCCGCTATTGGCGGTGAACCCGGTGAACCTTCAATATAATTGGTTACTGTTCTTCGACTAGCATCGAGAGTTTTACTCCGTTGGTTCGTTGAGTGCTCCGACTCTGGCATCGAGGAGTTTTGGCTCCGCCGGGTCGCGAGGCAATTTATGCATAGTATAGAGAGTCGTGATACAGGACTAGCACACCCCAAGGGATACCCTGGTGGCTAGGGATATGCCGACTGATGTGATATGAAAGCTGAGGACATTTCCAGCTCTAATATGGTTTGACGACGATTGTCATGTGATAAATCAGCCTATGGAAACACTTCGTCATTCGGGTCTGTGGGTTGGTGTGGGCGGTGACCCATAATGACGAATTATTGTTGGTTCACAAGTATCTGACTAGTCTGTTGTCTTGTGGTATTCCAGTAGAGATGTCAGCAGTGTCTGACCTACTGACATTTGGTGTCAGAGGGTATTCCTATTTGAACCACCACTATTTCGAGGTCTTGGTTTTGACCTGTATACTATCCTGCGTCTGACAGGTAGGAGTGGTCAGTAAGTACAGAGGTTCTGTCGGGAACCCTATAAGGTTTAATAAAAATTATTCAAGAACAAAGGGTAATTCTGTCAGGACCCGTCCCGAATTTCCCCTCCAAACCCGGGAAGAACCCTGATCCCGTCTGACAACCTAAGGAAAGGTTCCTAAATACCCTTCAACCCTTAGCAAATGATAATAACAATAAATATTTTCTCTTGTCAGACAAGGGATTTAAGCACTTAAAATTCCCGTAAGTAAATACCAACCAAATACAAGAATATCAGAGCGTCTAAGTATGATCAAGATACAAATTAGATATCCTACTCAAGTACAACTACACAGCATAGCGGAAGTGCTAATGCCTCTGCCTCGAGATAATGTCCACGTCAACTCTATTGCCTGAAGGGGGTTTAAACACAAAAGTTGTGAGTGGACAAAAATAATCGTTTATAAAACGTTTTCCAAGGAATATTACCTTTTTCCCCCTCCATTTATAAAACCATGCATGCATCACATAAACAATTCATGTTATAAAAACATCATCTTTAAATCACCGGCATTTCATTTTCTCTTTAAAACCACTCAGTAGGACTCACACAAAATCCATATAAGGAAAACACATTGTGATCCACAATCTGGTTTGAAAATCATCCTCAAAGGAATTCAAAATCATTTAATTCAACCTAGACACATAATATCTCAAATCCACTGTTCCCGACACATCCACTAGCCACCAGGGTATCCCTTGGGGTTTGCTAGTACTGTATCACAACTCTTTGTACTATGCTATCACATCAGTCGGCCTATCTCTCGACTAGCATATCATATCATTATATTGCATCAGTCGGCCTATCTCTCGACTAGCATATCATATCATTATATTGCATCAGTCGGCCTATCTCTCGACTAGCATATCATATCATTATATTGCATCGGTCGGCCTATCTCTCGACTAGCATATCATATCATTATATTGGAGGTTCACCGGGTTCACCGCTAATAACGGATCCTCATCCCGAGTCCTGGCCTCCCTAAATTCAATGTTTATCTTGGAGGTTCATCGGGTTCACCGTTAATAACGGATCCTCATCCCGAGTCCTGGCCTCCCACAAATCAGACCAAAATCCGATAAACTCATACAACAGGGTCAAAACCCAAATCATTGACTCAACAATTTCCACGTCAAAACGTTATTATAATCGAGTCCAAAACCATGATATTTCTCAAATCATACTTTAACTGAAATAGTGGAAAACATGTGTTTAGAAATCATTTCTAACATTCAGAAATTCAATGCCATAATACATAACCGTATTTAACAAATATATTTTGATGCAGGCAATTCAGTTTATAAAACAAAGTCCACTCACAAACCTGTTCAAGCTAGCTCAATCCCGTCTCGCTCGTTCCTCTGAGGTTCCCGGAACGATATCGCCTGTCAAGAGCAACAATTGGGATTACCGGCTAGTAATAAGACTCGTATATAACAACTTCCTAATCTCGGGAAGTCTACCCATGTTGTTCCTAAAATCACAGCAACTTCGGACACTTAAAACGACCTCTAAACGATGTCCGATCAACCTGAAACCTGTACCAACAGATTCAGAACGTCGAAAACTAGTTACCATGCGCCGGTCACGCGCCTGCTACAGTGTTCACGTGCCTGAACCGGTCCAACCCGGTTCGGCTCAACCTGACCCGGTCTAACTCGACCCGACCGGTTCACTCAACTCGACCCGACCGGTCTACTCGACCCGACCGGTCATTGGTGACTCGCCGGAGAAGACGACCGGACTGTCGTCGCCGTCGCCGGAGGCTGGCCGGAGAAGATGACCGGACCGCCACCTCCGCCGCCGTCTGGTTCGCCGGAATCCGCCATTTCCGACCGAAATTCCAAGCTTTACAACTTTCTCTTGGTTTTTCTTCGGTTTCGGTTCAATGTATTTCGGTGTGTTTGTGTTATGTTTGTTACAGAGTGAGTGAGTGAAATGATAAGGAGATGAAGATGAAATGTAGATGAAATGAAGTTGTACAATAATTGAGGTTAAAATATCTCCCCTCCATGGCAAATTACCAAAATGCCCTTGCACATCTAGACCCACAACTTCCGTATACGAACTCCGTTTCCTGCGTGCCGCCTGTCTACGAACTCGTGAGTTCGAGACCTACGCAACGGTACCCGAAACACCACCAAAAGTGTCTCGAAACAAAACTTGATTTCCAAGCCCTTTACCGATCAAGGGTAAAATCGTCATTTAATAAAAATAATTGCATAAAATCAATTATGAAAAGTTCGGGTTGTTACAAATTCTGGTATTTAAATTTGTAGGTAAAAGAGCTGTCAGACGGGATAAGGGTTCTTTCCGGGTTTCGAGGGAAAATTCGGAAAGGGTCCTTATAGAATCCTCCTTGTCATACCTCACATCTCCCCGGGCGTATGAGGGAAGCCTCCCTGACATACACCACCGAGCGTATGAGGGAATCCTCCCTGAAATACCTCACATCTCCCTGGGCGTATGAGGGAATCCTCCCTGAAATACCCCACCGAGCGTATGACGGAATCCTCCCTAACAATCCTCACATCTCCTCGGGCGTATAAGGGAATCCTCCCTGACATACCTCACCAAGTACCTACAAAATCCCACCAGGCCAAAGCCTAACCCACCTTCCTGGGCCAAAACCCCAAACCATCAAATACTTAGGCCTAAGCCCAAATACATCTTCCCAGGCCTCAGCCTAAAATCAATACGCCGGAATCCATAAAACTACCTTCCCGGGCCTAAGCCCAAGTCTATTGTCAAATAGTTTCCCAAAAACATTATCGAAATCCATAATTAATACTAAATCCAAAATTAGTGGATAATAAAGTAAAAATCACTATTCATTATTCCCAGTGCTTTAAACGAAAATAAACACTAACAATGATTTTCTTAAATTCTCGGAACTCATAAGAATACTAAATAGTCCTTCCACTTAATTCCCGAAATTCGTAAGTAAATATAAAATACCAAAAACATAATAATATGCATGCATTTCCATATAGGAAGTAAAGTCCCTTCACCTCGAGGCCCAAACGAGCCTAATTTCTAGCTAATCGATCCCTCATGACCTTCGGAGCCACCGTGCTTGTCAAAACGACATGTGGCATTATTAAATTGCAATTAAAATCCAATACGGTTTTGAGGGGGCCAAGGAGCCGGGGTAAGGATCCGCTGAGACGGAGAACCCGGTGAACCTCCAATATAAACAATACGGTTTTGAGGGGGCCAAGGAGCCGGGGTAAGGATCCGTTGTTGACGGTGAACCCGGTGAACCTCTAAGATAAACATATTTGAGGAAGACCAGAAAATGGGACTAGGATCCGCTATTGGCTGTGAACCCGGTGAACCTTCAATATAATTGGTACTGTTCTTCGACTAGCATCGAGAGTTTTACTCCGTTGGTTCGTTGAGTGCTCCGACTCTGGCATCGAGGAGTTTTGGCTCCGCCGGGTCGCGAGGCAATTTATGCATAGTATAGAGAGTCGTGATACAGGACTAGCACACCCCAAGGGATACCCTGGTGGCTAGGGATATGCCGACTGATGTGATATGAAAGCTGAGGACATTTCCAGCTCTAATATGGTTTGACGACGATTGTCATGTTATAAATCAGCCTATGGAAACACTTCGTCATTCGGGTCTGTGGGTTGGTGTGGGCGGTGACCCATAATGACGAATTATTGTTGGTTCACAAGTATCTGACTAGTCTGTTGTCTTGTGGTATTCCAGTAGAGATGTCAGCAGTGTCTGACCTACTGACATTTGGTGTCAGAGGGTATTCCTATTTGAACCACCACTATTCCGAGGTCTTGGTTTTGACCTATATACTATCATGCGTCTAACAGGTAGGAGTGGTCAGTAAGTACAGAGGTTCTGTCGGGAACCCTGTAAGGTTTAATAAAAACTATTCAAGAACAAAGGGTAATTCTGGTATTTAAATTTGTAGGTAAAAGAGCTGTCAGACAGGATAAGGGTTATTTCCGGGTTTCGAGGGAAAATTCGGGAAGGGTCCTTACAGAATCCTCCTTGTCATACCTCACATCTCCCCGGGCGTATGAGGGAAGCCTCCCTGACATACACCACCGAGCGTATAAGGGAATCCTCCCTGAAATACCTCACTTCTCCCTGGGCGTATGAGGGAATCCTCCCTGACATACCCCACCGAGCGTATGACGGAATCCTCCCTAACAAACCTCACATCTCCTCGGGCGTATGAGGGAATCCTCCCTGACATACCTCACCAAGTACCTACAAAATCCCACGAAGGCGGTAATAACGGAAGTGATAGGCATCGACAACGGTAGAAATGGCCAATTTGTACCTTTTGTTGGGGTTTTTTTTTTTTTTTTTAGTTTGTTTTGTGTAAATAAGTCTAGCAGCTCTTATTTCGGATTGACTGAGTTGTGTTTTCCTTTTTGTGGGATTGTAAAGATTAGTTGTTCGGGCAATAATGACCTTGATGATACTTAGGGGATTCAAGTTATATTATTTTGTACGTTATTCCCTCTAGATCTTTTCGATAGATATCGAACATGATCACTGGAGGTATTTATCTATGTTTGTCGTCAAACTATTGCAGTCTAACTTATATTTTCTTTGTATATTTATTTAATCAATCAAATTTCATATCTTCTCAAAAAAAAAAACATGGATGACAACTTCACGTATCTACTTCTTAATTACAGTGTTTAAGGCTTTAAGCATAATTAAAGAAAAGGTATATCATTGGAAAGCACGTATTATAGTAGGATTAAGCATGATGTTAAATATTTAAATTGCTGCATAAAAAAAAAGAGAGTATTAATTGGAAGTATAACGTGAGCTGCACTGATGATCTAACATAATTGTCAAGCATGGCTCCCTCATCATTTGATAATAATATTAGCTAACAACAATTTTGCTTTCCAAAATCAATATACAGATATATAATTATTGTAAGGAATTAATGAAACAATTTTAAGGTGTTTCCCCTTTTTCTACAAAATATAAAATCAGTAAGTGAAGACATGCTACTCTGCATATTTATTTTATTATTAATATGAGTAACTAAGAAATTATAGAAGAGGTCTTGTATCAATATAAATTAGACTCTCGGCACGCGCTAACGCGTGTGCTAATTTATTTTAGGAAAAATTAAAATAAAATAAATAAAATTAATTTTTAAGTTTTAAATAAAAATGAGAGGCGTAACTACCTGATTCCATTATTTTTTTTATCACCTACTCCTTCCATTAATCATTATTATTATTTTTTAAATTATAAATTTAATATTTGATTTTATTATTTTATCTTGAACTATTAAATAATTTAAAGAGTATGTAGAAATTTTTGGTGAAGCCTACTCACCTTCTTGGTTTTATAATAATAAATTTTAAGAGATGATGTATTTGATTATCTGCGTTTTTGTCCTTAGTATTAGGATGTTGGGTGCAACTTAGAGCAGGCTGAATTCGAATCTCTATATCCCAATCCGATCGACTTCAATTTGAGCCAATATGGAAAGGTCTACTAATTTTAGGTTGAGTATGATCAGCTTGAGAATTATTATCCGATTAAATTCATGTTTACCTCAGATTAAGCATTTTTAATTAAAATTGAAATTTATAGTATTCTTTTCATCACGCGTTGAAAAATTATAGAATTTTCATTATAATCAAGAGGTTAATTAGACCTTTGATATTTTAATTAACACTATGAACACTTAAAAATAGTAGGAAAATCTTATAACCTAATCACATATATATATATATGTACGCAATTTTAAGATATTGGATTCATGACCTAAATACTTTCGGCCTATTAGTGAAGTACAAATTTAAAAACTATAATCAGGGACTCAATAATATACTTAGATCTACACTCAAATCTCCTCCATTATAATCAATTGAAGTTGATTAAGTTCATGATCTAACTGACCCTTCCTAACTAGGGCACCCTTAGATTTTCAGTGCATGACAAAGTTGATTTGGCTTGGTCAACATTGTGCATATACCAAAATTTGGCAGACCAACTGCAATGACCCAGCTTAATTATAGGGTATTCAACTTCAACTTCAACTACAATATTATAATTTAAAACAAATTTATTTTAAAAACTCAACAAATTTAAAACAATTTATACCAATTTAAATCATACACATACAAGAAATAATAGCACCGATCCAATGATTAAACCAACACCTGATTGGCTGATTGGCTGATTGGCTGATTGGGTAACATTATAATTTTGAATATATTTTCCTCAGGTTGGAGCACCACGTACATGATCTAAATATTAATTTTTTGTTAAAAAAAAAAAAATCTAAATATTAATATATAAAATTTCTTTGACCTATCTCAGAAAAAGCTTTGCTTTATAATTAATCCCAATTTCCCAGCTAAGCTAGCTAATTAATTAGCTGTCTTCATCTATAATCATAATCATAATCAAATTGTTAATTAGTTGTCTTATTCTATATTCTAGAACCCTAGAAATGTACCTGCACTGCATATCAGTACAACCAATTCTCAATTATATAACCCATTTCACAATATATTTTTTTAAAAGATACGACATTTCATTGATAAAATAAAAATACAAAATAAAGACAAGTTAAACTGCAATAACTTAATAATAACTATGAGTAAAATACCTCCAGTGATCAAGCTCGACATTTGTCGAAACGATCTAAATGGAAAAACGCACAAAATAATATAACTTGAAGCCCTAAGCATCGTCAAGGTCATTATTGCCTAAATATCTAATCTTTGCAATTGCATAAAAGGGAAAAACTAAACAACCAACCAAAAATAAGAACCGTTGGACTTATTTGCACAAACCAAACTTAAAAGAAAAGAAACAAATAATCCAAGAGAAGGCATAAATGGGCAACCTTCTACCGTTGTTACTGCCTATCACTATAGATGTCCCTGCCTTCATGAACTACCAAAGACGACGAGAAATATCGTCCACCACCATATCGTCGATGCTCTGATCGATCGTGATTGACACCATCACCAACAAAGGAGGACAGTGATCGCTCGATCAAAACCCACCAGGCCGCATCACAAGAAATTTTTTTGTGAAGGCATATCAGGCTTCTGAAGATAAGAGTTTCATCAGCAACCTGACCCGTCGGGACTCCGAAACCCGTAATCATGATCAACACCATGACGATAGAACGGGAGAAGAAAACTTGAAGACACACGAACTCCAGTGAACTCGACAGCAAGACCGTTTGAATTATTCGTTTTATTCACTACATTCCTATGGGTACCAAAGAGAAGGCCCCTAGACCCCTAGAAAATTAGTCGAAGAAAGTCTTCTAGGGGAATATGTTATTGAGAGGAGCAGCTAGGATTTTTTTTTAAAGGGAATTAGTTTTAAAAACTCTTTTCACAACTTTCTGCTACATAATATTACATATATTATTTTCCGAGTAATTTGATTTCTAAAATTGTACATAGTCGACATATTTCCTCACCTTTGATTTAATTTGTGTTGAAAGAACTTTCATGTCGGTTATTAAATATTATTCGTTATGGGTGAGTTTTTAAAAATAATTTTATTTGATATATTTTTTTTCTTAAAATGTGACAAATTGACGAAAATGAGATAAAATGTGACCAATTATGAAAATTGACCATTAATAATTAAGGACGGAAATTAGTTGAAATAAAAAAGATAGTAGAGAGAAATTAGTAAGTGTGTACTAGCTTAAAGAAGAAATTGGCAAAATAGCCTTAAACTTTCAACTAACGATATTCTAAATATGTAGAGGAGATAGGTTGTATAGTTGCTTTAATGCTAGATGCAGGGCCGGCCCTCAGGGCAGTCCGACAAGGTGGCCGTCTCAGACTCCCACTCCGAAGGGCCCCGAATTTTTTTTAATACATAATTGATATGTTAATATAATATATAATAAGGATAAATTATTATTAGTCACAATTGACTACCAAGTCGTGTTGGTTCTCCTGTTTTCTACCAGCTACCAAATCCCCGATTTGAAGGCTTTTTCTTTATTTTTTAGTGTTTCCATTTTGTTCTTCAAGACCTAGGTTCCAATCTAGGGGCATTTTTCAGTTTTATTTATTTATTTTGTCTCTTTTACCCAAAAATTCATTAACTTCCTACTTTTTACTTTTTAGTAGTTTTTGTTCACTTATTTTTTCAGCGTTTTTTCTTTTATTTATTTTTTCCCTAAAGCCACAATAACCTTTTTTTTTCTTCCCCTTTTCCTAACTCAACCCAAATAATTTTTCTTATGGTGGTTTGTTAAACTTTAGCCTCCTCTATTTGTTAGCTTTTGCCTCTCAAAATGCAAGACATATGATATTTAAATAATATTTTTCCATATTTATTAAGTACATGCATTTTTTTTTTGAGAAATTATTGAAGGAATTAAGTACCGATTTAATTACATTAGTTTGGTAATTGTTTATTGTCATAATTATAATTTGTGGATGTTTTAATATAAAAATAATTTTTTACAATTCTTAGCAATATATATATATATATATATCTCTATATATATACACACACATATATAAGACAATTTTGGAGATTGAAAAGTCACGAGGCCCCATTTTGAAGGTTCGTCTTGGACCCCCACAATCTCAGGACCGGCACTGGCTAGATGCAACGAGTTTGTTAGCGGAGCTATTTCAGGTGGTGGCGATAACTTTAATTCGGGCTTTGGGTTGATTTAGGGTTTTCGTTGTTTTGAGTTTTGTGCGATATGCTAAAAGTTAATTGTCTTTCTGGTTCACTGGTTTTGTTAAAAAAAATAAAAACTGCAATAAGAGAATTTGAACTTTGATCCAAATAAACATATACAATATTCTGCTTAACTGACCTAACCTAGAGACACAAATAACATAAGGGTCCGTTTGGATACCCATGGATTTGGATTTGAGCTCTCCAAATCCAAATTCTTATGTTTGGATGAATTTTTGGCGAATCCAAATCCATAGGGGATTTCATAAGCTCAAATCTAGGAATTTGAAATAACTTTTAAAACTAGTCATTTGAATGAATTTGGTTTTCTAACATGACAAAAAAATCTTTGTTTTCATTTTTATTCCTTCCTTTTTTTTTACATTTTTTATTCATCTTTTTTTTTCTTAGCATCCCTTAACCAAAAATATCTTTATTTTCATTCTTCTTTTTCCATCCTTCTATATATAATTTTTTTCTTTTCATCCTTTTTTTGTTCATCCTTATTATTTTTTATCCTTTTCTTTCATCATTTTTCTTTCTTCATATTTTTTTTTTCATCTTTTTTTTTTATCCTTCTATTTTTTTTTTTCAATTAGTCATTTTGACATTATTATTTTCAATTTGATTAATAAAATTGCTAATTTAAAATCCTCAATTCAAATCCTTACAAATAAAAGGTTTTCTAAATAATGGATTTTAAATGAAGGAATTTCAAATCTACAAACAAATATTTAGATTGCAAAATAAGAGAATTTTAAATGAAATGATTTCAAATTAAGAGATTTCAATTTAAATCCAAATCCAAATTCTTGTTCCAAAACGTGCCCTAATATATTGACTTTTATATATAATTTATCGTCCAACTGCTCCAAGAATGTAAATCCTACAAAAATATTAAGATCCCTCTCCCCCATTAACTTTCAAATTTTGGGTTTAGACTTTGGATTATTAAAAAATTAAGAATGAGATGCCTAATTTAATCAAATAATTAATTTGGGTGATTAGCAATCATTAATTGTACCTTCCATTTTATTTTATTTTATTTTTCTGATTCAGAAATCAGAATTCTATTGAATTAATTTGCAGGCACAGGCAGAGGCACATGTGGCCTCATCTTTTAGCTCCCATTCATATTCGCCATGCTTCATGCTTCATGCTTCTCACATTACTGCTCTCCTCATCCCTCCGTACTTTCGCTTCCTCTGCCTTCTGTGGACTTGTTCTTCAACGACACTTGGTGATCATCGTCACTCTTCGTTGATCAGGTAGCTAATAACAGTTATCTTTAAATATGAGATTTTACGTTCGATTCCTCCGTTATTTTTAAATGTCGTTTTCTATCGAAAGTAAAAATATGAAAAAGGAGTCCAATTTTCTTTTTTATATGCAACGATATTGGTTGAGGAATTATGTATATTGAGTATTGATTTCCTCGTCGAATTTGAACCCTTCCATTATACAATTAGCAAGAATATCAGTAAACTAATAATAAAACTAAAATAAATGGGAAATATAAGATTCAAAATACAATTCCAAGCTACATATATACAACCCTAGTAAGCCCAAAGAATAGATTGGGCTGGAAACTATTAAAAAATACCCATGTTACAGTTGCATTTTGTCCTCCAATAAGCATTGGAATAGGAAATCATTGCCCTTACATAAGGAACCTCCTAGTTCCTATTGTTTGTGTAACAACCGAACTTTTTGATCGATAGGGGTTATTGTAGGGATTTCAAATAGGTACTTGTTAAGAGTTGAAACAAAAATGCCATAAACGAAAAGTTAGTTAGTGTCAAGCCTAATAGTGTAGATTTATTAAGTAGCAGGTTAAAGTAATGACCGTCAAAACTTTTAGTCTCGAAAGATATATTCTACCCGTTATAAATAGACTGCAAACAACAATTAACATTTGACAAAACAAAAAGTTAAGTTAGCACATCATATCACATTTTAACTAAGGTAGACGTTGTGAGATAGACAATCTCTAGTCTATAGGATACGAGAGAATGAACACATATGTATGTCAAGCTTACATGCTCCGTCATATGGTTTTTCGGAATGGTGAGGCACAGGCACGGGCCCATAGCATGGGCTGGGGTGGGCTTCAGCCCATCTGAACAATACAGCCCTCTTTATATTAGCCCACGTTAACCCAAAAAAACTGACTTTAGCCCATTTGAAATAATCAGCCCGCCAATCCATTATACAGATCACTAATTCACTTTATATCAGCCCACTACACTCACTTATACATCAGCCACATAGCCACACGAAAAAAAATTAAAACTCAACTCATTTACTCCAACTCTCCAAACAGAGACAAATTATTTGCTCTTTGCTGGGAAAGAGGGACCCGAGCTCTCCAAGGTGGAAAGTGCCAAGACTCAAGTCAAGAGCTAATTGGTTACTATGCCAATTAATCAAAAATTCTTTCATCCAATTATCTTCTTCCAATTGAATTAGTAAGTGTATTTTTTCTTTTTCTTTTTCCTATTTCAGTGTCAATATTTTTTATTTGGCTTCTATATATTTGGGATTTGCCATTTAGGGATTTAGATTTAGTGAGTTGCTTGTTAGGATTTAGTGGGTTGCTTGTTAGGATTTAGATTTAGTGGGTTGCTTGTTAGAATTTAGATTTAGTGGGTTGCTTATTATCTTGAAAGGGATCTAGAAAACGTCTTTTAATATTGACTTATTCTTTTAATGAAATGCAACCAGAACAAGACGTGAAATCTCATTTTGCACTAAAAATAAGAATTCGTACTATTTTGTACCCAGATGAGACATTCCGTTACCTCCGTTGTACCAATTCCGTTACTCTCATCCAATTGTCGTAAAAAATGATGATGTGATAGTAATATTACAAAATTTTTAGAACAATTAATACATTTGTTATATTTTATACTAAAATTATTATTTTTTAAATTAAAACTAATTTTAATTATACCCTTCCTTCCCCAACTCACCCGACCACCCTCGTCTCCCTCTCTAGACTTCCGCTCACTGCCCACCGCCCACAACCCACCACCCCCTGCCCACCCCAATCCTCCGCCCACTGCTGGACCTCACGCCGTCGACCGTCAGCCCCTCTGATGGACCTCACGCTGTCGACCGTCAGGACAGTCGGGCCATCGATGAGATCGAGAGAGCGCCGTTTGATAGTGGGGGTCTTGGTCCTACTCTCCTTGAGCACCACTAGAACACCCTAAAGCTTTGTTGGCCCATAGCCCCTCGCGCTGTGGTCGATTTGTCTTCCTTTGCAACTTCAATTCATCTGAACAGCTGCAGTGTAGGTAGCCCACGGTGGCCGGTGTGGGTGTTTATAGTGAGATATCTGCGATTGAGGTGTTGTGAGTTTTTGCCATTGCAAGAGTTTGTGATTCTTGATATGAAAATTGAAAAGGCCGTAGAGGCAGAGTGCTATTTTTTTGGGGTGCTTATTTGCTTGCATTTGCAGAGATAAATCAACACCCCTATGAAAAGACAAAGCTTTAGTTCATTTATGCTATTTGCTGGATCCGATTCAAGAATTTCAAGTCGAAGCCTCAAAGTGGCTGTCGTTATGAGGGGGGAAAGTCGTAAAGTGGGGTGGCATGGTCTTTGCAAGGAAGAGCAGGAAGAGGGTGTAGTGATGGGAGGGGGGAGAGACTAGCGTGGAATGGGTCATGGGCTGTGGCGCGGAGGGTGGACCGTGGGCAGTGGGCGGAGGATAGGGTGGTGGGTTGTTGGCAGTGGGCAGAAGTCCAGAGAGGGAGACGAGGGTGGTCGGGTGGGTTGGGGAAGGAAGAGTATAATTCAAATTAGTTTTAATTTTTACAAAATAAGTTTAATAAAATATATCAAATGTTTTAATTGTCCTTATAAATTTTGTAATATTACTGTCACATCAGCACTTTTCACGGCAACTAACGAAAATTGAATGGGAGTAACGGAATTGGTGCAACGGAGGTAACAAAATAAATCTTCTGAATACAAAATGGCACAAATTTTTGTTTTGGGTGTAAAGTGAGATTTCGTGTCCTATTCTAAATACATTTCAAGTAATAAGCCTATGTAGTTGGCCTGGGAAAGCATTGCCCTTATATAAGGAACTTCAGGTTCCTATTGTTTGTATACCAACCAAACTTTTTGATCGATATGGGTTATTGTAGGGATTTCAAATAGGTACTTGTTAAGAGTTGAAACAAAAATGCCATTAAACGAAAAGTTAGTTAGTGTCAAGCCTAATAGTTTAGATTTATAATTAAGTAGCAGATTAAAGTATGACGATCTAATCTTTAGTCTCGAAGAATATATCCTACCCATTATAAATAGACTGCAAACAACAAGTAACATTTGACAAAACAAAAAGTTAGTTAGCACATCGTATCACACTTTAACTAAGCTAGACGTTGTGAGATAGACAATCACTAGTCAATAGGATACGAAAGAATGAACACATATGTATATCAAGCTTACATGCTCCCTCATATGGTTTTTCGGATAGTGAGGCACATGCACGGGCCTATAGCATGGGTTAGGGTGGACTTCACCCCATCCGAAAAATACAGCCCTTTTTATATTTGCCCACGTTGTAACGACCCGGAAATATAATTATTTAATTTTCGTAAATTATTTTACAAAATGACGAAATTACCCTTGGTTGTTTAAGGGCCTTGAAAGTCAATTTAGTTTCGAGACACTTTTGGCTATGTTTAGGGGACTGTTGTGTAGGTTTCAAACTCACGAGTTCGTGGACAAGCGGCATGCGGAAAATGGAGTTCGTGTGAGAGAGTTGTAGGTCTAGAATGTTCAAGGGCATTTTGGTAATTTGGCATGGGTAGATATTTTTTTTAACCCAATCAGATAAGATCTTCCTCATTTTTCACTCTCTCTCTTCGCAACTCACCCCAAACCCATGGCTTCGAACCCAAAAATCACAAAATTCGAACTTCAAATTCGAGGCAAGATCATCCGTTTTAGTTCCACTAATCAGATTCTCTTCATTCCCGCAATCAAGAACGTACCAACCGTTGCAGGAAGTAGCCGCGGGGGACACCGAACCGAGGAAAGGAAAACTCAAAACTTTCGATCGATTTTTCGGCCAACACAGGTACTGGTTTTGTGTTTAGATTTCATTTTTGAGTTACTGGGGTCGAGTAGATGGATTTAGACTAAAAATTTGTGAAAAACGGTTAAGTTTTGAGAAAGTTAGGAAAAATTCAAGGTCGGATGGCAATGGAGTTTTCCGATGACGACAGACGGCGGCCCACAGCGGAGTGATCGTCTTCTCCGGTGACACTCCGACGACTGGTTCGGTCAGAGGGGGGCTGACGTGGCATGCCACTTAGTAGCCACGTGGAGCCACTTTGAGGCAACTTGGCAGACACGCGGTGCCACCTGGCGGCAGAGTCAACGCCGAGTCAGCACCGAGTCAGACTGAGTCGGCGCGTGAGGTACTGTAGCAGGCACGTGGAACACTGTAGCAGGCGCGTGAGGCACTGTAGTAGGCGCGTGAGGCACTATAGCAGGCGCGTGGCAGTGCGTGGGGCCAGTCCTTGGGTCACGGCGACGCATGTCGACAAGATTTCGACATTTCGGATCTGTTGGCGTAGGTTTCGGGTCAATCGGACATCATTTTGGGGTAGTTTTAGGCGTCCGAAGTGGTTGCATTTTTAGTGTGATGCAAGCGAACCTCCCAGGGTTTATGGAGTCTGAATGTAGGGTTTTTCATATTAGTTGGTAATCCTGATTGTTACTTTTGACAGGCGATACTGCTCCGGGAATTTCGGAGGGGCGTACGACTCGGGATTGAACTATTTGGACGTGTGGTGAGTGGACTTTGGTTTTGTAAAGTAGAATGCATGCATAAAGGTATATTTGATATAATTGTTTATTACGTATCATTTTGGAAAATTTCTGGATATTATTAAATTATTAATGGACACGGGTTTCAATAATTATTTAAAAATGACGTTTTGGGTTATGGCCTGGCTTTATGGTTTCGTGTTTTATATGGTTTGACTATTGATTTTAGGATTTCCGTCGAGTCCACGTTTTGAGTTTAAACCCAGTTTTTCAATGAATTTGGCTTATACCAAGGAACAAGGATTTCAAACCATGGATTTTGGATTTCACTGAATTACTATCCCCGAGGGTCAAGGTTTCCCTCGACTGGCGTTGAGGGGTCTTTCTCCACCGGATCGTTGAGGTTTCTCTGATGCTGGTGTCGAGGGGTATTTCTCCACCACGTCGTTGAGGCTATCTACGCGTAGTACATATTTCTGCACAACTCGAGGTATATCGGGTGTGTGAAGGGTATCGAGCTACGGCTCGGGATTTCATTTGGGCAGCAGTGAGATATGTTTTGTTGTATATTTTGTGTCCATGATGGTTTACATGATTTCAAACTCCTTTGAGGAGGATTTTCAAGCAGGGTTGTGGACCACGATATATTTTCATTATACGGATTATCGTGGGTCCCACCAAGTGTTTTAACAAAAGATGGATTTTCCGGTGGGTTTTCGGACTATATATATATATATATATATATATATATATATTATATTTATATAAAAAGGATTTTTGTGTTATGCATGCATGGTTTTACTCGTGGAGGGGGGAAAATGTATGTTTTCCTCGGAAATGATTTTTTAAATGATTATTTTGTCTACTCACAATTTTCGTGTTTTAAATCCCCTCCAGGCCGTTGAGTTGACGTGGGCATATCCAGAGGCGGAGGCATTAAATTTTCAGCTGTGCGTTTACCTAGACTATCGAGTAGGACATTTATTTCTATATTTACTTGTCATACCTAGATGCTTTGATAAGTCTTTTGGACTGATTATAAAATTGTGGTTACATCGTTGGATGGTTGACCTTATTGGAATTTGGAGTGTTATCTGGTCCTTAGTATGACAGGTGGAAGACAGTTAACCAGTCCTTAAGGGGAGATTCTGTAGGACTTTTGGCAGAATTCTCACAATTAATTGCAAGGACTTAGGGGTATTCTGGAAATTTCTTTAAGTTGCCAGACGGGAGCATGATCTTTCCCGAGTTTCGAGGTGAAATTCGGGAAGGGTCCTATCAACTTGGTATCAGAGCACAAGGTTTAAATTTCTATAGACCGTATAGTGTACAACTGATTATGGTATTGATGATTTATGGTTCTTTTCAGCGTAATGCCTCCGAGACGCAAGCCCCGTCAACGGTCTGGAAACGGAGAGGACACACATGAACCCGTGGTAGCGCCTGATTTGTGGCAGACCTTGGATCAATTGGGTAAGGCTTTGACTACTGTACTTCAGGGTAGGGCTACGTCTGAAGTTTCAGACATTGAGCGTGCCCAGAGGTTGGGTGCGACAGTATTTACGGGCGAGTTAGGTCCAGATGATGCAGATGAGTGGATTACTCGTTTGGAACGAGTGTTTGCTGTTATGAGGTGCCCTCCGGAGGATAGAGTGCGACAAGCCACTTTTCTTCTGGGTGGCTATGCGTACCGGTGGTGGCATGCTTTGCAGCTGACAGACTGGGATGTTCGTACTTTTACGTGGGAAACTTTCCAGGAGCGCTTCCTCGAGCAGTTTTATCCTCGCTCATATCGTGATGCTAGAGAGGCTGAGTTCTTGCAGCTATAGTAGGGGGACATGACAGTGGCCCAGTATGAACATAAATTTATTGAGCTGTCACACTTTGTACCGGCTCTGGTGGCAACTGAGTTGGATAAGTGCCGACGATTTGAGTATGGACTGAGGAATGAAGTTAGGGTAGTAGTAACTGTTGTGGCACATACTTCTTTGAGGCCTTTATCAGACGCTGCTGCCATAGTAGAGTTGAGTTTGCCAGTTCAGCACTAGTTTAGTGGTTTTAGGCGATGACGGGATCGCCAGAATTTCGAGGCCTCTAGTCAATGACCATCCAAGATAGGCAGTTTCAGTTCTGGATCTTCTGGGGGTGCAAGATCCAGATCAAGCGGTGGCGGAGCCGGTTAGGGACAATAATCATCAGCTCAGTCTAGCGGGGCTTCAGTGCAGTCGATCGAAAGATAGAGTGGCAGACCCACACAAGTGGGTGACACCGGTTGCTACTTCTGTGGGGAGACTAGTCATTTCAAGATAGACTGTCCACATCGTCATCTGGGCAGTAGTTCCTTGGGCTGAGATTCTGCTAAACTGAGTCAGAGAGCAGCGCATACATCTAGTACTGCAGCAGGGAGCCAGACCCAAGCTAGTGGGGCCAGCAGGGCCAGTGGGGCCAACAGGGCCAGAAGAAGACAAGGGGGTCGTGGTCGATCTTTGGGTACACAGGCCCGAGTTTTTGCTATGACTCAGCAGGAGGCTCGAGCATCACCAGAGGTGGTTACTGGTACGTTGTCTATTTTTAATCATGATGCTCGTATTTTGATAGATCCCGGGGCTACACATCCTTTTATTTCTCGGGGTTTCACACTTTTTGCTGATAGAGAATTGTCCTCGATTGGTTGGGACATGGGTATTAGCACCCCTGCCAGAGATATGTTAGTGACGAACCTCGTGATACGTTGTTGTCCGGTAGTAGTGGGAGGTCATGAGTTAGAGGCAGATTTAATCCCCTTGGACATTTATGATTTTGATGTGATTTTGGGGATGGATTGCTTAACCATGCCCCATTCCTCCATAGATTGTTTCGACAAGAGGGTGGTTTTTCGGATTCCAGGCTTGCCAGAACTTACATTTCGGGGTGATCATAGGGTACTTATATCGACTTTAACGACTGATAAATTATTGAGGAAAGGTTGTGAGGGCTATTTAGCTCACATGATTGATTCGCGGGATACTCCGGTGAGAGTAGAGGATATTCATGTGGTGAATGAGTTTCCCGATGTATTTCAAGAGGATCTTCGGGGTTGCCACCTCACTGGGAGATTGAGTTCACCATAGTGCTTCTTCCGGGTACCCAACATATATCGCAGACACCGTACATAATGGCATCGGTAGAATTGAGGGAGTTGAAGACTCAATTGCAGGACTTGGTGGATCTGGGGTTTATTCGACCAAGTGTATCACCTTGGGGTGCGCCGATGTTATTTATAAGGAAGAAAGATAGTGGTTTGAGGCTCTGTATCGACTACCAGCAGTTAAATAGGGTTACAATGCGGAATAAGTATCATTTTCCACGAATTGATGATTTGTTTGACCAATTAAAAAGGGCAAGGTATTTCTCTAACATTGACCTTCGATCCGGGTACCATCAGTTAAGGATCAGGGAACGAGATGTTTCCAAAACTGCGTTTAGGACACGCTATGGGCATTATGAGTTCCTGGTGATGCCCCTCGGGTTAACTAATGCACCGGCAGTATTTATGGATTTGATGAATAGGGTGTTCCGAAAGTATTTGGATAGGTTTGTGATTGTGTTCATCGATGATATCCTTGTATATTCGAAGAGTGCGAAGGCACATGAGAAGCACTTAAAGTTGGTGCTGAATATGCTGAGGAAAAGGCAACTGTTAGCAAAGGTCAGTAAATGTCAGTTTTTATGGGCCAGTGTGGGATTCTTAGGTCATGTGATTTCTGCTGTGGGTATCAGCGTGGATCCCTAAAAAGTTGAGGCAGTGGAAAATTGGGAACAACCGAAGACAGTGTCAGAGGAGAGAAGTTTTCTGGGTTTAGTAGGATATTATCGGCGATTCGTAGAGGAATTTTTTATGATAGCTGCCCCGTTAACTCGGTTGACGAGAAAATGAGTCAATTTTGACTGGGATGATGAGTGTGAACAGAGCTTTCAAGAGCTAAAGAGGAGGTTGACTTCTGCCCCAGTATTAACCCTTCCAGATGATAACGGAGGATTTGAGGTATTTAGTGATGCCTCATTATGAGGTATAGGCTGCGTGTTGATGCAGCATGGGAATGTGATAGCTTATGCTTCTAGGTAACTTAAACCTCATGAGTTGATTTACCCTACACATGATTTAGAGTTAGCCGCAGTAGTGCATGCACTGAAGAATTGGAGACACTATTTGTATGGGGAAACATGTCGAATCTTTACTGACCATCAAAGTTTGAAATAGTTTTTCACCCAGAAAGATCTAAATTTGAGACAGAGAATGTGGCTTGATCTGATAAAGGATTATGACTGTACCATAGAATATCACCTAGGAAAAGCCAATGTAGTGGCAGATACCTTGAATAGGAAGTCCATGGGTTCCTTGGCCCATTTGCATACTGGTTACCTACCGTTGCTGGTGGAATTCAGAAGAGCAGGAATTATACTTGACATGGATAGCTAGGGGGCTTTGTTAGCTAGTTTACATGTGAGACCTGTCTTGATTGATCGAATCATTGAAGCTCAGCTTCAGAATCCTACTTTGTGTGTTATTAGGATGGAGTTGGAGGCTGGGAATAGGCATGATTATGCGATTAGGAATGATGGAGCCCTGGTTAAGGATGGCCAGTTGTGCGTACCTAATGGTCCAGAGTTGAAACGAGAAATTCTTGAGGAAGCTCATAGTTCTGCTTATGCTATGCATCCAGGAGGTACCAAGATGTATCGTACTCTTAATCAACACTAATGGTGGACTAGGATGAAAAGGGAAATAGCAGAGTTTGTGAGTAGGTGCATGACGTGTCAACAAGTAAAAGTAGAGAGGCAGAAACCATATGGGGCACTACAATCATTACCTATTCCAGAATGGACGTGGGATCACATTACGATGGATTTTGTTTATAAACTTCCTAGGACTAAAAAGGACATGATGGAATCTGGGTAATTGTTGATAGACTCACGAAGTCAGCACATTTCTTGCTAGTACGGGAAGATTACCGGATAGGCCAGTACGCCAAATTGTTTATGGATGAGATCATACGGTTACATGGGACTCCAGAGTTGATTGTGTCAGACAGGGATCCTAGGTTTACTTCGAGGTTTTGGTGGAGTTTGCAGAAAGCCTTTGGAACTACATTGTATTTCAATACAGCTTTTCATCATCAGACTGACGGTCAGTCTGAGAGGACAATTCAGATTCTAGAGGATGTGATGAGAGCTTGTGTACTACAGTTTAAAGGAAACTGGGATTCACACCTGGCCTTGATGGAATTTGCTTACAACAACAGCTATCAGTCTAGTATTGGGATGTCTCTTTTCGAGGCACTATATGGGAGACAGTGTAGGACACCGATATGCTGGACTGAGGTAGGTGAGAGAAGACTGTTGATACCTAAGATAGTGGAAATGACAGAGGAAAATATTAGAATCATCAGGGAAAGGTTGAAGGTAGCTCAGGACCGCCAGAAAAGCTATGCGAACCGACGGATCAGAGATCTTGAGTTTGAGGTCGGAGATTGGGTTTTCTTGAAATTATCCCCCTGGAAAGGAGTTGTACATTATGGTAGACGAGGAAAGCTGAGTCCTCGCTACATTGGGCCTTATGAGATTGTTGAGAGGATAGGGCTAGTGGCTTACAAACTTGCTTTACCACAAGAACTGTTAAAGGTTCACGATGTTTTCCATGTCTCCATGCTCCGAAAGTACCTATTCGATGAATCTCATGTATTGGAGGCGCATCCAATTGAGCTGAGAGATGATTTGACTTTTGAGGAGCAACTAGTGCAACTTCTAGATTGGAAGGAAAAAGTACTGTACAGAAAGACTATTCATCTAGTTAACGTTATGTGGAGGAATCATAACGTGGAGGAGGCCACGTGGGAAACCGAAGCACTGATGCGGGCACATCATCCACATTTGTTCCAGTGAAAGGTATGAATTTCGAGGACAAAATTTCTTTAAGGGGGGTGAATTGTAACGACCCGAAAATTTAATTATTTAATTTTCGTAAATTATTTTGCAAAAGGATGAAATTACCCTTGGTTGTTTAAGGGCCTTGAAAGTCAATTTAGTTTCGAGACAATTTTGGTTGTGTTTCGTGGACCGTTGCGTAGGTCTCGAACTCACGAGTTCATAGATACGCGGTACGCGGAAAACGAAGTTCGTGTGAGAGAGTTGTGGGTCTAGAATATTCACGGGCATTTTGATAATTTGGCATGGGTAGATATTAATTTTACCCAATCTGATCAGATATTCCTCATTTTTCACTCTCTCTCTTCGTGACTCACACCAAACCCATGACTTCAAACCCAAAAATCCCAAAATTTAAACTTCAAATTCGAGGCAAGATCATCCGTTTTAGTTCCACTAATCGAATTCTCCTCCTTCCCGCGATCAAGAACGTACCAACCATCGTAGGAAGCAGCCACGGGAGACACCGAACCAAGGAAAGGAAAACTCGAAACTTTCGATCGATTTTTCGGTCAACACAGGTATGGGTTTCGTGTTTATACTTCATTTCTGAGTTCCTGGGGTCGAGTAGATGGATTTAGACTAAAAATTTGTGAAAAACGTTAAGTTTTGAGAAAGTTAGGAAATATTCAAGGTCGGCCGGCAATGGAGTTTTTTGACGACAGCAGACGGCGGCGCACAGCCGAGCGGTCGTTTTCTCAGGCGACTCGTTCGTTCAGAGGGGGCTGACGTGGCATGCCACATGGCAGCCAAGTGGATGCCACCTGGCAGCCATGTGGAGCCACGTGGAGGCCACCTGGCGGCTGAGTCACCGTAGAGTTGGCGCGTGAGGTACTGTAGCAGCGTGTGGAACACTGTAGCAGGCACGTGAGGCACTGTAGCAAGCACGTGGAGGTGTGTGGTCCAGCCTTTCGTCAGTGCATGGGACCGGTCCTTGGGTCACGGCGGTGCTTGTCGACAAGATTTTGACATTTCGGATCTGTTGGCACAGGTTTCGGATAAATCGGACAACATTTAGGGGTAGTTTTGGGCGTCCGAAGTGGCTGCATTTTTAGTGTGATGCAAGCGGACCTCCCAGGGTTTAGGGAGTCTGACTGTAGGGTTTTTAATATTAGTTGGTAATCCCGATTGTTACTTTTGACAGGCGATACTGCTCATGGAACTTCGGAGGAGCGTATGACTCGGGATTGAACTATTTGGACGTGTGGTGAGTGGACTTTGTTTTTGTAAAGTATAATGCATGCATAAAGGTATATTTGATATAATTACTTATTACATATTGTTTTAGAAAATTTCTGGATATTGTTAAATTATTACTGGACACGGGTTTCAATAATTATTTGAAAATGACGTTTTGGGCTATGACCTGGCTTTATGGTTTCGGGTTTTATATGGTTTGACTTGATTGATTTTGGGATTTCGGTCGAGTCCATGATTTTGAGTTTAAACCCGATTTTTCCATGAATTTGGCTTATGCCAAGAAACAAGGATTTCAAAACATGGATTTTGGTTTTCACTGAATTACTGTCCCCGAGGGTCAAGGTTTTCACCGATTGGCATTGAGGGGTCTTTCTCCGCCGGATCGTTGAGGGTTCTCCAACATTGGTGTCGAGGGGTATTTCTCCACCATGTCGTTGAGGCTGTCTACACGTAGTACATGTTTCTGCACAACTCGAGGTATATCGGGTGTGTGGAGGGTATCGAGCTCCGGCTCGTGATTTCATTTGGGCAGCAGTGAGATATGTTTTGATATATATTTTGTGTTCAGGATGGTTTACATGATTTCAAACTCCTTTGAGGAGGATTTTCAAGCAGGGTTGTGGACCACGTTATGTTTTCATTATACGGATTTTCGTGGGTCCCACCAAGTATTTTAACAAAAAATGAATTTTTTGGTGGATTTTCGGACTATATATATATATATATATATATATATTTTTTTTTTTTTTTGATAAAAAGGATTTTTATGTTATAGATGCATGATTTTACTCGTGGAGGGGGGAAAATGTAAGTTTTCATTGGAAATGATTATTTTATCTACTCACAATTTTCGTATTTTAAATCCCCTCCAGGCCGTTGAGTTGACGTGGGCATATCCAGAGGCGAAGACATTAAATTTATTTCTATATTTACTTGTCCTACCTATATGTTCTGATAAGTCTTTTGGACTGATTGTAAAATTGTGGTTACATCGTTGGATGGTTGACGTTATTGGAATTTGGAATGTTATATGATCCTTAGTCTGACAGGTGGAAGACGGTTAACCAGTTCTTAAGGGGAGATTCTGCCGGATTTTTGGCAGAATTCTCATAATTAATTGTAAGAACTTAGGGGTATTTTAGGAATTTCTTTAAGTTGTCAGACGGAAGCAGGGTCTTTATCGGATTTCGAGGGGAAATTCAGGAAGGGTCATGTCACACGTTTACAAAAAAAAAAACCTAATTTTAGCCCATCTGATATAATCAGCTAACCAATTCATTACACATATCAGCCCACCAATCCATTATACAGATCACTAATCTACTTTATATCAGCCCACTACACTCACTTCTACATCAGCCACACAGCTACACTAAAAAAATTGAAACCAAAAAAAATAAAACTCACCTCACTTACTCCAAGTCTCCTAACAGAGTGTCAGGACCCGTCCCGAATTTCCCCTCGAAACCCGGGAAGAACCCTGATCCCGTCTGACAACCTAAGGAAAGGTTCCCAAATACCCTTCAATCCTTAGAAATTATAATAATAAAAAAATACTTTCACTTGTCAGACAAGGGATTTAAGCACTTAAAATTCCCGTAAGTAATTACCAACCAAATACAACATAATATCAGATTGTCTAAGTAGGATCAAGATACAAATTAGATATCCTACTCAAGTACAACTATACAGCGCAGCCGAGAGTGCTAATGCCTCTGCCACGAGATAATGTCCGCGTCAACTCTACTGCCTGAAGGGGGTTTAAACACAAAAGTTGTGAGTGGACAAAAATAATCGTTTATAAATCATTTCCCAAGGAATATTACCTTTTTCCCCCTCCATTTATAAAACTATGCATGCATCACATAAACAGTTCATGTTATAAAAACATCATCTTTAAATCACCGGCATTTCCCTTTCTCTTTAAAACCACTCAGTAGGACTCACACAAAATCCATATAAGGAAAACACATTGTGATCCACAATCTGGTTTGAAAATCATCCTCAAAGGAATTCAAAATCATTTAATTCAACCTAGACACATAATATCTCAAATCCACTGTTCCCGACACATTCACTAGCCACCAGGGTATCCCTCGGGGTATGCTAGTCCTGTATCACAACTCCCTGTACTATGATATCTCATCAGTCGGCAAGTATCCTCGACTATCATATCATATCATCAGCCGGTATAACCTTCGGCTATCATATCGCATCAGTCGGCATATCTCTCGACTGGCATATCATATCATTAGCCAGTATAACCTTCGGCTATCATATCGCATCAGTCGGCATATCTCTCGACTGACATATCATATCAATTATATTGGAGGTTCACCGGGTTCACCGCTAATAACGGATCCTCGTCCCGAGTCCTGGCCTCCCTCAAATTAGAGTTTATCTTGGAGGTTACACCGGGTTCACCGCTAATAACGGATCCTCGTCCCGAGTCCTGGCCTCCCTCACATATAACCAAATCCGATAAACTCATACAACAGGGTCAAAACCCAAATCATTGACTCAATAATTTCCTCGTCAAAACGATATCAATACTGAGTCCAAAAACCATGATATTTCTCAAATCACACTTTAATCGAAGTAGTGGAAAACATGTGTCTAGTAATCATTTCTAAAATCCAGAAATTCAATACCACAATACATAACAGTATTTACACAAAGATATTTTGATGCATGCATTTCAGTTTATAAAACCAAAGTCCACTCACAAACCTGTTCAAGCTAGCTCAATCCCGTCTTGCTCGTTCCTCTGAGGTTCCCGGAACAATATCGCCTGTCAAAAACAACAATCGGGATTATCGGCTAGTAATAAGACTCTTATATAACAACTTCCTAATCTCGGGAAGTCTACCCTTGCTGTTTCTAGAAAACACAGCAGCTTCGGACACTCAAATCGACCTCTAAACGATGTCCGATCAACCTGAAACCTGTACCAACAGATTCAGAACGTCGGAAACTAGTTACTACGCGTCGCCGTGACGTCAGACTCGGCCCCACGCGCCGCCACGTGCCGTCGGAAGGTCGACACACGCGCCCACGCGCCCTCACGTGCCGGCCATGCGCCTGCTACAGTGTTCACGCGCCTAGACCGGTCCAACCCGGTTCGGCTCAACCTGACCCGATCCAACTCGACCTGACCAGTTCAATCAACTCGACCGGTTCAACTCGACCCGACCGATTTAACTCGACCCGACCGGTCACCGGTGACTCGCCGGAGAAGACGACCGGACTTTCGTCGCCCTCACCGGAAGCTGGCCGAAGAAGATGACCGGACCGCCACCTCCGCCGCCGTCTAGTTCGCCGGAATCCCCCATTTCCGACCGAAACTCCAAGCTTTAGAACTTCCTCAAAACTCAACCGTTTTACACAAATTTTACGTCTAAATCTATCTACTCGAACCCAGGAATCCAAATATAACCTCAAAACATCAAACACGTACCTGTGTAAGCCGAAAAATCGATCCAAAGATCCGAAACTTCCTTTACTCGGTTCGGCTTCCACCGTGATCCTCTCCTTCGATGGTTGGTACGGTTGTGATCATGGGAAGGAGTAGAACACGATTAGTTGATCAAAACGGGAAGTTAAAGCCTTGAAATCAAAGTTGACTTTATTGTTTTTCGGGTGAGTTTTTTTCGCACGGTTTGGTTCAATGGTTTCGGGTGTGTTTCACAGAGAGAATGAGTGATAAAGATGAAATGAAGATGAAAATGAAATGAAGATAAAAATGATTGGGTTAAAATATCTTATCCCAAATCCAAATTACCAAAATCCAAATGATTGGCTTTTCCTGGGTGGTACTCAATAGTACAATCATAATCCTTTATCAACTCAAGCCACCTTCTCTGCCTCAAATTCAGGTCCTTCTGGGTGAACAAGTACTTTAAACTCTGATGGTTGGTGAAGATCCGACACGTCTCCCCGTATAAATAATGTCTCCATATTTTCAGTGCATGCACCACTGCAGCCAACTCCAAATCATGTGTGGAGTAATTCATCTCATGGGGTTTAAGTTGTCTGGAAGCATACGCTATCACTTTCCCATGCTGCATCAGCACACAGCCAATACCCCGCAATAATGCATCACTATATACCTCAAATCCCTCGTTACCATCTGGAAGGGTTAATACTGGAGCAGAAGTCAACCTTCTCTTTAGCTCCTGAAAGCTCTGCTCACAATCAGCATCCCAGTCAAACTTGACTCCTTTCTTAGTCAACCGAGTCAATGGACCTGCTATCGTAGAAAATCCTTCTACGAACCGCCGATAATATCCTGCTAAACCCAGAAAACTCCTCACTTCTGTCACTGTCCTCGGTTGTTCCCAGTTTGCCACTGCCTCCACTTTTTGGAGATCTACGCTGATACCCTCAGCCGAAATCACATGACCCAAGAATCCAACTTCGGTCAACCAAAACTGGCATTTACTGAACTTGGCAAACAAATGCTTTTTCCTAAGCATATTCAGCACCAACCTCAAGTGCTTCTCATGTGCCTTGGCACTCCTTGAATACACCAAGATATCGTCGATGAACACAATTACAAATCGATCCAAATACTTTTGGAACACTCTGTTCATCAAATCCATAAACGCTTCTGGGGCATTAGTCAACCCGAAGGGCATCACCAGGAACTCATAATGACCATACCGAGTCCTGAAAGCTGTTTTCTGAACATCCTCTTCCCGGATTCTCAACTGATGGTACCCGGATCGAAGGTCAATTTTCGAAAAATACTTTGACCCTTTCAGTTGATCAAATAAATCGTCAATCCTTGGCTGAGGATACTTATTTCGTACCGTCACTCTATTTAACATCCGGTAGTCGATACACAATCTCAAACCACCATCCTTTTTCCTCACAAATAATACCGGCGCACCCACCCCATGGTGAAACACTTGGGCGAATAAATCCCATATTCACCAAGTCCTGCAACTGAGTCTTTAACTCTCGCAATTCTGCCGGTGCCATCCTATACGGTACCTGTGAGATAGGTTGAGTACCTGGAAAAAGCTCGATGGTGAACTCAATCTCACGGTGTGGTGGTAATCCTGGAAGATCATCTGGAAACACATCAGAGAACTCACTCACCACAGGAATATCCTCCACTGTCATCGGAGTATCCCGAGAATCAAACACATGAGCCAAGTAACGCTCACAACCTTTTCTCAACAATCTCTCAGCAGTCAACGCTGATATCACTCCATAGGGTAGTACCTTACGATCTCCCTGAAATGTAAGTTCCGGTAATCCTGGACCCCGAAAAATCAATGTCTTGTCGTAACAGTCTATGGAGGCATGATGCATGGACAACCAATCCATCCCCAGAATCACATCAAACTCAAAAATATCTAAGGGAATTAAATCTGCCTCCAAACCATGGCCTTCAACCATCACCGGACAACTGCGAATCACGAGGTTCGCCACTAACATATCCCCGGTAGGAGTACTAATACCCATGTCCCAACCAATCGGGGACAATTCTCTATCCGTAAATAGTGTAAAACCCCAAGAAATAAAAGAATGAGTTGCTCCCGGATCTAATAAAACACAAGCATTGCGGTTGAAAATAGATAACGTACACGTGATCACCTCCGGTGCTACTCGAGCCTCCTGTTGCGTCATGCCAAAAACTCGAGCTGGTGTACCCGAAGATCGACCACGATCCCCATACCTGCCTCTAGCACTGCTGGTCCCACTAGCTCTACCAGCCCCACTGAAATGGGTCTGACTCCCAGTTGCAGTATCAAACATCTGTCTTGTCCTCGGGCTAGGATCAATCGCACCACGACCAAAGGAACTACTGCCCGGACGACGTTGTGGACATAATCTCTTGATGTGACCAGTCTCCCCACAGAAATAACAAATGGAACCACTGAAGCCACTAGATCTGCCACCCTGTCTTCTGTTGAACTGCACTGAGGCACCGCTAGACTGGGCATAAGATTGTCGTGCCTGACCAGCTCCGCCACTGCCTGTACTAGATCTCGCATTCCCAGAAGATCCAGAACTATGACTGCCTCTTTTTGATGGTCCCTGACTAGAGGTTCCGGCAGTCCAGTGATCTCGACGTCTCCTGTACCCACTGTACTGCTGCGAAATTGGGAAACCCAAACTCAACTCTACTCGGGTTGCAACATCAGCCAAAGTCCTCAAGGAAGTGTGATCCATAGATGTAACTGCTGACCGAATCTCACTCCGCTATCCACTTTCAAATCTGTGGCACTTGTCTAACTCGGCCGCCACCAAAGTCGGTGCAAAGCGACTCAACGCTATGAATCTCTGTTCATACTGGGCCACTGTCATGTCTCCTTGCTGTAAATGCAAAAACTCGGCCTCCTTAATATTCCGGTGTGAGCGAGGGTAAAATTGCTCCAAGAAGCGTTCCCGGAAAGTCTGCCAAGTAAGCGTATGGACATTCCAGCCTGACACCTCCAATGAGTGCCACCAGTGGTAAGCAGAACCACCTAGTAAAAATGTAGCCAACAGAACTCTCTCGTCTAGAGGACATCTCATAATCAAAAACACACGCTCCATGCGAGTAATCCACTCCTCAGCCTCATCAGGACTAGACTCGCCCATAAATATCGTAGCCCCCAGTCTCTGGGCTCTCTCGATATCAGAGACTTCATGAGAAGCTCTATCTTAGAGTACAGAAGCTAAAGTCTGACCCAGCTGTTCCAGTGTCTGCCTCAAATCAGGCTCCACTGCAGGTTCATGGTCATCTCCACCATTCCCCGACCGTTGACGGAACTCTCGTCTCGGAGGCATTATACGTTGAAAAGAAGTTGTAAACCATTAATACCAATTTTTTACCTATACACTAGATGTACGGTCTACATGAATTTAACCTAGTGCTCTGATACCAATTGTCAGGACCCGTCCCGAATTTCCCCTCGAAACCCGAGAAGAACCCTGATCCCGTCTGACAACCTAAGGAAAGGTTCCCAAATACCCTTCAATCCTTAGAAATTATAATAATAAAAAAATACTTTCACTTGTGAGACAAGGGATTTAAGCACTTAAAATTCCCGTAAGTAATTACCAACCAAATACAACATAATATCAGAGCATCTAAGTAGGATAAAGATACAAATTAGATATCCTACTCAAGTACAACTACACAGCGCAGCCGAGAGTGCTAATGCCTCTGCCTCGAGATAATGTCCGCGTCAACTCTACTGCCTGAAGGGGGTTTAAACACAAAAGTTGTGAGTGGACAAAAATAATCGTTTATAAATCATTTCCCAAGGAATATTACCTTTTTCCCCCTCCATTTATAAAACTATGCATGCATCACATAAACAGTTCATGTTATAAAAACATCATCTTTAAATCACCGGCATTTCCCTTTCTCTTTAAAACCACTCAGTAGGACTCACACAAAATCCATATAAGGAAAACACATTGTGATCCACAATCTGGTTTGAAAATCATCCTCAAAGGAATTCAAAATCATTTAATTCAACCTAGACACATAATATCTCAAATCCACTGTTCCCGACACATTCACTAGCCACCAGGGTATCCCTTGGGGTGTGCTAGTCCTGTATCACAACTCCCTGTACTATGATATCTCATCAGTCGGCAAGTATCCTCGACTATCATATCATATCATCAGCCGGTATAACCTTCGGCTATCATATCGCATCAGTCGGCATATCTCTCGACTGGCATATCATATCATTAGCCAGTATAACCTTCGGCTATCATATCGCATCAGTCGGCATATCTCTCGACTGGCATATCATATCAATTATATTGGAGGTTCACCGGGTTCACCGCTAATAACGGATCCTCGTCCCGAGTCCTGGCCTCCCTCAAATTAGAGTTTATCTTGGAGGTTCACCGGGTTCACCGCTAATAACGGATCCTCGTCCCGAGTCCTGGCCTCCCTCACATATAACCAAATCCGATAAACTCATACAACAGGGTCAAAACCCAAATCATTGACTCAATAATTTCCTCGTCAAAACGTTATCAAAACTGAGTCCAAAAACCATGATATTTCTCAAATCACACTTTAATCGAAGTAGTGGAAAACATGTGTCTAGTAATCATTTCTAAAATCCAGAAATTCAATACCACAATACATAACAGTATTTACACAAAGATATTTTGATGCATGCATTTCAGTTTATAAAACCAAAGTCCACTCACAAACCTGTTCAAGCTAGCTCAATCCCGTCTTGCTCGTTCCTCTGAGGTTCCCGGAACAATATCGCCTGTCAAAAACAACAATCGGGATTATCGGCTAGTAATAAGACTCTTATATAACAACTTCCTAATCTCGGGAAGTCTACCCTTGCTGTTTCTAGAAAACACAGCAGCTTCAGACACTCAAATCGACCTCTAAACGATGTCCGATCAACCTGAAACCTGTACCAACAGATTCAGAATGTCGGAAACTAGTTACCACGCGTCGCCGTGACGTCAGACTCGGCCCCACGCGCCGCCACGCGCTGCCGGAAGGTCGGCACACGCGCCCACGCGCCCTCACGCGCCGGTCACGCGCCTGCTACAGTGTTCACGCACCTGGACCGTTCCAACCCGGTTCAGCTCAACCTGACCCGGTCCATCTCGACCCAACTGGTTCACTCAACCCGATCGGTTCAACTCGACCCGATCGGTTCAACTCGACCCGATCGGTTCAACTCGACCCAATCGGTCACCGGTGACTCGCCGGAGAAGACGACCGGACTGTCGTCGCCCTCACCGGAAGCTGGCCGGAGAAGATGACTGGACCGCCACCTCCGTAGCCGTTTGGTTCGCCGGAATCCCCCATTTCCGACCGAAACTCCAAGCTTTACAACTTCCTCAAAACTCAACCGTTTTACACAAATTTTACGTCTAAATCTATCTACTCGAACCCAGGAATCCAAATATAACCTCAAAACATCAAACACGTACCTGTGTAAGCTGGAAAATCGATCCAAAGATCCGAAACTTCCTTTACTCGGGTCGGCTTCCACCGTGATCCTCTTCTTCGATGGTTGGTACGGTTGTGATCGTGGAAAGGAGTAGAACATGATTAGTTGATCAAAACGGGAAGTTAAAGCCTTGAAATCAAAGTTGACTTTATGGTTTTTCGGGTGAGTTTTTTTCGTACGGTTTGGTTCAATGGTTTCAGGTGTGTTTCACAGAGAGAATGAGTGATAAAGATGAAATGAAGATGAAAATGAAATGAAGATAAAAATGATTGGGTTAAAATATCTTCTCCCAAATCCAAATTACCAAAATGACCTTGCACATCTAGACCCATAACTTCCGTCCACGAACTCCGTTTTCCGTGTGCCGCCTGTCTACGAACTCGTGAGTTCGAGACCTACGCAACGGTACCCAAAAACCACAAAAAGTATCTCGAAACAAAATTGATTTCCAAGCCCTTTACCGACCAAGGGTAAAATCATCATTTTACAGAAATAATTGCGTAAACCCAATAATTAAAATTCCGGGTTGTTACACAGAGACAACATATTTGCTCTTTGCTGGGAAAGAGGGACCCGAGCTCTCCAAGGTGGAAAGTGCCAAGACTGAAGTCAAGAGCTAATTGGTTGCTTGGCAAATTAATCAAAATTTTTTTCATCCAATCATCTTCTTCCATTTGAATTAGTAAGTGTATTTTCCCTTTTTCTTTTTCTTATTTCATTGTTAATCTTTTTTATTTGGCTTCTACATATTAGGGATTTAGATTTAGTGGGTTGCTTGTTAGGTTTAATGTGACAGGACACTTCCCGAATTTTCTCTCGAAATCCGTCAAAAGCCCTGCTCCCGTTTGACAACCCAAAATAATTCCAAAAATACCCTTACTGTCTTATAAACATTTTACGATAATTCTATCGAAAATCTGGCATAATTTCCCCTATACTTTGGTTGAACCGTCTTCCATCTATCAGACGAAGGATATAAAATAAAAATAAATCAAACAGTGTTACACCTAGCCTCGTATATCTGCAACGGTAACTTCGTCTCTCAAGATGGTATTAAATAACTGAAATATCGTACTCGTGCGAATCAATCACAACTCGTCAATTCGGGTCACCACCCACATCAAACCACTGACCACGGTAATGAGCAATCGCTCACAGGTGCGTCGATCACCGAAGAAATCCCATGAAAATCATCGTCAACTCCTATCAGCTGGCTTAACTCTCAGCTATCGTATCCCACCTATTTATCAAACCTTACATGCAACAAGATTCGTATAAAAGTAAATACAACTTATCAGAATCCAATCGATTTACTTGTGCCCGCCATATCAATAACCCGACCAAAGCCATCACACCAAGCCATAGCTCGATATCCTGGCCGTACCTCGATATCACGCCGAGAGTATGATGGAATCCTCCATAGTATACCTCGTATCTTCCTGAGCCTATGATGGAATCCTCCATACCATAGCTCATATCTTCATAGGCTTATGAGGGAATCCTCCCTGACATACCCCACCGAGCGTATGAGGGAATCCTCCCTGACATACCTCGCATCTCCCCTAGCGTACGAGGGAATCCTCCCTGACATACCCCACATTTCCTCGGGCGTATAAGGGAATCCTCCCTTACATACCCCACATCTCTCCGGGCGTATGAGGGAATCCTCCTAACATACCTCACATCTCCCCGGGCGTATGAGGGATTCCTCCCTAACATACCTCACATATCCCTGGGCGTATGAGGGAATCCTCCCTGACATACCCCACCGAGTGTTTGAGAGAATCCTCCCTAACATAACTCACATCTCCTGGGGCGTATGAGGGAATCCTCCCTGATATACCTCACATCTCCCCGGGCGTATTAGGGAATCATCCCTAACATACCCCACCGAGCTTATGAGGGAATCCTCCCTGACATACCTCACATCTCCCTGTGCGTATGAGGGAATCCTCCCTGACATACCTAGTAAGGACCCTTCCCGAATTGCACCTCGAAATTCCTGAAAAGCCATGTTCCCGTCTGACAACCTTTTTCCATAAAATTAACACCATGAATACCTTTTGTCCTTAGAAAAATTAAATAAACCTTATAGGGGTTCCGATAGAACCTTCTATGTACTTACTGACTACACCTACCTGTCAGTCCTCTAGAGCACCCCGAGTGATAACTCGGTATCCTTGCTCATCCAGACATACCTCAGACCTCAACGATATGGCGGAGAACGATCCCTCAAACGCCTACATTGGAGAACCCCTCAACGATCTGCCGGAGACGTACCCTCTAACGCCAGTTGGAGAACCCTCAACAATGTGGCGGAGAAAGACATCATCCACGCCAATCACCGGAGAACATCGTGGTATAACATAATACCTAGAAGTGCGCATCTTATGTAATCCCGAAAATCTAGTCCGTTCACAGCGCAACTAACTTTTCACCAGGAATCCGAAAATGAGGTCAGAGTCTCGAGATCGTACATGGTTTGGCTAGAAAACGACCGAGAAGTTTCGATCCACCTACCTATTCCGTCCGCCGTCTACGGTGGTGCTCCCACCTCGATGGTGACCCCAAAACACTCGTGGAGTCACAGGGAAGACATCCACGGCCTTGGTTTCGATCGAGTCGATCCGGGAATGGTCCGATGAACGTGAGGGGTTCGGTGATCGCACGGGTGGGGGAGTCAGGCAGGAGAGAGGGGGTTCTAGCTAGTCCGGGCAAAGTCCAAAAAAGGAGAAGAAATATCCCCCAAATTTTCAACTTTTCCAAAATTACCAAACTACCACTGAAGCTTCTAGACCCGTAACGATCTCACTGGGTCTCCATTTCCTGCGTGCCGCCTGTCTATGAATTCGTGAGTTCGAGACCTACGTAACGACCCAAGAAAAATTCCCAAAAGCACTGTCAGTCAAAAAGTGACTCCCGAACCCGTCCAAAACCGAGGGTAAAATCATCCTTTTCCTAATTATTTTAATTCCTAGTTCGAGTCGTTACATACCTCACCATGTACCTACAAAATCCCACCAGCCCACCCACCAGGCCAAAGCCTAACCCACATTCCTGGGCCAAAACCCCCAAACAATCAAATACTTATGCCTAAGCCCAAATACATCACACCGGGCCTCATCCTAAAATCCATACGGCGGAATCCATAAAATTACCTTCCCGGGCCTAAGCCCAAGTCCATTGTCAAATAGTTTCCCAAAAACATTATCGAAATCCATAATTAGTGGATAATCAAGTGAAAATCACTATTTATTATTCCCAGTGCTTAACACGAAAATAAACACTAATAATGATTTTCTTAAATTCTCGGAACTCATAAGAATCCTAAATAGTCCTTCCATTTAATTCCCAAAATTCGTAAGTAAATATAAAATACTAAAAACATAATAATATGCATGCATTTTCATATAGGAAGTAAAGTCCCCTCACCTCGAGGCCTAAACGAGCATAATTTCCAGCTAATCAATCCCTCGTGACCTTCGGAGCCACCACACTTGTCAAAACGATACGTGATATTATTAAATTGCAATTATAAACCTAAATTCCAACCCCCCAAAACCCCGGGAGGTATACACGCGTCCTAACTAGAAACGCATCCACTTCGGACACCCAGAACAACCCCTAAACGAACTCCGATTGACTCAAAATCTACACCAACAGGTCCAAAACATCGGGATATTAGGAACTCGTGTTCACCGGAGCTCGAGGAGGAGCTCCACGTGCCGCCACGCGCCGGTGGACGGCCGATAATCCTCCCCCCATGTGGCTGCAGGCGCGACGGTACATGGTACTCGCCTTCAACCTTACACCCGAGTTACTGTTCACTGTGCAGAAATCCTCCATAACCACCCTAACTTCAAAGCTTCATAACTTCCCCAATTCTCAACGAAATTCTACTCGAGCCAAGGAATCCAAATATGAAGTTAAAATTGAGATTCATTACCTGTGGTGATCGAAAAATGCTTGGGAAGGTGACGATTACTATTCACCTTTGAATCTCCTTCTCCTAACACTTCAAAATGAAGTGAGGAAGATGATGATGTGAATGGTTTATGGTGGTTTGGCCTAAATAAAAAATCAAAATTTTGAGGGTGTATGTGTGTTTCACGGTTTTGGATGAGAGAGGGAGAGAACACGGGGAGAGAGAAAGGACAAAAAAATGAAGAGAAAAAACTGTACTGAGGACTAAAAATATGTACCATGTAAAAATTACCAAATTGCCCTTGAACCTTCTAGACCCACAATTTTCTCACCTAGTCTCCGTTTTCCGTGTGTCGCCTGTCTACGAACTCGAGAGTTCAAGACCTACGCAACGGTCCAAGAAAAACTTTAAAAAATGTCTCCAAATAAAAAGTAACTTCCGAGCCCCTATTAAATCGAAGGGTAAAATTGTCCTTTCCTAAAATAAATTACAAAATTCACATAATTCAAAAATACGGGTCGTTACAACTCACCGCCTTACAGAAATTTCGTTCTCGAAATTCAAACCAACCCAAAGAAAAAAAACACGGATACGGGGCTCGTACCTAAACCTCGAGCTCCATAAGTAACCCTAATCTCGGATCCCGTGCTTCTTGCACATTTATCAACTCCTATTTGAACATTAGGCCGTGAATGAAGACACCACCAAAGAGGTATCACAGAAATAACAAGAATGCGCACTATGTGTTCGGTCTACAGGAAATTGAACCTAGAGCTCAATACCAATTGACAGGACCCTTCCTGAATTTCCCCTCGATATTCGTGAAAAACCCTGCTCCCGTCTGACATCCCAAAATAATTCCTAAAATACCCTTACTGTCTTATAAACACTTTACGAGAATTCTATCAAAAATTCGGTAGAATCTTCCCTATACTTTGGTTGAACCGTCTTCCACCTGTCAGACGAAGGATATAAAATAAAAATAAATCAAACAGCGTAACACCCAGCCTCGTATATCCGTAACTGTAACCTCGTCTCTCAAGACGGTATTAAATAACTGAAATGTCGTACTCGTGCGAACCAATCACAACTCATCAATCTGTGTCACCACCCACACTAACCCACTGACACGGTAATGAGCATTCACTCACAGGTGCATCGATCATCGATCAAAGCCCGTGAAAGTCGTCGTCAACTCCTTTCAGCCGGCTTAACTCTCGGCTATCGTATCTCACCCCTTTTTCAAACCTTACATGCAACAAGATTCGAATATAAGTAAATACAACTAATTAGAATCCAATTGATTTACCTATGCCCACCATATCAGTAACCCAGAAAAAGCCATCACCCCGAGCCATAGCTCGATATCCCAGTCGTACCTCGATATCACGCCGAAAGTATGATGAAATCCTCCATATTATACCTCGTATTTTCCTAAGCCTATGATGGAATCCTCCATACCTGAGCTCATATCTTCCCAGGTGTATGAGGGAATCCTCCATGACATACCTCACATCTCCCCAGGCGTATGAGGGAATCCTCCCTGACATACCCCACATCTCCCCGGGCGTATTAGGGAATCCTCCCCTGACATACCCCACATCTCATCGGGCGTATGAGGGAATCCTCCCTAACATACCTCACATCTCCCGGGGCGTATGAGGGAATCCTCCCTGACATACCCCACCGAGTGTATGAGGGAATCCTCCCTAACATACCCCACCGAGTGTATGAGGGAATCCTCCCTGACATACCTCAGATCTCCTCGGGCATATAAGGGAATCCTCCCTAACATACCCCACCGAGCGTATGAGGGAATCTGTAACGACCTGGACTAGAAATTTAATTTTTTTGAGAATATGACGATTTTACCCTTGGTCGGTAAAGAGCTTAAAAATCAAGTTTTGTTTCGAAACTTATTAGGTGGTGTTTCGAGTATGTTGCGTAGGTCTCGAACTTACGAGTACGTAGACAGGCGGCACGCAGGAAACAGAGTTCGTGGACGAAAGTTATGGGTCTAGACGTGTAAGGGCATTTTGGTAATTTTTGACTTGGGGTAGATATTTTTAACCCAAATCATTGTTACATCTGGAGATCATCATCTCATTCTGATCTCTCTCGGGGGAGAACCACCTATTTTATCCCAAAACCATCGAACCCGTGTGCGACTTTCACACTCAAAACCCACAAATTCCAAATTTGATTCAAGGCCAAGACTTCCATTTCTATTCCACAAATCATATTCTACTCCTTCCCACGATCACAACCGTACCAACCATCGAAGGAGAGGACCGCGGGGGAAGCCGAACCGAGTATAAGAAGTTTCGGATCTTTCGATCGATTTTTCGGCTAGCATAGGTACGTGTTTGATGGTTTGAGGTCATATTTGGATTCCTGGGTCTGAGTAGATAGATTTAGACATAAAATTTGTGAAAAATGGTTGAGTTTTGAGGAAGTTACGAAAGATTGAAGTTTCGGCCGGAAATGGAGGATTCCGGCGAAACCAGACGGCGGCGACGGCGGCTGCCGATCATCTTCTCCGGCAGACTCGGCGACGGTGCCGACAGCCGATCATCTTCTCCGACGACCGGTCGAGTCGGGTCAGATCGGGTCAGGTCGAGTAAACCAGTCGGGTTGAGTGAACCAGTCGGGTCGAGTGAATCGGTCGGGTCGAGTAAACCAGTCGGGTTGAGTGAACCGGTCGGGTTGAGTCGAGTTGGACCGGGTCAAGTCGAGTCGGGCCGGGTTGGACCGGTCCAGGCGCGTGAACACTGTAGCAGGCGCGTGACCGGCGCGTGCGGGCGCGTGGCGGCGCATGCGGGCGCGTGGCGGTGTGTGAACACGTGTTTTGACCTTCCGGTGGCGCGTGGCGGCGCGTGGGACTATTTCCGAAGTCACGGCGATGCGTGACTAGGGTTTTGGGACGTTCCGGATCAGATTTTTTTGGTTTCGAGGCCATAGGAGTTCGTTTAGGGCCCGGTTGGGCAATCCCAGCGGTAATGGTTGACCCTGGAGAGGGTTTTTGAGCTCGGAAAGTCAAGGTAGTTGGGTCATTATTGTGCAGGTGTTTCTTGGGCTAGAGCATCCATGAATTTTGGGTTGGATGATGTTTGTAAGCGGACTTTTGATTTATAAATTGTAATGCATGTATAAATATCTTTGATTTAAATACTGTTGTGTATGGTTGTAATGATTTCCTGGAATTTATAAATGACTGCTGGACATTGTTTTGCAATATTTCAGTGAAAGTGTGTTGTGAGAAATGGCATGGTTGTTGGATTCGGTTTTGATATTGTTTTGACGTGGAAATTATTAAAGTCCATGATTGTGAGCTAAAAATCGTAATTGTGATTATAAAATATACTTGATTCTTGGAAACAATACGATTTTGAGGGGGCCAAGGAGCCGGGGTAAGGATCCGCTGAGACGGAGAACCCGGTGAACCTCCAATATAAACAATACGGTTTTGAGGGGGCCAAGGAGCCGGGGTAAGGATCCGCTGAGACGGAGAACCCGGTGAACCTCCAATATAAACAATACGGTTTTGAGGGGGCCAAGGAACCGGGGTAAGGATCCGCTGAGACGGAGAACCCGGTGAACCTCCAATATAAACAATACGGTTTTGAGGGGGCCAAGGAGCCGGGGTAAGGATCCGCTGAGACGGAGAACCCGGTGAACCTCCAATATAAATAATACGATTTTGAGGGGGCCAAGGAGCCGGGGTAATGATCCGTTGTTGACGGTGAACCCGGTGAACCTCTAAGATAAACATATTTGAGGAAGACCAGAAAATGGGACTAGGATCCGCTATTGGCGGTGAACCCGGTGAAACTTCAATATAATTGGTTACTATTCTTCGACTAGCATCGAGAGTTTTACTCTGTTGGTTCGTTAAGTGCTCCGACTCTGGCATCGAGGAGTTTTGGCTCCGCCGGGTCGCGAGGCTATTTATGCATAGTATAGAGAGTCGTGATACAGGACTAGCACACCCCAAGGGATAACCTGGTGGCTAGGGATATGCTGACTGATGTGATATGAAAGCTGAGGATATTTCCAGCTCTAATATGGTTTGACGACGATTGTCATGTGATAAATCAGCCTATGGAAACACTTCGTCATCCGGGTCTGTGGGTTGGTGTGGGCGGTGACCCAGAATGACGAATTATTGTTGGTTCACATGTATCTGACTAGTCTGTTGTCTTGTGGTATTCCAGTAGAGATGTCAGCAGTGTCTGACCTACTGACATTTGGTGTCAGAGGGTATTCCTATTTGAACCACCACTATTCCGAGGTCTTGGCTTTGACCTGTATACTATCCTGCGTCTGACAGGTAGGAGTGGTCAGTAAGTACAGAGGTTCTGTCGGGAACCCTGTAAGGTTTAATAAAAATTATTCAAGAACAAAGGGTAATTCTGGTATTTAAATTTATAGGTAAAAGAGCTGTCAGACGGGATAAGGGTTCTTTCCGGGTTTCGAGGGAAAATTCGGGAAGGGTCCTTACAAGTGGTATCAGAGCTCTAGGTTAATTTCCTGCAGACCGCACACTTGTGTGCAAATTATTTAAGGATTTCTGTTAACAAGATGCCTCCAAGTGGAAGGGTCCTTACAAGTGGTATCGGAGTTAGGGAAATTTCGGGGATGAAATTTCTATAAGGGGGGGAATTTGTAACGACCTGGACCAGAAATTTAATTATTTTGGGAATATAACGATTTTACCCTTCGTCGGTAAAGAGCCTGAAAATCAAGTTTTGTTTCGAAACTTATTTGGTGGTGGTTCGAGTACTGTTGCGTAGCTCTCGAAGTTACGAGTTCGTAGATAGGCGGCACGCAGGAAACGAAGTTCATGGACGAAAGTTATGGGTCTAGACGTGTAAGGGCATTTTGGTAATTTTTGACTTTGGGTACATATTTTTAACCCAAATCATTGTTACATCTGGAGATCATCATCTCATTCTGATCTCTCTCGGGGGAGAACCACCCATTTTATCCCAAAACCATCGAACCCGTGTGCGACTTTCACACTCAAAACCCACAAATTCCAAATTTGATTCAAGGCCAAGACTTCCATTTCTATTCCACAAATCGTATTCTACTCCTTCCCACAATCACAACCGTACCAACCTTCGAAGGAGAGGACCACAGGGGAAGCCGAACCGAGTATAAGAAGTTTCGGATCTTTCGATCGATTTTTTGGCTAGCACAAGTACGTGTTTGATGTTTTGAGATCATATTTGGATTCCTGGGTCTGAGTAGATAGATTTAGACATAAAATTTGTGAAAATTGGTTGAGTTTTGACGAAGTTACGAAAGATTGAAGTTTCGACCGGAAATGGAGGATTCCGGCGAAACCAGACGGCGGCTGCCGGTCATTTTCTCCGGTAGACTTCGGCGACGGCACCGACAGCCGATCGTCTTCTCTGACGACCGGTCGAGTCGGGTCAGATAAGGTCGGGTCGAGTAAACCGGTCGGGTTGAGTCGAGTTGGACCGGGTTAGGTCGAGCCGGGTCGGGTTGGACCGGTCCAGGCTCATGAACACTGTAGCAGGCGCGTGACCGGCGCGTGAGCACGTGTTCTGACCTTCCGGTGGCGCGTGGCGGTGCGTGGGACTGTTCCCGAAGTCACGGTGGCACGTGACTAGGGTTTTGGGACGTTCCGGATCAGATTTTGTTGGTTTCGAGGCCATAGGAGTTCGTTTAGAGCCCGGTTGGGCAATCCCAGGGGTAATGGTTGACCGTGGAGAGGGTTTTTGAGCTCGGAAAGTCAAGGTAGATGGGTCATTATTGTGCAGGTGTTTCTTGGGCTAGAACGTCCATGAATTTTGGGTTGGATGATGTTTGTAAGCGGACTTTTGATTTATAAATTGTAATGCATGTATAAATATCTCTGATTTAAATACTGTTGTGTATGGTTGTAATGATTTCCTGGAATTTACAAATGACTGCTGGACATTGTTTTCCAATATTTCAGTGAAAGTGTGTTGTGAGAAATGGCATGGTTGTTGGATTCGGTTTTGATATTGTTTTGACGTGGAAATTATTAAAGTCCATGATTGTGAGCAAAAAATCGTAATTGTGATTATAAAATATACTTGATTCTTGGAAACAATACGGTTTTGAGGGGGCCAAGGAGCCGGGGTAAGGATCCGCTGAGACGGAGAACCCGGTGAACCTCCAATATAAACAATACGGTTTTGAGGGGGCCAAGGAGCCGGGGTAAGGATCCGTTGTTGACGGTGAACCCAGTGAACCTCTAAGATAAACATATTTGAGGAAGACCAGAAAATGGGACTAGGATCCGCTATTGGCGGTGAACCCGGTGAACCTTCAATATAATTGGTTACTGTTCTTCGACTAGCATCGAGAGTTTTACTCCGTTGGTTCGTTGAGTGCTCCGACTCTGGCATCGAGGAGTTTTGGCTCCGCCGGGTCGCGAGGCAATTTATGCATAGTATAGAGAGTCGTGATACAGGACTAGCACACCCCAAGGGATACCCTGGTGGCTAGGGATATGCCGACTGATGTGATATGAAAGCTGAGGACATTTCCAGCTCTAATATGGTTTGACGACGATTGTCATGTGATAAATCAGCCTATGGAAACACTTCGTCATTCGGGTCTGTGGGTTGGTGTGGGCGGTGACCCATAATGACGAATTATTGTTGGTTCACAAGTATCTGACTAGTCTGTTGTCTTGTGGTATTCCAGTAGAGATGTCAGCAGTGTCTGACCTACTGACATTTGGTGTCAGAGGGTATTCCTATTTGAACCACCACTATTCCGAGGTCTTGGTTTTGACCTGTATACTATCCTGCGTCTGACAGGTAGGAGTGGTCAGTAAGTACAGAGGTTCTGTCGGGAACCCTATAAGGTTTAATAAAAATTATTCAAGAACAAAGGGTAATTCTGTCAGGACCCGTCCCGAATTTCCCCTCGAAACCCGGGAAGAACCCTGATCCCGTCTGACAACCTAAGGAAAGGTTCCCAAATACCCTTCAACCCTTAGCAAATGATAATAACAATAAATATTTTCTCTTGTCAGACAAGGGATTTAAGCACTTAAAATTCCCGTAAGTAAATACCAACCAAATACAAGAATATCAGAGCGTCTAAGTATGATCAAGATACAAATTAGATATCCTACTCAAGTACAACTACACAGCGTAGCGGAAGTGCTAATGCCTCTGCCTCGAGATAATGTCCACGTCAACTCTATTGCCTGAAGGGGGTTTAAACACAAAAGTTGTGAGTGGACAAAAATAATCGTTTATAAAACGTTTTCCAAGGAATATTACCTTTTTCCCCCTCCATTTATAAAACCATGCATGCATCACATAAACAATTCATGTTATAAAAACATCATCTTTAAATCACCGGCATTTCATTTTCTCTTTAAAACCACTCAGTAGGACTCACACAAAATCCATATAAGGAAAACACATTGTGATCCACAATCTGGTTTGAAAATCATCCTCAAAGGAATTCAAAATCATTTAATTCAACCTAGACACATAATATCTCAAATCCACTGTTCCCGACACATCCACTAGCCACCAGGGTATCCCTTGGGGTTTGCTAGTACTGTATCACAACTCTTTGTACTATGCTATCACATCAGTCGGCCTATCTCTCGACTAGCATATCATATCATTATATTGCATCAGTCGGCCTATCTCTCGACTAGCATATCATATCATTATATTGCATCAGTCGGCCTATCTCTCGACTAGCATATCATATCATTATATTGCATCGGTCGGCCTATCTCTCGACTAGCATATCATATCATTATATTGGAGGTTCACCGGGTTCACCGCTAATAACGGATCCTCATCCCGAGTCCTGGCCTCCCTAAATTCAATGTTTATCTTGGAGGTTCATCGGGTTCACCGTTAATAACGGATCCTCATCCCGAGTCCTGGCCTCCCACAAATCAGACCAAAATCCGATAAACTCATACAACAGGGTCAAAACCCAAATCATTGACTCAACAATTTCCACGTCAAAACGTTATTATAATCGAGTCCAAAATCATGATATTTCTCAAATCATACTTTAACTGAAATAGTGGAAAACATGTGTTTAGAAATCATTTCTAACATTCAGAAATTCAATGCCATAATACATAACCGTATTTAACAAAGATATTTTGATGCATGCAATTCAGTTTATAAAACAAAGTCCACTCACAAACCTGTTCAAGCTAGCTCAATCCCGTCTCGCTCGTTCCTCTGAGGTTCCCGGAACGATATCGCCTGTCAAGAGCAACAATTGGGATTACCGGCTAGTAATAAGACTCGTATATAACAACTTCCTAATCTCGGGAAGTCTACCCATGTTGTTCCTAAAATCACAGCAACTTCGGACACTTAAAACGACCTCTAAACGATGTCCGATCAACCTGAAACCTGTACCAACAGATTCAGAACGTCGAAAACTAGTTACCATGCGTCGGTTACGCGCCTGCTACAGTGTTCACGTGCCTGAACCGGTCCAACCCGGTTCGGCTCAACCTGACCCGGTCTAACTCGACCCGACCGGTTCACTCAACTCGACCCGACCGGTCTACTCGACCCGACCGGTCACTGGTGACTCGCCGGAGAAGACGACCGGACTGTCGTCGCCGTCGCCGGAGGCTGGCCGCAGAAGATGACCGGACCGCCACCTCCGCCGCCGTCTGGTTCGCCGGAATCCGCCATTTCCGACCGAAATTCCAAGCTTTACAACTTTCTCTTGGTTTTTCTTCGGTTTCGGTTCAATGTATTTCGGTGTGTTTGTGTTATGTTTGTTACAGAGTGAGTGAGTGAAATGATAAGGAGATGAAGATGAAATGTAGATGAAATGAAGTTGTACAATAATTGAGGTTAAAATATCTCCCCTCCATGGCAAATTACCAAAATGCCCTTGCACATCTAGACCCACAACTTCCGTATACGAACTCCGTTTCCTGCGTGCCGCCTGTCTACGAACTCGTGAGTTCGAGACCTACGCAACGGTACCCGAAACACCACCAAAAGTGTCTCGAAACAAAACTTGATTTCCAAGCCCTTTACCGATCAAGGGTAAAATCGTCATTTAATAAAAATAATTGCATAAAATCAATTATGAAAAGTTCGGGTTGTTACAAATTCTGGTATTTAAATTTGTAGGTAAAAGAGCTGTCAGACGGGATAAGGGTTCTTTCCGGGTTTCGAGGGAAAATTCGGAAAGGGTCCTTATAGAATCCTCCTTGTCATACCTCACATCTCCCCGGGCGTATGAGGGAAGCCTCCCTGACATACACCACCGAGCGTATGAGGGAATCCTCCCTGAAATACCTCACATCTCCCTGGGCGTATGAGGGAATCCTCCCTGACATACCCCACCGAGCGTATGACGGAATCCTCCCTAACAAACCTCACATCTCCTCGGGCGTATAAGGGAATCCTCCCTGACATACCTCACCAAGTACCTACAAAATCCCACCAGGCCAAAGCCTAACCCACCTTCCTGGGCCAAAACCCCAAACCATCAAATACTTAGGCCTAAGCCCAAATACATCTTCCCAGGCCTCAGCCTAAAATCAATACGCCGGAATCCATAAAACTACCTTCCCGGGCCTAAGCCCAAGTCTATTGTCAAATAGTTTCCCAAAAACATTATCGAAATCCATAATTAATACTAAATCCAAAATTAGTGGATAATAAAGTAAAAATCACTATTCATTATTCCCAGTGCTTTAAACGAAAATAAACACTAACAATGATTTTCTTAAATTCTCGGAACTCATAAGAATACTAAATAGTCCTTCCACTTAATTCCCGAAATTCGTAAGTAAATATAAAATACCAAAAACATAATAATATGCATGCATTTCCATATAGGAAGTAAAGTCCCTTCACCTCGAGGCCCAAACGAGCCTAATTTCTAGCTAATCGATCCCTCATGACCTTCGGAGCCACCGTGCTTGTCAAAACGACATGTGGCATTATTAAATTGCAATTAAAATCCAATACGGTTTTGAGGGGGCCAAGGAGCCGGGGTAAGGATCCGCTGAGACGGAGAACCCGGTGAACCTCCAATATAAACAATACGGTTTTGAGGGGGCCAAGGAGCCGGGGTAAGGATCCGTTGTTGACGGTGAACCCGGTGAACCTCTAAGATAAACATATTTGAGGAAGACCAGAAAATGGGACTAGGATCCGCTATTGGCTGTGAACCCGGTGAACCTTCAATATAATTGGTACTGTTCTTCGACTAGCATCGAGAGTTTTACTCCGTTGGTTCGTTGAGTGCTCCGACTCTGGCATCGAGGAGTTTTGGCTCCGCCGGGTCGCGAGGCAATTTATGCATAGTATAGAGAGTCGTGATACAGGACTAGCACACCCCAAGGGATACCCTGGTGGCTAGGGATATGCCGACTGATGTGATATGAAAGCTGAGGACATTTCCAGCTCTAATATGGTTTGACGACGATTGTCATGTTATAAATCAGCCTATGGAAACACTTCGTCATTCGGGTCTGTGGGTTGGTGTGGGCGGTGACCCATAATGACGAATTATTGTTGGTTCACAAGTATCTGACTAGTCTGTTGTCTTGTGGTATTCCAGTAGAGATGTCAGCAGTGTCTGACCTACTGACATTTGGTGTCAGAGGGTATTCCTATTTGAACCACCACTATTCCGAGGTCTTGGTTTTGACCTATATACTATCATGCGTCTAACAGGTAGGAGTGGTCAGTAAGTACAGAGGTTCTGTCGGGAACCCTGTAAGGTTTAATAAAAACTATTCAAGAACAAAGGGTAATTCTGGTATTTAAATTTGTAGGTAAAAGAGCTGTCAGACAGGATAAGGGTTATTTCCGGGTTTCGAGGGAAAATTCGGGAAGGGTCCTTACAGAATCCTCCTTGTCATACCTCACATCTCCCCGGGCGTATGAGGGAAGCCTCCCTGACATACACCACCGAGCGTATAAGGGAATCCTCCCTGAAATACCTCACTTCTCCCTGGGCGTATGAGGGAATCCTCCCTGACATACCCCACCGAGCGTATGACGGAATCCTCCCTAACAAACCTCACATCTCCTCGGGCGTATGAGGGAATCCTCCCTGACATACCTCACCAAGTACCTACAAAATCCCACGAAGGCGGTAATAACGGAAGTGATAGGCATCGACAACGGTAGAAATGGCCAATTTGTACCTTTTGTTGGGGTTTTTTTTTTTTTTTTTAGTTTGTTTTGTGTAAATAAGTCTAGCAGCTCTTATTTCGGATTGACTGAGTTGTGTTTTCCTTTTTGTGGGATTGTAAAGATTAGTTGTTCGGGCAATAATGACCTTGATGATACTTAGGGGATTCAAGTTATATTATTTTGTACGTTATTCCCTCTAGATCTTTTCGATAGATATCGAACATGATCACTGGAGGTATTTATCTATGTTTGTCGTCAAACTATTGCAGTCTAACTTATCTTTTCTTTGTATATTTATTTAATCAATCAAATTTCATATCTTCTCAAAAAAAAAAACATGGATGACAACTTCACGTATCTACTTCTTAATTACAGTGTTTAAGGCTTTAAGCATAATTAAAGAAAAGGTATATCATTGGAAAGCACGTATTATAGTAGGATTAAGCATGATGTTAAATATTTAAATTGCTGCATAAAAAAAAAGAGAGTATTAATTGGAAGTATAACGTGAGCTGCACTGATGATCTAACATAATTGTCAAGCATGGCTCCCTCATCATTTGATAATAATATTAGCTAACAACAATTTTGCTTTCCAAAATCAATATACAGATATATAATTATTGTAAGGAATTAATGAAACAATTTTAAGGTGTTTCCCCTTTTTCTACAAAATATAAAATCAGTAAGTGAAGACATGCTACTCTGCATATTTATTTTATTATTAATATGAGTAACTAAGAAATTATAGAAGAGGTCTTGTATCAATATAAATTAGACTCTCGGCACGCGCTAACGCGTGTGCTAATTTATTTTAGGAAAAATTAAAATAAAATAAATAAAATTAATTTTTAAGTTTTAAATAAAAATGAGAGGCGTAACTACCTGATTCCATTATTTTTTTTATCACCTACTCCTTCCATTAATCATTATTATTATTTTTTAAATTATAAATTTAATATTTGATTTTATTATTTTATCTTGAACTATTAAATAATTTAAAGAGTATGTAGAAATTTTTGGTGAAGCCTACTCACCTTCTTGGTTTTATAATAATAAATTTTAAGAGATGATGTATTTGATTATCTGCGTTTTTGTCCTTAGTATTAGGATGTTGGGTGCAACTTAGAGCAGGCTGAATTCGAATCTCTATATCCCAATCCGATCGACTTCAATTTGAGCCAATATGGAAAGGTCTACTAATTTTAGGTTGAGTATGATCAGCTTGAGAATTATTATCCGATTAAATTCATGTTTACCTCAGATTAAGCATTTTTAATTAAAATTGAAATTTATAGTATTCTTTTCATCACGCGTTGAAAAATTATAGAATTTTCATTATAATCAAGAGGTTAATTAGACCTTTGATATTTTAATTAACACTATGAACACTTAAAAATAGTAGGAAAATCTTATAACCTAATCACATATATATATATATGTACGCAATTTTAAGATATTGGATTCATGACCTAAATACTTTCGGCCTATTAGTGAAGTACAAATTTAAAAACTATAATCAGGGACTCAATAATATACTTAGATCTACACTCAAATCTCCTCCATTATAATCAATTGAAGTTGATTAAGTTCATGATCTAACTGACCCTTCCTAACTAGGGCACCCTTAGATTTTCAGTGCATGACAAAGTTGATTTGGCTTGGTCAACATTGTGCATATACCAAAATTTGGCAGACCAACTGCAATGACCCAGCTTAATTATAGGGTATTCAACTTCAACTTCAACTACAATATTATAATTTAAAACAAATTTATTTTAAAAACTCAACAAATTTAAAACAATTTATACCAATTTAAATCATACACATACAAGAAATAATAGCACCGATCCAATGATTAAACCAACACCTGATTGGCTGATTGGCTGATTGGCTGATTGGGTAACATTATAATTTTGAATATATTTTCCTCAGGTTGGAGCACCACGTACATGATCTAAATATTAATTTTTTGTTAAAAAAAAAAAAATCTAAATATTAATATATAAAATTTCTTTGACCTATCTCAGAAAAAGCTTTGCTTTATAATTAATCCCAATTTCCCAGCTAAGCTAGCTAATTAATTAGCTGTCTTCATCTATAATCATAATCATAATCAAATTGTTAATTAGTTGTCTTATTCTATATTCTAGAACCCTAGAAATGTACCTGCACTGCATATCAGTACAACCAATTCTCAATTATATAACCCATTTCACAATATATTTTTTTAGAAGATACGACATTTCATTGATAAAATAAAAATACAAAATAAAGACAAGTTAAACTGCAATAACTTAATAATAACTATGAGTAAAATACCTCCAGTGATCAAGCTCGACATTTGTCGAAACGATCTAAATGGAAAAACGCACAAAATAATATAACTTGAAGCCCTAAGCATCGTCAAGGTCATTATTGCCTAAATATCTAATCTTTGCAATTGCATAAAAGGGAAAAACTAAACAACCAACCAAAAATAAGAACCGTTGGACTTATTTGCACAAACCAAACTTAAAAGAAAAGAAACAAATAATCCAAGAGAAGGCATAAATGGGCAACCTTCTACCGTTGTTACTGCCTATCACTATAGATGTCCCTGCCTTCATGAACTACCAAAGACGACGAGAAATATCGTCCACCACCATATCGTCGATGCTCTGATCGATCGTGATTGACACCATCACCAACAAAGGAGGACAGTGATCGCTCGATCAAAACCCACCAGGCCGCATCACAAGAAATTTTTTTGTGAAGGCATATCAGGCTTCTGAAGATAAGAGTTTCATCAGCAACCTGACCCGTCGGGACTCCGAAACCCGTAATCATGATCAACACCATGACGATAGAACGGGAGAAGAAAACTTGAAGACACACGAACTCCAGTGAACTCGACAGCAAGACCGTTTGAATTATTCGTTTTATTCACTACATTCCTATGGGTACCAAAGAGAAGGCCCCTAGACCCCTAGAAAATTAGTCGAAGAAAGTCTTCTAGGGGAATATGTTATTGAGAGGAGCAGCTAGGATTTTTTTTTAAAGGGAATTAGTTTTAAAAACTCTTTTCACAACTTTCTGCTACATAATATTACATATATTATTTTCCGAGTAATTTGATTTCTAAAATTGTACATAGTCGACATATTTCCTCACCTTTGATTTAATTTGTGTTGAAAGAACTTTCATGTCGGTTATTAAATATTATTCGTTATGGGTGAGTTTTTAAAAATAATTTTATTTGATATATTTTTTTTCTTAAAATGTGACAAATTGACGAAAATGAGATAAAATGTGACCAATTATGAAAATTGACCATTAATAATTAAGGACGGAAATTAGTTGAAATAAAAAAGATAGTAGAGAGAAATTAGTAAGTGTGTACTAGCTTAAAGAAGAAATTGGCAAAATAGCCTTAAACTTTCAACTAACGATATTCTAAATATGTAGAGGAGATAGGTTGTATAGTTGCTTTAATGCTAGATGCAGGGCCGGCCCTCAGGGCAGTCCGACAAGGTGGCCGTCTCAGACTCCCACTCCGAAGGGCCCCGAATTTTTTTTAATACATAATTGATATGTTAATATAATATATAATAAGGATAAATTATTATTAGTCACAATTGACTACCAAGTCGTGTTGGTTCTCCTGTTTTCTACCAGCTACCAAATCCCCGATTTGAAGGCTTTTTCTTTATTTTTTAGTGTTTCCATTTTGTTCTTCAAGACCTAGGTTCCAATCTAGGGGCATTTTTCAGTTTTATTTATTTATTTTGTCTCTTTTACCCAAAAATTCATTAACTTCCTACTTTTTACTTTTTAGTAGTTTTTGTTCACTTATTTTTTCAGCGTTTTTTCTTTTATTTATTTTTTCCCTAAAGCCACAATAACCTTTTTTTTTCTTCCCCTTTTCCTAACTCAACCCAAATAATTTTTCTTATGGTGGTTTGTTAAACTTTAGCCTCCTCTATTTGTTAGCTTTTGCCTCTCAAAATGCAAGACATATGATATTTAAATAATATTTTTCCATATTTATTAAGTACATGCATTTTTTTTTTGAGAAATTATTGAAGGAATTAAGTACCGATTTAATTACATTAGTTTGGTAATTGTTTATTGTCATAATTATAATTTGTGGAGGTTTTAATATAAAAATAATTTTTTACAATTCTTAGCAATATATATATATATATATATATCTCTATATATATACACACACATATATAAGACAATTTTGGAGATTGAAAAGTCACGAGGCCCCATTTTGAAGGTTCGTCTTGGACCCCCACAATCTCAGGACCGGCACTGGCTAGATGCAACGAGTTTGTTAGCGGAGCTATTTCAGGTGGTGGCGATAACTTTAATTCGGGCTTTGGGTTGATTTAGGGTTTTCGTTGTTTTGAGTTTTGTGCGATATGCTAAAAGTTAATTGTCTTTCTGGTTCACTGGTTTTGTTAAAAAAAATAAAAACTGCAATAAGAGAATTTGAACTTTGATCCAAATAAACATATACAATATTCTGCTTAACTGACCTAACCTAGAGACACAAATAACATAAGGGTCCGTTTGGATACCCATGGATTTGGATTTGAGCTCTCCAAATCCAAATTCTTATGTTTGGATGAATTTTTGGCGAATCCAAATCCATAGGGGATTTCATAAGCTCAAATCTAGGAATTTGAAATAACTTTTAAAACTAGTCATTTGAATGAATTTGGTTTTCTAACATGACAAAAAAATCTTTGTTTTCATTTTTATTCCTTCCTTTTTTTTTACATTTTTTATTCATCTTTTTTTTTCTTAGCATCCCTTAACCAAAAATATCTTTATTTTCATTCTTCTTTTTCCATCCTTCTATATATAATTTTTTTCTTTTCATCCTTTTTTTGTTCATCCTTATTATTTTTTATCCTTTTCTTTCATCATTTTTCTTTCTTCATATTTTTTTTTTCATCTTTTTTTTTTATCCTTCTATTTTTTTTTTTCAATTAGTCATTTTGACATTATTATTTTCAATTTGATTAATAAAATTGCTAATTTAAAATCCTCAATTCAAATCCTTACAAATAAAAGGTTTTCTAAATAATGGATTTTAAATGAAGGAATTTCAAATCTACAAACAAATATTTAGATTGCAAAATAAGAGAATTTTAAATGAAATGATTTCAAATTAAGAGATTTCAATTTAAATCCAAATCCAAATTCTTGTTCCAAAACGTGCCCTAATATATTGACTTTTATATATAATTTATCGTCCAACTGCTCCAAGAATGTAAATCCTACAAAAATATTAAGATCCCTCTCCCCCATTAACTTTCAAATTTTGGGTTTAGACTTTGGATTATTAAAAAATTAAGAATGAGATGCCTAATTTAATCAAATAATTAATTTGGGTGATTAGCAATCATTAATTGTACCTTCCATTTTATTTTATTTTATTTTTCTGATTCAGAAATCAGAATTCTATTGAATTAATTTGCAGGCACAGGCAGAGGCACATGTGGCCTCATCTTTTAGCTCCCATTCATATTCGCCATGCTTCATGCTTCATGCTTCTCACATTACTGCTCTCCTCATCCCTCCGTACTTTCGCTTCCTCTGCCTTCTGTGGACTTGTTCTTCAACGACACTTGGTGATCATCGTCACTCTTCGTTGATCAGGTAGCTAATAACAGTTATCTTTAAATATGAGATTTTACGTTCGATTCCTCCGTTATTTTTAAATGTCGTTTTCTATCGAAAGTAAAAATATGAAAAAGGAGTCCAATTTTCTTTTTTATATGCAACGATATTGGTTGAGGAATTATGTATATTGAGTATTGATTTCCTCGTCGAATTTGAACCCTTCCATTATACAATTAGCAAGAATATCAGTAAACTAATAATAAAACTAAAATAAATGGGAAATATAAGATTCAAAATACAATTCCAAGCTACATATATACAACCCTAGTAAGCCCAAAGAATAGATTGGGCTGGAAACTATTAAAAAATACCCATGTTACAGTTGCATTTTGTCCTCCAATAAGCATTGGAATAGGAAATCATTGCCCTTACATAAGGAACCTCCTAGTTCCTATTGTTTGTGTAACAACCGAACTTTTTGATCGATAGGGGTTATTGTAGGGATTTCAAATAGGTACTTGTTAAGAGTTGAAACAAAAATGCCATTAACGAAAAGTTAGTTAGTGTCAAGCCTAATAGTGTAGATTTATTAAGTAGCAGGTTAAAGTAATGACCGTCAAAACTTTTAGTCTCGAAAGATATATTCTACCCGTTATAAATAGACTGCAAACAACAATTAACATTTGACAAAACAAAAAGTTAAGTTAGCACATCATATCACATTTTAACTAAGGTAGACGTTGTGAGATAGACAATCTCTAGTCTATAGGATACGAGAGAATGAACACATATGTATGTCAAGCTTACATGCTCCGTCATATGGTTTTTCGGAATGGTGAGGCACAGGCACGGGCCCATAGCATGGGCTGGGGTGGGCTTCAGCCCATCTGAACAATACAGCCCTCTTTATATTAGCCCACGTTAACCCAAAAAAACTGACTTTAGCCCATTTGAAATAATCAGCCCGCCAATCCATTATACAGATCACTAATTCACTTTATATCAGCCCACTACACTCACTTATACATCAGCCACATAGCCACACGAAAAAAAATTAAAACTCAACTCATTTACTCCAACTCTCCAAACAGAGACAAATTATTTGCTCTTTGCTGGGAAAGAGGGACCCGAGCTCTCCAAGGTGGAAAGTGCCAAGACTCAAGTCAAGAGCTAATTGGTTACTATGCCAATTAATCAAAAATTCTTTCATCCAATTATCTTCTTCCAATTGAATTAGTAAGTGTATTTTTTCTTTTTCTTTTTCCTATTTCAGTGTCAATATTTTTTATTTGGCTTCTATATATTTGGGATTTGCCATTTAGGGATTTAGATTTAGTGAGTTGCTTGTTAGGATTTAGTGGGTTGCTTGTTAGGATTTAGATTTAGTGGGTTGCTTGTTAGAATTTAGATTTAGTGGGTTGCTTGTTAGAATTTAGATTTAGTGGGTTGCTTATTATCTTGAAAGGGATCTAGAAAACGTCTTTTAATATTGACTTATTCTTTTAATGAAATGCAACCAGAACAAGACGTGAAATCTCATTTTGCACTAAAAATAAGAATTCGTACTATTTTGTACCCAGATGAGACATTCCGTTACCTCCGTTGTACCAATTCCGTTACTCTCATCCAATTGTCGTAAAAAATGATGATGTGATAATAATATTACAAAATTTTTAGAACAATTAATACATTTGTTATATTTTATACTAAAATTATTATTTTTTAAATTAAAACTAATTTTAATTATACCCTTCCTTCCCCAACTCACCCGACCACCCTCGTCTCCCTCTCTAGACTTCCGCTCACTGCCCACCGCCCACAACCCACCACCCCCTGCCCACCCCAATCCTCCGCCCACTGCTGGACCTCACGCCGTCGACCGTCAGCCCCTCTGATGGACCTCACGCTGTCAACCGTCAGGACAGTCGGGCCATCGATGAGATCGAGAGAGCGCCGTTTGATAGTGGGGGTCTTGGTCCTACTCTCCTTGAGCACCACTAGAACACCCTAAAGCTTTGTTGGCCCATAGCCCCTCGCGCTGTGGTCGATTTGTCTTCCTTTGCAACTTCAATTCATCTGAACAGCTGCAGTGTAGGTAGCCCACGGTGGCCGGTGTGGGTGTTTATAGTGAGATATATGCGATTGAGGTGTTGTGAGTTTTTGCCATTGCAAGAGTTTGTGATTCTTGATATGAAAATTGAAAAGGCCGTAGAGGCAGAGTGCTATTTTTTTGGGGTGCTTATTTGCTTGCATTTGCAGAGATAAATCAACACCCCTATGTAAAGACAAAGCTTTAGTTCATTTATGCTATTTGCTGGATCCGATTCAAGAATTTCAAGTCGAAGCCTCAAAGTGGCTGTCGTTATGAGGGGGGAAAGTCGTAAAGTGGGGTGGCATGGTCTTTGCAAGGAAGAGCAGGAAGAGGGTGTAGTGATGGGAGGGGGGAGAGACTAGCGTGGAATGGGTCATGGGCTGTGGCGCGGAGGGTGGACCGTGGGCAGTGGGCGGAGGATAGGGTGGTGGGTTGTTGGCAGTGGGCAGAAGTCCAGAGAGGGAGACGAGGGTGGTCGGGTGGGTTGGGGAAGGAAGAGTATAATTCAAATTAGTTTTAATTTTTACAAAATAAGTTTAATAAAATATATCAAATGTTTTAATTGTCCTTATAAATTTTGTAATATTACTGTCACATCAGCAATTTTCACGGCAACTAACGAAAATTGAATGGGAGTAACGGAATTGGTGCAACGGAGGTAACAAAATAAATCTTCTGAATACAAAATGGCACAAATTTTTGTTTTGGGTGTAAAGTGAGATTTCGTGTCCTATTCTAAATACATTTCAAGTAATAAGCCTATGTAGTTGGCCTGGGAAAGCATTGCCCTTATATAAGGAACTTCAGGTTCCTATTGTTTGTATACCAACCAAACTTTTTGATCGATATGGGTTATTGTAGGGATTTCAAATAGGTACTTGTTAAGAGTTGAAACAAAAATGCCATTAAACGAAAAGTTAGTTAGTGTCAAGCCTAATAGTTTAGATTTATAATTAAGTAGCAGATTAAAGTATGACGATTTAATCTTTAGTCTCGAAGAATATATCCTACCCATTATAAATAGACTGCAAACAACAAGTAACATTTGACAAAACAAAAAGTTAGTTAGCACATCGTATCACACTTTAACTAAGCTAGACGTTGTGAGATAGACAATCACTAGTCAATAGGATACGAAAGAATGAACACATATGTATATCAAGCTTACATGCTCCCTCATATGGTTTTTCGGATAGTGAGGCACATGCACGGGCCTATAGCATGGGTTAGGGTGGACTTCACCCCATCCGAAAAATACAGCCCTTTTTATATTTGCCCACGTTGTAACGACCCGGAAATATAATTATTTAATTTTCGTAAATTATTTTACAAAATGACGAAATTACCCTTGGTTGTTTAAGGGCCTTGAAAGTCAATTTAGTTTCGAGACACTTTTGGCTATGTTTAGGGGACTGTTGTGTAGGTTTCAAACTCACGAGTTCGTGGACAAGCGGCATGCGGAAAATGGAGTTCGTGTGAGAGAGTTGTAGGTCTAGAATGTTCAAGGGCATTTTGGTAATTTGGCATGGGTAGATATTTTTTTTAACCCAATCAGATAAGATCTTCCTCATTTTTCACTCTCTCTCTTCGCAACTCACCCCAAACCCATGGCTTCGAACCAAAAAATCACAAAATTCGAACTTCAAATTCGAGGCAAGATCATCCGTTTTAGTTCCACTAATCAGATTCTCTTCATTCCCGCAATCAAGAACGTACCAACCGTTGCAGGAAGTAGCCGCGGGAGACACCGAACCGAGGAAAGGAAAACTCAAAACTTTCGATCGATTTTTCGGCCAACACAGGTACTGGTTTTGTGTTTAGATTTCATTTTTGAGTTACTGGGGTCGAGTAGATGGATTTAGACTAAAAATTTGTGAAAAACGGTTAAGTTTTGAGAAAGTTAGGAAAAATTCAAGGTCGGATGGCAATGGAGTTTTCCGATGACGACAGACGGCGGCCCACAGCGGAGTGATCGTCTTCTCCGGTGACACTCCGACGACTGGTTCGGTCAGAGGGGGGCTGACGTGGCATGCCACTTAGTAGCCACGTGGAGCCACTTTGAGGCAACTTGGCAGACACGCGGTGCCACCTGGCGGCAGAGTCAACGCCGAGTCAGCACCGAGTCAGACTGAGTCGGCGCGTGAGGTACTGTAGCAGGCACGTGGAACACTGTAGCAGGCGCGTGAGGCACTGTAGTAGGCGCGTGAGGCACTATATCAGGCGCGTGGCAGTGTGTGGGGCCAGTCCTTGGGTCACGGCGACGCATGTCGACAAGATTTCGACATTTCGGATCTGTTGGCGTAGGTTTCGGGTCAATCGGACATCATTTTGGGGTAGTTTTAGGCGTCCGAAGTGGTTTCATTTTTAGTGTGATGCAAGCGAACCTCCCAGGGTTTATGGAGTCTGAATGTAGGGTTTTTCATATTAGTTGGTAATCCTGATTGTTACTTTTGACAGGCGATACTGCTCCGGGAATTTCGGAGGGGCGTACGACTCGGGATTGAACTATTTGGACGTGTGGTGAGTGGACTTTGGTTTTGTAAAGTAGAATGCATGCATAAAGGTATATTGGATATAATTGCTTATTACGTATCATTTTGGAAAATTTCTGGATATTATTAAATTATTAATGGACACGGGTTTCAATAATTATTTAAAAATGACGTTTTGGGTTATGGCCTGGCTTTATGGTTTCGTGTTTTATATGGTTTGACTATTGATTTTAGGATTTCCGTCGAGTCCACGTTTTGAGTTTAAACCCAGTTTTTCAATGAATTTGGCTTATGCCAAGGAACAAGGATTTCAAACCATGGATTTTGGATTTCACTGAATTACTATCCCCGAGGGTCAAGGTTTCCCTCGACTGGCGTTGAGGGGTCTTTCTCCACCGGATCGTTGAGGTTTCTCTGATGCTGGTGTCGAGGGGTATTTCTCCACCAGGTCGTTGAGGCTATCTACGCGTAGTACATATTTCTGCACAACTCGAGGTATATCGGGTGTGTGAAGGGTATCGAGCTACGGCTCGGGATTTCATTTGGGCAGCAGTGAGATATGTTTTGTTGTATATTTTGTGTCCATGATGGTTTACATGATTTCAAACTCCTTTGAGGAGGATTTTCAAGCAGGGTTGTGGACCACGATATATTTTCATTATACGGATTATCGTGGGTCCCACCAAGTGTTTTAACAAAAGATGGATTTTCCGGTGGGTTTTCGGACTATATATATATATATATATATATATATATATTATATTTATATAAAAAGGATTTTTGTGTTATGCATGCATGGTTTTACTCGTGGAGGGGGGAAAATGTATGTTTTCCTCGGAAATGATTTTTTAAATGATTATTTTGTCTACTCACAATTTTCGTGTTTTAAATCCCCTCCAGGCCGTTGAGTTGACGTGGGCATATCCAGAGGCGGAGGCATTAAATTTTCAGCTGTGCGTTTACCTAGACTATCGAGTAGGACATTTATTTCTATATTTACTTGTCATACCTAGATGCTTTGATAAGTCTTTTGGACTGATTATAAAATTGTGGTTACATCGTTGGATGGTTGACCTTATTGGAATTTGGAGTGTTATCTGGTCCTTAGTATGACAGGTGGAAGACAGTTAACCAGTCCTTAAGGGGAGATTCTGTAGGACTTTTGGCAGAATTCTCACAATTAATTGCAAGGACTTAGGGGTATTCTGGAAATTTCTTTAAGTTGCCAGACGGGAGCATGATCTTTCCCGAGTTTCGAGGTGAAATTCGGGAAGGGTCCTATCAACTTGGTATCAGAGCACAAGGTTTAAATTTCTATAGACCGTATAGTGTACAACTGATTATGGTATTGATGATTTATGGTTCTTTTCAGCGTAATGCCTCCGAGACGCAAGCCCCGTCAACGGTCTGGAAACGGAGAGGACACACATGAACCCGTGGTAGCGCCTGATTTGTGGCAGACCTTGGATCAATTGGGTAAGGCTTTGACTACTGTACTTCAGGGTAGGGCTACGTCTGAAGTTTCAGACATTGAGCGTGCCCAGAGGTTGGGTGCGACAGTATTTACGGGCGAGTTAGGTCCAGATGATGCAGATGAGTGGATTACTCGTTTGGAACGAGTGTTTGCTGTTATGAGGTGCCCTCCGGAGGATAGAGTGCGACAAGCCACTTTTCTTCTGGGTGGCTATGCGTACCGGTGGTGGCATGCTTTGCAGCTGACAGACTGGGATGTTCGTACTTTTACGTGGGAAACTTTCCAGGAGCGCTTCCTCGAGCAGTTTTATCCTCGCTCATATCGTGATGCTAGAGAGGCTGAGTTCTTGCAGCTATAGTAGGGGGACATGACAGTGGCCCAGTATGAACATAAATTTATTGAGCTGTCACACTTTGTACCGGCTCTGGTGGCAACTGAGTTGGATAAGTGCCGACGATTTGAATATGGACTGAGGAATGAAGTTAGGGTAGTAGTAACTGTTGTGGCACATACTTCTTTGAGGCCTTTATCAGACGCTGCTGCCATAGTAGAGTTGAGTTTTCCAGTTCAGCACTAGTTTAGTGGTTTTAGGCGATGACGGGATCGCCAGAATTTCGAGGCCTCTAGTCAATGACCATCCAAGATAGGCAGTTTCAGTTCTGGATCTTCTGGGGGTGCAAGATCCAGATCAAGCGGTGGCGGAGCCGGTTAGGGACAATAATCATCAGCTCAGTCTAGCGGGGCTTCAGTGCAGTCGATCGAAAGATAGAGTGGCAGACCCACACAAGTGGGTGACACCGGTTGCTACTTCTGTGGGGAGACTAGTCATTTCAAGATAGACTGTCCACATCGTCATCTGGGCAGTAGTTCCTTGGGCTGAGATTCTGCTAAACTGAGTCAGAGAGCAGCGCATACATCTAGTACTGCAGCAGGGAGCCAGACCCAAGCTAGTGGGGCCAGCAGGGCCAGTGGGGTCAACAGGGCCAGAAGAAGACAAGGGGGTCGTGGTCGATCTTTGGGTACACAGGCCCGAGTTTTTGCTATGACTCAGCAGGAGGCTCGAGCATCACCAGAGGTGGTTACTGGTACGTTGTCTATTTTTAATCATGATGCTCGTATTTTGATAGATCCCGGGGCTACACATTCTTTTATTTCTCGGGGTTTCACACTTTTTGCTGATAGAGAATTGTCCTCGATTGGTTGGGACATGGGTATTAGCACCCCTGCCAGAGATATGTTAGTGACGAACCTCGTGATACGTTGTTGTCCGGTAGTAGTGGGAGGTCATGAGTTAGAGGCAGATTTAATCCCCTTGGACATTTATGATTTTGATGTGATTTTGGGGATGGATTGCTTAACCATGCCCCATTCCTCCATAGATTGTTTCGACAAGAGGGTGGTTTTTCGGATTCCAGGCTTGCCAGAACTTACATTTCGGGGTGATCATAGGGTACTTATATCGACTTTAACGACTGATAAATTATTGAGGAAAGGTTGTGAGGGCTATTTAGCTCACATGATTGATTCGCGGGATACTCCGGTGAGAGTAGAGGATATTCATGTGGTGAATGAGTTTCCCGATGTATTTCAAGAGGATCTTCGGGGTTGCCACCTCACTGGGAGATTGAGTTCACCATAGTGCTTCTTCCGGGTACCCAACATATATCGCAGACACCGTACATAATGGCATCGGTAGAATTGAGGGAGTTGAAGACTCAATTGCAGGACTTGGTGGATCTGGGGTTTATTCGACCAAGTGTATCACCTTGGGGTGCGCCAATGTTATTTATAAGGAAGAAAGATAGTGGTTTGAGGCTCTGTATCGACTACCAGCAGTTAAATAGGGTTACAATGCGGAATAAGTATCATTTTCCACGAATTGATGATTTGTTTAACCAATTAAAAAGGGCAAGGTATTTCTCTAACATTGACCTTCGATCCGGGTACCATCAGTTAAGGATCAGGGAACGAGATGTTTCCAAAACTGCGTTTAGGACACGCTATGGGCATTATGAGTTCCTGGTGATGCCCCTCGGGTTAACTAATGCACCGGCAGTATTTATGGATTTGATGAATAGGGTGTTCCGAAAGTATTTGGATAGGTTTGTGATTGTGTTCATCGATGATATCCTTGTATATTCGAAGAGTGCGAAGGCACATGAGAAGCACTTAAAGTTGGTGCTGAATATGCTGAGGAAAAGGCAACTGTTAGCAAAGGTCAGTAAATGTCAGTTTTTATGGGCCAGTGTGGGATTCTTAGGTCATGTGATTTCTGCTGTGGGTATCAGCGTGGATCCCTAAAAAGTTGAGGCAGTGGAAAATTGGGAACAACCGAAGACAGTGTCAGAGGAGAGAAGTTTTCTGGGTTTAGTAGGATATTATCGGCGATTCGTAGAGGAATTTTTTATGATAGCTGCCCCGTTAACTCGGTTGACGAGAAAATGAGTCAATTTTGACTGGGATGATGAGTGTGAACAGAGCTTTCAAGAGCTAAAGAGGAGGTTGACTTCTGCCCCAGTATTAACCCTTCCAGATGATAACGGAGGATTTGAGGTATTTAGTGATGCCTCATTATGAGGTATAGGCTGCGTGTTGATGCAGCATGGGAATGTGATAGCTTATGCTTCTAGGTAACTTAAACCTCATGAGTTGATTTACCCTACACATGATTTAGAGTTAGCCGCAGTAGTGCATGCACTGAAGAATTGGAGACACTATTTGTATGGGGAAACATGTCGAATCTTTACTGACCATCAAAGTTTGAAATAGTTTTTCACCCAGAAAGATCTAAATTTGAGACAGAGAATGTGGCTTGATCTGATAAAGGATTATGACTGTACCATAGAATATCACCTAGGAAAAGCCAATGTAGTGGCAGATACCTTGAATAGGAAGTCCATGGGTTCCTTGGCCCATTTGCATACTGGTTACCTACCGTTGCTGGTGGAATTCAGAAGAGCAGGAATTATACTTGACATGGATAGCTAGGGGGCTTTGTTAGCTAGTTTACATGTGAGACCTGTCTTGATTAATCGAATCATTGAAGCTCAGCTTCAAAATCCTACTTTGTGTGTTATTAGGATGGAGTTGGAGGCTGGGAATAGGCATGATTATGCGATTAGGAATGATGGAGCCCTGGTTAAGGATGGCCAGTTGTGCGTACCTAATGGTCCAGAGTTGAAACGAGAAATTCTTGAGGAAGCTCATAGTTCTGCTTATGCTATGCATCCAGGAGGTACCAAGATGTATCGTACTCTTAATCAACACTAATGGTGGACTAGGATGAAAAGGGAAATAGCAGAGTTTGTGAGTAGGTGCATGACGTGTCAACAAGTAAAAGTAGAGAGGCAGAAACCATATGGGGCACTACAATCATTACCTATTCCAGAATGGACGTGGGATCACATTACGATGGATTTTGTTTATAAACTTCCTAGGACTAAAAAGGACATGATGGAATCTGGGTAATTGTTGATAGACTCACGAAGTCAGCACATTTCTTGCTAGTACGGGAAGATTACCGGATAGGCCAGTACGCCAAATTGTTTATGGATGAGATCATACGGTTACATGGGACTCCAGAGTTGATTGTGTCAGACAGGGATCCTAGGTTTACTTCGAGGTTTTGGTGGAGTTTGCAGAAAGCCTTTGGAACTACATTGTATTTCAATACAGCTTTTCATCATCAGACTGACGGTCAGTCTGAGAGGACAATTCAGATTCTAGAGGATGTGATGAGAGCTTGTGTACTACAGTTTAAAGGAAACTGGGATTCACACCTGGCCTTGATGGAATTTGCTTACAACAACAGCTATCAGTCTAGTATTGGGATGTCTCTTTTCGAGGCACTATATGGGAGACAGTGTAGGACACCGATATGCTGGACTGAGGTAGGTGAGAGAAGACTGTTGATACCTAAGATAGTGGAAATGACAGAGGAAAATATTAGAATCATCAGGGAAAGGTTGAAGGTAGCTCAGGACCGCCAGAAAAGCTATGCGAACCGACGGATCAGAGATCTTGAGTTTGAGGTCGGAGATTGGGTTTTCTTGAAATTATCCCCCTGGAAAGGAGTTGTACATTATGGTAGACGAGGAAAGCTGAGTCCTCGCTACATTGGGCCTTATGAGATTGTTGAGAGGATAGGGCTAGTGGCTTACAAACTTGCTTTACCACAAGAACTGTTAAAGGTTCACGATGTTTTCCATGTCTCCATGCTCCGAAAGTACCTATTCGATGAATCTCATGTATTGGAGGCGCATCCAATTGAGCTGAGAGATGATTTGACTTTTGAGGAGCAACTAGTGCAACTTCTAGATTGGAAGGAAAAAGTACTGTACAGAAAGACTATTCATCTAGTTAACGTTATGTGGAGGAATCATAACGTGGAGGAGGCCACGTGGGAAACCGAAGCACTGATGCGGGCACATCATCCACATTTGTTCCAGTGAAAGGTATGAATTTCGAGGACAAAATTTCTTTAAGGGGGGTGAATTGTAACGACCCGAAAATTTAATTATTTAATTTTCGTAAATTATTTTGCAAAAGGATGAAATTACCCTTGGTTGTTTAAGGGCCTTGAAAGTCAATTTAGTTTCGAGACAATTTTGGTTGTGTTTCGTGGACCGTTGCGTAGGTCTCGAACTCACGAGTTCATAGATACGCGGTACGCGGAAAACGAAGTTCGTGTGAGAGAGTTGTGGGTCTAGAATATTCACGGGCATTTTGATAATTTGGCATGGGTAGATATTATTTTTACCCAATCTGATCAGATATTCCTCATTTTTCACTCTCTCTCTTCGTGACTCACACCAAACCCATGACTTCAAACCCAAAAATCCCAATATTTAAACTTCAAATTCGAGGCAAGATCATCCGTTTTAGTTCCACTAATCGAATTCTCCTCCTTCCCGCGATCAAGAACGTACCAACCATCGTAGGAAGCAGCCACGGGAGACACCGAACCAAGGAAAGGAAAACTCGAAGATTTCGATCGATTTTTCGGTCAACACAAGTATGGGTTTCGTGTTTATACTTCATTTCTGAGTTCCTGGGGTCGAGTAGATGGATTTAGACTAAAAATTTGTGAAAAACGTTAAGTTTTGAGAAAGTTAGGAAATATTCAAGGTCGGCCGGCAATGGAGTTTTTTGACGACAGCAGACGGCGGCGCACAGCCGAGCGGTCGTTTTCTCAGGCGACTCGTTCGTTCAGAGGGGGCTGACGTGGCATGCCACATGGCAGCCAAGTGGATGCCACCTGGCAGCCATGTGGAGCCACGTGGAGGCCACCTGGCGGCTGAGTCACCGTAGAGTTGGCGCGTGAGGTACTGTAGCAGCGTGTGGAACACTGTAGCAGGCACGTGAGGCACTGTAGCAAGCACGTGGAGGTGTGTGGTCCAGCCTTTCGTTAGTGCATGGGACCGGTCCTTGGGTCACGGCGGTGCTTGTCGACAAGATTTTGACATTTCGGATCTGTTGGCACAGGTTTCGGATAAATCGGACAACATTTAGGGGTAGTTTTGGGCGTCCGAAGTGGCTGCATTTTTAGTGTGATGCAAGCGGACCTCCCAGGGTTTAAGGAGTCTGACTGTAGGGTTTTTAATATTAGTTGGTAATCCCGATTGTTACTTTTGACAGACGATACTGCTCATGGAACTTCGGAGGAGCGTATGACTCGGGATTGAACTATTTGGATGTGTGGTGAGTGGACTTTGTTTTTGTAAAGTATAATGCATGCATAAAGGTATATTTGATATAATTACTTATTACATATTGTTTTAGAAAATTTCTGGATATTGTTAAATTATTACTGGACACGGGTTTCAATAATTATTTGAAAATGACGTTTTGGGCTATGACCTGGCTTTATGGTTTCGGGTTTTATATGGTTTGACTTGATTGATTTTGGGATTTCGGTCGAGTCCATGATTTTGAGTTTAAACCCGATTTTTCCATGAATTTGGCTTATGCCAAGAAACAAGGATTTCAAAACATGGATTTTGGTTTTCACTGAATTACTGTCCCCGAGGGTCAAGGTTTTCACCGATTGGCATTGAGGGGTCTTTCTCCGCCGGATCGTTGAGGGTTCTCCGACATTGGTGTCGAGGGGTATTTCTCCACCATGTCGTTGAGGCTGTCTACACGTAGTACATGTTTCTGCACAACTCGAGGTATATCGGGTGTGTGGAGGGTATCGAGCTCCGGCTCGTGATTTCATTTGGGCAGCAGTGAGATATGTTTTGATATATATTTTGTGTTCAGGATGGTTTACATGATTTCAAACTCCTTTGAGGAGGATTTTCAAGCAGGGTTGTGGACCACGTTATGTTTTCATTATACGGATTTTCGTGGGTCCCACCAAGTATTTTAACAAAAAATGAATTTTTTGGTGGATTTTCGGACTATATATATATATATATATATATTTTTTTTTTATTTTTGATAAAAAGGATTTTTATGTTATACATGCATGATTTTACTCGTGGAGGGGGGAAAATGTAAGTTTTCATTGGAAATGATTATTTTATCAACTCACAATTTTCGTATTTTAAATCCCCTCCAGGCCGTTGAGTTGACGTGGGCATATCCAGAGGCGAAGACATTAAATTTATTTCTATATTTACTTGTCCTACCTATATGTTCTGATAAGTCTTTTGGACTGATTGTAAAATTGTGGTTACATCGTTGGATGGTTGACGTTATTGGAATTTGGAATGTTATATGATCCTTAGTCTGACAGGTGGAAGACGGTTAACCAGTTCTTAAGGGGAGATTCTGCCGGATTTTTGGCAGAATTCTCATAATTAATTGTAAGAACTTAGGGGTATTTTAGGAATTTCTTTAAGTTGTCAGACGGAAGCAGGGTCTTTATCGGATTTCGAGGGGAAATTCAAGAAGGGTCATGTCACACGTTTACAAAAAAAAAAACCTAATTTTAGCCCATCTGATATAATCAGCTAACCAATTCATTACACATATCAGCCCACCAATCCATTATACAGATCACTAATCTACTTTATATCAGCCCACTACACTCACTTCTACATCAGCCACACAGCTACACTAAAAAAATTAAAACCAAAAAAAATAAAACTCACCTCACTTACTCCAAGTCTCCTAACAGAGTGTCAGGACCCGTCCCGAATTTCCCCTCGAAACCCGGGAAGAACCCTGATCCCGTCTGACAACCTAAGGAAAGGTTCCCAAATACCCTTCAATCCTTAGAAATTATAATAATAAAAAAATACTTTCACTTGTCAGACAAGGGATTTAAGCACTTAAAATTCCCGTAAGTAATTACCAACCAAATACAACATAATATCAGATTGTCTAAGTAGGATCAAGATACAAATTAGATATCCTACTCAAGTACAACTATACAGCGCAGCCGAGAGTGCTAATGCCTCTGCCTCGAGATAATGTCCGCGTCAACTCTACTGCCTGAAGGGGGTTTAAACACAAAAGTTGTGAGTGGACAAAAATAATCGTTTATAAATCATTTCCCAAGGAATATTACCTTTTTCCCCCTCCATTTATAAAACTATGCATGCATCACATAAACAGTTCATGTTATAAAAACATCATCTTTAAATCACCGGCATTTCCCTTTCTCTTTAAAACCACTCAGTAGGACTCACACAAAATCCATATAAGGAAAACACATTGTGATCCACAATCTGGTTTGAAAATCATCCTCAAAGGAATTCAAAATCATTTAATTCAACCTAGACACATAATATCTCAAATCCACTGTTCCCGACACATTCACTAGCCACCAGGGTATCCCTCGGGGTATGCTAGTCCTGTATCACAACTCCCTGTACTATGATATCTCATCAGTCGGCAAGTATCCTCGACTATCATATCATATCATCAGCCGGTATAACCTTCGGCTATCATATCGCATCAGTCGGCATATCTCTCGACTGGCATATCATATCATTAGCCAGTATAACCTTCGGCTATCATATCGCATCAGTCGGCATATCTCTCGACTGGCATATCATATCAATTATATTGGAGGTTCATCGGGTTCACCGCTAATAACGGATCCTCGTCCCGAGTCCTGGCCTCCCTCAAATTAGAGTTTATCTTGGAGGTTACACCGGGTTCACCGCTAATAACGGATCCTCGTCCCGAGTCCTGGCCTCCCTCACATATAACCAAATCCGATAAACTCATACAACAGGGTCAAAACCCAAATCATTGACTCAATAATTTCCTCGTCAAAACGATATCAATACTGAGTCCAAAAACCATGATATTTCTCAAATCACACTTTAATCGAAGTAGTGGAAAACATGTGTCTAGTAATCATTTCTAAAATCCAGAAATTCAATACCACAATTAAAAACAGTATTTACACAAAGATATTTTGATGCATGCATTTCAGTTTATAAAACCAAAGTCCACTCACAAACCTGTTCAAGCTAGCTCAATCCCGTCTTGTTCGTTCCTCTGAGGTTCCCGGAACAATATCGCCTGTCAAAAACAACAATCGGGATTATCGGCTAGTAATAAGACTCTTATATAACAACTTCCTAATCTCGGGAAGTCTACCCTTGCTGTTTCTAGAAAACACAGCAGCTTCGGACACTCAAATCGACCTCTAAACGATGTCCGATCAACCTGAAACCTGTACCAACAGATTCAGAACGTCGGAAACTAGTTACCACGCGTCGCCGTGACGTCAGACTCGGCCCCACGCGCCGCCACGTGCCGTCGGAAGGTCGACACGCGCGCCCACGCGCCCTCACGTGCCGGCCATGCGCCTGCTACAGTGTTCACGCGCCTAGACCGGTCCAACCCGGTTCGGCTCAACCTGACCCGATCTAACTCGACCTGACCAGTTCAATCAACTCGACCGGTTCAACTCGACCCGACCGATTTAACTCGACCCGACCGGTCACCGGTGACTCGCCGGAGAAGACGACCGGACTTTCGTCGCCCTCACCGGAAGCTGGCCGAAGAAGATGACCGGACCGCCACCTCCGCCGCCGTCTAGTTCGCCGGAATCCCCCATTTCCGACCGAAACTCCAAGCTTTAGAACTTCCTCAAAACTCAACCGTTTTACACAAATTTTACGTCTAAATCTATCTACTCGAACCCAGGAATCCAAATATAACCTCAAAACATCAAACACGTACCTGTGTAAGCCGAAAAATCGATCCAAAGATCCGAAACTTCCTTTACTCGGTTCGGCTTCCACCGTGATCCTCTCCTTCGATGGTTGGTACGGTTGTGATCGTGGGAAGGAGTAGAACACGATTAGTTGATCAAAACGGGAAGTTAAAGCCTTGAAATCAAATTTGACTTTATTGTTTTTCGGGTGAGTTTTTTTCGCACGGTTTGGTTCAATGGTTTCGGGTGTGTTTCACAGAGAGAATGAGTGATAAAGATGAAATGAAGATGAAAATGAAATGAAGATAAAAATGATTGGGTTAAAATATCTTATCCCAAATCCAAATTACCAAAATGCCCTTGCACATCTAGACCCATAACTTCTGTCCACGAACTCCGTTTTCCGTGTGACGCCTGTCTACGAACTCGTGAGTTCGAGACCTACGCAACGGTACCCAAAACACCACAAAAAGTGTCTCAAAACAAAACTTGATTTCCAAGCCCTTTATCGACCAAGGGTAAAATCGTCATTTTACAAAAATAATTGCGTAAACCCAATAATTAAAATTCCGGGTTGTTACAATCTACCCTCCTTAAGAAATTTCGTCCTCGAAATTCATTCCTAACCATGAAACAATTGAGGATATTGTACCCGCATTAGTTCCTCAGTTTCCCACGTGGCTTCCTCCACGTTATGATTCCTCCATAACACTTTAACTAGAGGAATAGTCTTTCTGCGAAGCACCTTTTCCTTCCAATCCAGAATTTGCACCGGTTTCTCCTTAAACGTCATATCGTCTTTCAGCTCAAGTGGTTGCTTTTCCAACACATGAGACTCATCAAACAGATATTTCCGGAGCAAAGATACATGAAAGACATCATGAACTCTGGATAATTCCGAGGGTAAAGAAATACGATATGCCACTGGTCCTATCCTCTCAAAAATCTCATACGGACCAATGTAACGAGGACTTAGTTTTCCTCGTCTACCAAAACGTACCACTCTTTTCCATGGAGATAGTTTTAAGAACACCCAGTCACCTACCTCAAACTCAAGGTCTCTGGTTCGATGGTCTGCATAGCTCTTCTGGCGATCCTGGGCTGTTTTCAACCTTTCTCTAATGATTCTAATCTTTTCCTCAGTCAAATCCACCAACTCGGGTGTTAACAGTCTTCTTTCACCTATTTCACTCCAACACAAAGGTGTTCTGCACTGCCTCCCATACAGTGCCTCGAAAGGTGACATCCCAATACTCGACTGGTAACTGTTATTATATGCAAATTCCATCAGAGACAAGTGTGAATCCCAATTCCCTTTAAAATGTAATACACAAGCCCTCATCATATCCTCCAAAACCTGAATTGTTCTCTCAGACTGACCATCCGTCTGAGGATGAAAGGCTGTACTAAAATACAATGTCGTGCCAAAAAAAACCTTCTGTAAACTCCGCCAAAACCTGGAGGTAAACCTAGGATCTCTGTCCGAAACAATAGACTTTGGAGTCCCATGCAGCCGTATGATCTCATCCACGAATAATTTGGCATACCGACTCATCCGAAAATCTTCTCGCACTGGCAAGAAATGTGCAAACTTCGTAAGTCTATCAACAATTACCCATATCCCATCATGACCCTTCCGTGTCCTTGGAAGTTTATACACAAAATCCATCGTAATGTGATCCCACTTCCATTCTGGGATAGGTAATGGTTGCAGTGTCCCATAAGGTTTCTGTCTCTCCGCTTTCACTTGTTGACATGTCAAACATCTACTCACAAACTCAGCAATTTCTCTTTTCATCCCAGTCCACCAATAGTGTTTCCTTAGGGTATGATACATCTTGGTACCTCCTGGATGCATAGCGTAAGCCGAACTATGAGCCTCATCAAGAATTTCCCTCTTTAGCTCCAGCTCATTCGGTACGCACAACCGTCCATCCTTAACCAATGCTCCATCATCCCTAACCGCATAGTCCTGCCTGTTTCCAGCTTCCAACTCTATCCTGATAATGCACAATGTAGGATCCTGGAGTTGAGCCTCAATAATCCGATCAATCAGAACAGGCCTCACATGGAAACTAGCCAACAAAGCCCCCTGGCTATCCATGTCCAGTACAATCCCTGCTCTACGGAACTCTACCAGCAACGGTAAGTAGACTGTATGCAAATGGGCCAAGGAACCCATAGACTTCCTGCTCAAGGCATCTACCACAACATTGGCTTTTCCTGGGTGGTACTCAATAGTACAATCATAATCCTTTATCAACTCAAGCCACCTTATCTGCCTCAAATTCAGGTCCTTCTGGGTGAACAAGTACTTTAAACTCTGATGGTTTGTGAAGATCCGACACGTCTCCCCGTATAAATAATGTCTCCATATTTTCAGTGCATGCACCACTGCAGCCAACTCCAAATCATGTGTGGAGTAATTCATCTCATGGGGTTTAAGTTGTCTGGAAGCATACGCTATCACTTTCCCATGCTGCATCAGCACACAGCCAATACCCCGCAATAATGCATCACTATATACCTCAAATCCCTCGTTACCATCTGGAAGGGTTAATACTGGAGCAGAAGTCAACCTTCTCTTTAGCTCCTGAAAGCTCTGCTCACAATCAGCATCCCAGTCAAACTTGACTCCTTTCTTAGTCAACCGAGTCAATGGACCTGCTATCGTAGAAAATCCTTCTACGAACCGCCGATAATATCCTGCTAAACCCAGAAAACTCCTCACTTCTGTCACTGTCCTCGGTTGTTCCCAGTTTGCCACTGCCTCCACTTTTTGGAGATCTACGCTGATACCCTCAGCCGAAATCACATGACCCAAGAATCCAACTTCGGTCAACCAAAACTGGCATTTACTGAACTTGGCAAACAAATGCTTTTTCCTAAGCATATTCAGCACCAACCTCAAGTGCTTCTCATGTGCCTTGGCACTCCTTGAATACACCAAGATATCGTCGATGAACACAATTACAAATCGATCCAAATACTTTTGGAACACTCTGTTCATCAAATCCATAAACGCTTCCGGGGCATTAGTCAACCCGAAGGGCATCACCAGGAACTCATAATGACCATACCGAGTCCTGAAAGCTGTTTTCTGAACATCCTCTTCCCGGATTCTCAACTGATGGTACCCGGATCGAAGGTCAATTTTTGAAAAATACTTTGACCCTTTCAGTTGATCAAATAAATCGTCAATCCTTGGCTGAGGATACTTATTTCGTACCGTCACTCTATTTAACATCCGGTAGTCGATACACAATCTCAAACCACCATCCTTTTTCCTCACAAATAATACCGGCGCACCCACCCCATGGTGAAACACTTGGGCGAATAAATCCCATATTCACCAAGTCCTGCAACTGAGTCTTTAACTCTCGCAATTCTGCCGGTGCCATCCTATACGGTACCTGTGAGATAGGTTGAGTACCTGGAAAAAGCTCGATGGTGAACTCAATCTCACGGTGTGGTGGTAATCCTGGAAGATCATCTGGAAACACATCAGAGAACTCACTCACCACAGGAATATCCTCCACTGTCATCGGAGTATCCCGAGAATCAAACACATGAGCCAAGTAACGCTCACAACCTTTTCTCAACAATCTCTCAGCAGTCAACGCTGATATCACTCCATAGGGTAGTACCTTACGATCTCCCTGAAATGTAAGTTCCGGTAATCCTGGACCCCGAAAAATCAATGTCTTGTCGTAACAGTCTATGGAGGCATGATGCATGGACAACCAATCCATCCCCAGAATCACATCAAACTCAAAAATATCTAAGGGAATTAAATCTGCCTCCAAACCATGGCCTTCAACCATCACCGGACAACTGCGAATCACGAGGTTCGCCACTAACATATCCCCGGTAGGAGTACTAATACCCATGTCCCAACCAATCGGGGACAATTCTCTATCCGTAAATAGTGTAAAACCCCAAGAAATAAAAGAATGAGTTGCTCCCGGATCTAATAAAACACAAGCATTGCGGTTGAAAATAGATAACGTACACGTGATCACCTCCGGTGCTACTCGAGCCTCCTGTTGCGTCATGCCAAAAACTCGAGCTGGTGTACCCGAAGATCGACCACGATCCCCATACCTGCCTCTAGCACTGCTGGTCCCACTAGCTCTACCAGCCCCACTGAAATGGGTCTGACTCCCAGTTGCAGTATCAAACATCTGTCTTGTCCTCGGGCTAGGATCAATCGCACCACGACCAAAGGAACTACTGCCCGGACGACGTTGTGGACATAATCTCTTGATGTGACCAGTCTCCCCACAGAAATAACAAATGGAACCACTGAAGCCACTAGATCTGCCACCCTGTCTTCTGTTGAACTGCACTGAGGCACCGCTAGACTGGGCATAAGATTGTCGTGCCTGACCAGCTCCGCCACTGCCTGTACTAGATCTCGCATTCCCAGAAGATCCAGAACTATGACTGCCTCTTTTTGATGGTCCCTGACTAGAGGTTCCGGCAGTCCAGTGATCTCGACGTCTCCTGTACCCACTGTACTGCTGCGAAATTGGGAAACCCAAACTCAACTCTACTCGGGCTGCAACATCAGCCAAAGTCCTCAAGGAAGTGTGATCCATAGATGTAACTGCTGACCGAATCTCACTCCGCAATCCACTTTCAAATCTGTGGCACTTGTCTAACTCAGCCGCCACCAAAGTCGGTGCAAAGCGACTCAACGCTATGAATCTCTGTTCATACTGGGCCACTGTCATGTCTCCTTGCTGTAAATGCAAAAACTCGGCCTCCTTAATATTCCGGTGTGAGCGAGGGTAAAATTGCTCCAAGAAGCGTTCCCGGAAAGTCTGCCAAGTAAGCGTATGGACATTCCAGCCTGACACCTCCAATGAGTGCCACCAGTGGTAAGCAGAACCACCTAGTAAAAATGTAGCCAACAGAACTCTCTCGTCTAGAGGACATCTCATAATCAAAAACACACGCTCCATGCGAGTAATCCACTCCTTAGCCTCATCCGGACTAGACTCGCCCATAAATATCGTAGCCCCCAGTCTCTGGGCTCTCTCGATATCAGAGACTTCATGAGAAGCTCTATCATAGAGTACAGAAGCTAAAGTCTGACCCAGCTGTTCCAGTGTCTGCCTCAAATCAGGCTCCACTGCAGGTTCATGGTCATCTCCACCATTCCCCGACCGTTGACGGAACTCTCGTCTCGGAGGCATTATACGTTGAAAAGAAGTTGTAAACCATTAATACCAAATTTTTACCTATACACTAGATGTACGGTCTACATGAATTTAACCTAGTGCTCTGATACCAATTGTCAGGACCCGTCCCGAATTTCCCCTCGAAACCCGAGAAGAACCCTGATCCCGTCTGACAACCTAAGGAAAGGTTCCCAAATACCCTTCAATCCTTAGAAATTATAATAATAAAAAAATATTTTCACTTGTGAGACAAAGGATTTAAGCACTTAAAATTCCCGTAAGTAATTACCAACCAAATACAACATAATATCATAGCGTCTAAGTAGGATAAAGATACAAATTAGATATCCTACTCAAGTACAACTACACAGCGCAGCCGAGAGTGCTAATGCCTCTGCCTCGAGATAATGTCCGCGTCAACTCTACTGCCTGAAGGGGGTTTAAACACAAAAGTTGTGAGTGGACAAAAATAATCGTTTATAAATCATTTCCCAAGGAATATTACCTTTTTCCCCCTCCATTTATAAAACTATGCATGCATCACATAAACAGTTCATGTTATAAAAACATCATCTTTAAATCACCGGCATTTCCCTTTCTCTTTAAAACCACTCAGTAGGACCCACACAAAATCCATATAAGGAAAACACATTGTGATCCACAATCTGGTTTGAAAATCATCCTCAAAGGAATTCAAAATCATTTAATTCAACCTAGACACATAATATCTCAAATCCACTGTTCCCGACACATTCACTAGCCACCAGGGTATCCCTTGGGGTGTGCTAGTCCTGTATCACAACTCCCTGTACTATGATATCTCATCAGTCGGCAAGTATCCTCGACTATCATATCATATCATCAGCCGGTATAACCTTCGGCTATCATATCGCATCAGTCGGCATATCTCTCGACTGGCATATCATATCATTAGCCAGTATAACCTTCGGCTATCATAACGTATCAGTCGGCATATCTCTCGACTGGCATATCATATCAATTATATTGGAGGTTCACCGCTAATAACGGATCCTCGTCCCGAGTCCTGGCCTCCCTCAAATTAGAGTTTATCTTGGACGTTCACCGGGTTCACCGCTAATAACGGATCCTCGTCCCGAGTCCTGGCCTCCCTCACATATAACCAAATCCGATAAACTCATACAACAGGGTCAAAACCCAAATCATTGACTCAATAATTTCCTCGTCAAAACGTTATCAAAACTGAGTCCAAAAACCATGATATTTCTCAAATCACACTTTAATCGAAGTAGTGGAAAACATGTGTCTAGTAATCATTTCTAAAATCCAGAAATTCAATACCACAATACATAACAGTATTTACACAAAGATATTTTGATGCATGCATTTCAGTTTATAAAACCAAAGTCCACTCACAAACCTGTTCAAGCTAGCTCAATCCCGTCTTGCTCGTTCCTCTGAGGTTCCCGGAACAATATCGCCTGTCAAAAACAACAATCGGGATTATCGGCTAGTAATAAGACTCTTAAATAACAACTTCCTAATCTCGGGAAGTCTACCCTTGCTGTTTCTAGAAAACACAGCAGCTTCGGACACTCAAATCGACCTCTAAACGATGTCCGATCAACCTGAAACGTGTACCAACAGATTCAGAATGTCGGAAACTAGTTACCACGCGTCGCCGTGACGTCAGACTCGGCCCCACGCGCCGCCGGAAGGTCGGTACACGCGCCCACGCGCCCTCACGCGCCGGTCACGCGCCTGCTACAGTGTTCACGCACCTGGACCGTTCCAACCCGATTCAGCTCAACCTGACCCGGTCCATCTCGACCCAACTGGTTCACTCAACCCGATCGGTTCAACTCGACCCGACCGGTTCAACTTGACCCAATCGGTCACCGGTGACTCGCCGGAGAAGACGACCGGACTGTCGTCGCCCTCACCGGAAGCTGGCCGGAGAAGATGACTGGACCGCCACCTCCGTCGCCGTCTGGTTCGCCGGAATCCCCCATTTCCGACCGAAACTCCAAGCTTTACAACTTCCTCAAAACTCAACTGTTTTACGCAAATTGTACGTCTAAATCTATCTACTCGAACCCAGGAATCCAAATATAACCTCAAAACATCAAACACGTACCTGTGTAAGCTGGAAAATCGATCCAAAGATCCGAAACTTCCTTTACTCGGGTCGGCTTCCACCGTGATCCTCTTCTTCGATGGTTGGTACGGTTGTGATCGTGGAAAGGAGTAGAACATGATTAGTTGATCAAAACGGGAAGTTAAAGCCTTGAAATCAAAGTTGACTTTATGGTTTTCCGGGTGAGTTTTTTTCGTACGGTTTGGTTCAATGGTTTCGGGTGTGTTTCATAGAGAGAATGAGTGATAAAGATGAAATGAAGATGAAAATGAAATGAAGATAAAAATGATTGGGTTAAAATATCTTCTCCCAAATCCAAATTACCAAAATGACCTTGCACATCTAGACCCATAACTTCCGTCCACGAACTCCATTTTCCGTGTGCCGCCTGTCTACGAACTCGTGAGTTCGAGACCTACGCAACGGTACCCAAAAAACCACAAAAAGTATCTCGAAACAAAAATTGATTTCCAAGCCCTTTACCGACCAAGGGTAAAATCATCATTTTACAGAAATAATTGCGTAAACCCAATAATTAAAATTCCGGGTTGTTACACAGAGACAACATATTTGCTCTTTGCTGGGAAAGAGGGACCCGAGCTCTCCAAGGTGGAAAGTGCCAAGACTGAAGTCAAGAGCTAATTGGTTGCTTGGCAAATTAATCAAAATTTTTTTCATCCAATCATCTTCTTCCATTTGAATTAGTAAGTGTATTTTCCCTTTTTCTTTTTCTTATTTCATTGTTAATCTTTTTTATTTGGCTTCTACATATTAGGGATTTAGATTTAGTGGGTTGCTTGTTAGGTTTAATGTGACAGGACACTTCCCGAATTTTCTCTCGAAATCCGTCAAAAGCCCTGCTCCCGTTTGACAACCCAAAATAATTCCAAAAATACCCTTACTGTCTTATAAACATTTTACGATAATTCTATCGAAAATCTGAATTAATTTCCCCTATACTCTGGTTGAACTGTCTTCCATCTATCAGACGAAGGATATAAAATAAAAATAAATCAAACAGTGTTACACCTAGCCTCGTATATCTGCAACGGTAACTTCGTCTCTCAAGATGGTATTAAATAACTGAAATATCGTACTCGTGCGAATCAATCACAACTCGTCAATTCGGGTCACCACCCACATCAAACCACTGACCACGGTAATGAGCAATCGCTCACAGGTGCGTCGATCACCGAAGAAATCCCATGAAAATCATCGTCAACTCCTATCAGCTGGCTTAACTCTCAGCTATCGTATCCCACCTATTTATCAAACCTTACATGCAACAAGATTCGTATAAAAGTAAATACAACTTATCAGAATCCAATCGATTTACTTGTGCCCGCCATATCAATAACCCGACCAAAGCCATCACACCAAGCCATAGCTCGATATCCTGGCCGTACCTCGATATCACGCCGAGAGTATGATGGAATCCTCCATAGTATACCTCGTATCTTCCTGAGCCTATGATGGAATCCTCCATACCATAGCTCATATCTTCATAGGCTTATGAGGGAATCCTCCCTGACATACCCCACCGAGCGTATGAGGGAATCCTCCCTGACATACCTCGCATCTCCCCTAGCGTATGAGGGAATCCTCCCTGACATACCCCACATTTCCTCGGGCGTATAAGGGAATCCTCCCTTACATACCCCACATCTCTCCGGGCGTATGAGGGAATCCTCCTAACATACCTCACATCTCCCCGGGCGTATGAGGGATTCCTCCCTAACATACCTCACATATCCCTGGGCGTATGAGGGAATCCTCCCTGACATACCCCACCGAGTGTTTGAGAGAATCCTCCCTAACATAACTCACATCTCCTGGGGCGTATGAGGGAATCCTCCCTGACATACCTCACATCTCCCCGGGCGTATTAGGGAATCATCCCTAACATACCCCACCGAGCTTATGAGGGAATCCTCCCTGACATACCTCACATCTCCATGTGCGTATGAGGGAATCCTCCCTGACATACCTAGTAAGGACCCTTCCCGAATTGCACCTCGAAATTCCTGAAAAGCCATGTTCCCGTCTGACAACCTTTTTCCATAAAATTAACACCATGAATACCTTTTGTCCTTAGAAAAATTAAATAAACCTTATAGGGGTTCCGATAGAACCTTCTATGTACTTACTGACTACACCTACCTGTCAGTCCTCTAGAGCACCCCGAGTGATAACTCGGTATCCTTGCTCATCCAGACATACCTCAGACCTCAACGATATGGCGGAGAACGATCGCTCAAACGCCTACATTGGAGAACCCCTCAACGATCTGCCGGAGACGTACCCTCTAACGCCAGTTGGAGAACCCTCAACAATGTGGCGGAGAAAGACATCATCCACGCCAATCACCGGAGAACATCGTGGTATAACATAATACCTAGAAGTGCGCATCTTATGTAATCCCGAAAATCTAGTCCGTTCACAGCGCAACTAACTTTTCACCAGGAATCCGAAAATGAGGTCAGAGTCTCGAGATCGTACATGGTTTGGCTAGAAAACGACCGAGAAGTTTCAATCCACCTACCTATTCCGTCCGCCGTCTACGGTGGTGCTCCCACCTCGATGGTGACCCCAAAACACTCGTGGAGTCACAGGGAAGACATCCACGGCCTTGGTTTCGATCGAGTCGATCCGGGAATGGTCCGATGAACGTGAGGGGTTCGGTGATCGCACGGGTGGGGGAGTCAGGCAGGAGAGAGGGGGTTCTAGCTAGTCCGGGCAAAGTCCAAAAAAGGAGAAGAAATATCCCCCAAATTTTCAACTTTTCCAAAATTACCAAACTACCACTGAAGCTTCTAGACCCGTAACGATCTCACCGGGTCTCCATTTCCTGCGTGCCGCCTGTCTATGAATTCGTGAGTTCGAGACCTACGTAACGACCCAAGAAAAATTCCCAAAAGCACTGTCAGTCAAAAAGTGACTCCCGAACCCGTCCAAAACCGAGGGTAAAATCATCCTTTTCCTAATTATTTTAATTCCTAGTTCGAGTCGTTACATACCTCACCATGTACCTACAAAATCCCACCAGCCCACCCACCAGGCCAAAGCCTAACCCACATTCCTGGGCCAAAACCCCCAAACAATCAAATACTTATGCCTAAGCCCAAATACATCACACCGGGCCTCATCCTAAAATCCATACGGCGGAATCCATAAAATTACCTTCCCGGGCCTAAGCCCAAGTCCATTGTCAAATAGTTTCCCAAAAACATTATCGAAATCCATAATTAGTGGATAATCAAGTGAAAATCACTATTTATTATTCCCAGTGCTTAACACGAAAATAAACACTAATAATGATTTTCTTAAATTCTCGGAACTCATAAGAATACTAAATAGTCCTTCCATTTAATTCCCAAAATTCGTAAGTAAATATAAAATACTAAAAACATAATAATATGCATGCATTTTCATATAGGAAGTAAAGTCCCCTCACCTCGAGGCCTAAACGAGCATAATTTCCAGCTAATCAATCCCTCGTGACCTTCGGAGCCACCACACTTGTCAAAACGATACGTGATATTATTAAATTGCAATTATAAACCTAAATTCCAACCCCCCAAAACCCCGGGAGGTATACACGCGTCCTAACTAGAAACGCATCCACTTCGGACACCCAGAACAACCCCTAAACGAACTCCGATTGACTCAAAATCTACACCAACAGGTCCAAAACATCGGGATATTAGGAACTCGTGTTCACCGGAGCTCGAGGAGGAGCTCCACGTGCCGCCACGCGCCGGTGGACGGCCGATAATCCTCCCCCCATGTGGCTGCAGGCGCGACGGTACATGGTACTCGCCTTCAACCTTACACCCGAGTTACTGTTCACTGTGCAGAAATCCTCCATAACCACCCTAACTTCAAAGCTTCATAACTTCCCCAATTCTCAACGAAATTCTACTCGAGCCAAGGAATCCAAATATGAAGTTAAAATTGAGATTCATTACCTGTGGTGATCGAAAAATGCTTGGGAAGGTGACGATTACTATTCACCTTTGAATCTCCTTCTCCTAACACTTCCAAATGAAGTGAGGAAGATGATGATGTGAATGGTTTATGGTGGTTTGGCCTAAATAAAAAATCAAAATTTTGAGGGTGTATGTGTGTTTCACGGTTTTGGATGAGAGAGGGAGAGAACACGGGGAGAGAGAAAGGACAAAAAAATGAAGAGAAAAAACTGTACTGAGGACTAAAAATATGTACCATGTAAAAATTACCAAATTGCCCTTGAACCTTCTAGACCCACAATTTTCTCACCTAGTCTCCGTTTTCCGTGTGTCGCCCGTCTACGAACTCGAGAGTTCAAGACCTACGCAACGGTCCAAGAAAAACTTTAAAAAATGTCTCCAAATAAAAAGTAACTTCCGAGCCCCTATTAAATCGAAGGGTAAAATTGTCCTTTCCTAAAATAAATTACAAAATTCACATAATTCAAAAATACGGGTCGTTACAACTCACCGCCTTACAGAAATTTCGTTCTCGAAATTCAAACCAACCCAAAGAAAAAAAACACGGATACGGGGCTCGTACCTAAACCTCGAGCTCCATAAGTAACCCTAATCTCGGATCCCGTGCTTCTTGCACATTTATCAACTCCTATTTGAACATTAGGCCGTGAATGAAGACACCACCAAAGAGGTATCACAGAAATAACAAGAATGCGCACTATGTGTTCGGTCTACAGGAAATTGAACCTAGAGCTCAATACCAATTGACAGGACCCTTCCTGAATTTCCCCTCGATATTCGTGAAAAACCCTGCTCCCGTCTGACATCCCAAAATAATTCCTAAAATACCCTTACTGTCTTATAAACACTTTACGAGAATTCTATCAAAAATTCGGTAGAATCTTCCCTATACTTTGGTTGAACCGTCTTCCACCTGTCAGACGAAGGATATAAAATAAAAATAAATCAAACAGCGTTACACCCAGCCTCGTATATCCGTAACTGTAACCTCGTCTCTCAAGACGGTATTAAATAACTGAAATGTCGTACTCGTGCGAACCAATCACAACTCATCAATCTGTGTCACCACCCACACTAACCCACTGACACGGTAATGAGCATTCACTCACAGGTGCATCGATCATCGATCAAAGCCCGTGAAAGTCGTCGTCAACTCCTTTCAGCCGGCTTAACTCTCGGCTATCGTATCTCACCCCTTTTTCAAACCTTACATGCAACAAGATTCGAATATAAGTAAATACAACTAATTAGAATCCAATTGATTTACCTATGCCCACCATATCAGTAACCCAGAAAAAGCCATCACCCCGACCATAGCTCGATATCCCAGTCGTACCTCGATATCACGCCGAAAGTATGATGAAATCCTCCATATTATACCTCGTATTTTCCTAAGCCTATGATGGAATCCTCCATACCAGAGCTCATATCTTCCCAGGTGTATGAGGGAATCCTCCATGACATACCTCACATCTCCCCAGGCGTATGAGGGAATCCTCCCTGACATACCCCACATCTCCCCGGGCGTATTAGGGAATCCTCCCCTGACATACCCCACATCTCATCGGGCGTATGAGGGAATCCTCCCTAACATACCTCACATCTCCCGGGGCGTATGAGGGAATCCTCCCTGACATACCCCATCGAGTGTATAAGGGAATCCTCCCTAACATACCCCACTGAGTGTATGAGGGAATCCTCCCTGACATACCTCAGATCTCCTCGGGCATATAAGGGAATCCTCCCTAACATACCCCACCGAGCGTATGAGGGAATCTGTAACGACCTGGACTAGAAATTTAATTATTTTGAGAATATGACGATTTTACCCTTGGTCGGTAAAGAGCTTAAAAATCAAGTTTTGTTTCGAAACTTATTAGGTGGTGTTTCGAGTATGTTGCGTAGGTCTCGAACTTACGAGTACGTAGACAGGCGGCACGCAGGAAACGGAGTTCGTGGACGAAAGTTATGGGTCTAGACGTGTAAGGGCATTTTGGTAATTTTTGACTTGGGGTAGATATTTTTAACCCAAATCATTGTTACATCTGGAGATCATCATCTCATTCTGATCTCTCTCGGGGGAGAACCACCTATTTTATCCCAAAACCATCGAACCCGTGTGCGACTTTCACACTCAAAACCCACAAATTCCAAATTTGATTCAAGGCCAAGACTTCCATTTCTATTCCACAAATCATATTCTACTCCTTCCCACGATCACAACCGTACCAACCATCGAAGGAGAGGACCGCGGGGGAAGCCGAACCGAGTATAAGAAGTTTCAGATCTTTCGATCGATTTTTCGGCTAGCATAGGTACGTGTTTGATGGTTTGAGGTCATATTTGGATTCCTGGGTCTGAGTAGATAGATTTAGACATAAAATTTGTGAAAAATGGTTGAGTTTTGAGGAAGTTACGAAAGATTGAAGTTTCGGCCGGAAATGGAGGATTCCGGCGAAACCAGACGGCGGCGACGGCGGCTGCCGATCATCTTCTCCGGCAGACTCGGCGACGGTGCCGACAGCCGATCATCTTCTCCGACGACCGGTCGAGTCGGGTCAGATCGGGTCGGGTCGAGTAAACCAGTCGGGTTGAGTGAACCAGTCGGGTCGAGTGAATCGGTCGGGTCGAGTAAACCAGTCGGGTTGAGTGAACCGGTCGGGTTGAGTCGAGTTGGACCGGGTCAAGTCGAGTCGGGCCGGGTTGGACCGGTCCAGGCGCGTGAACACTGTAGCAGGCGCGTGACCGGCGCGTGCGGGCGCGTGGCGGCGCATGCGGGCGCGTGGCGGTGTGTGAACACGTGTTTTGACCTTCCGGTAGCGCGTGGCGGCGCGTGGGACTATTTCCGAAGTCACGGCGATGCGTGACTAGGGTTTTGGGACGTTCCGGATCAGATTTTGTTGGTTTCGAGGCCATAGGAGTTCGTTTAGGGCCCGGTTGGGCAATCCCAGCGGTAATGGTTGACCCTGGAGAGGGTTTTTGAGCTCGGAAAGTCAAGGTAGTTGGGTCATTATTGTGCAGGTGTTTCTTGGGCTAGAGCATCCATGAATTTTGGGTTGGATGATGTTTGTAAGCGGACTTTTGATTTATAAATTGTAATGCATGTATAAATATCTTTGATTTAAATACTGTTGTGTATGGTTGTAATGATTTCCTGGAATTTATAAATGACTGCTGGACATTGTTTTGCAATATTTCAGTGAAAGTGTGTTGTGAGAAATGGCATGGTTGTTGGATTCGGTTTTGATATTGTTTTGACGTGGAAATTATTAAAGTCCATGATTGTGAGCTAAAAATCGTAATTGTGATTATAAAATATACTTGATTCTTGGAAACAATACGATTTTGAGGGGGCCAAGGAGCCGGGGTAAGGATCCGCTGAGACGGAGAACCCGGTGAACCTCCAATATAAACAATACGGTTTTGAGGGGGCCAAGGAGCCGGGGTAAGGATCCGCTGAGACGGAGAACCCGGTGAACCTCCAATATAAACAATACGGTTTTCAGGGGGCCAAGGAACCGGGGTAAGGATCCGCTGAGACGGAGAACCCGGTGAACCTCCAATATAAACAATACGGTTTTGAGGGGGCCAAGGAGCCGGGGTAAGGATCCGCTGAGACGGAGAACCCGGTGAACCTCCAATATAAATAATACGATTTTGAGGGGGCCAAGGAGCCGGGGTAATGATCCGTTGTTGACGGTGAACCCGGTGAACCTCTAAGATAAACATATTTGAGGAAGACCAGAAAATGGGACTAGGATCCGCTATTGGCGGTGAACCCGGTGAAACTTCAATATAATTGGTTACTGTTCTTCGACTAGCATCGAGAGTTTTACTCTGTTGGTTCGTTAAGTGCTCCGACTCTGGCATCGAGGAGTTTTGGCTCCGCCGGGTCGCGAGGCTATTTATGCATAGTATAGAGAGTCGTGATACAGGACTAGCACACCCCAAGGGATAACCTGGTGGCTAGGGATATGCTGACTGATGTGATATGAAAGCTGAGGATATTTCCAGCTCTAATATGGTTTGACGACGATTGTCATGTGATAAATCAGCCTATGGAAACACTTCGTCATCCGGGTCTGTGGGTTGGTGTGGGCGGTGACCCAGAATGACGAATTATTGTTGGTTCACATGTATCTGACTAGTCTGTTGTCTTGTGGTATTCTAGTAGAGATGTCAGCAGTGTCTGACCTACTGACATTTGGTGTCAGAGGGTATTCCTATTTGAACCACCACTATTCCGAGGTCTTGGCTTTGACCTGTATACTATCCTGCGTCTGACAGGTAGGAGTGGTCAGTAAGTACAGAGGTTCTGTCGGGAACCCTGTAAGGTTTAATAAAAATTATTCAAGAACAAAGGGTAATTCTGGTATTTAAATTTATAGGTAAAAGAGCTGTCAGACGGGATAAGGGTTCTTTCCGGGTTTCGAGGGAAAATTCGGGAAGGGTCCTTACAAGTGGTATCAGAGCTCTAGGTTAATTTCTTGCAGACCGCACACTTGTGTGCAAATTATTTAAGGATTTCTGTTAACAAGATGCCTCCGAGTGGAAGGGTCCTTACAAGTGGTATCGGAGTTAGGGAAATTTCGGGGATGAAATTTCTATAAGGGGGGGAATTTGTAACGACCTGGACCAGAAATTTAATTATTTTGAGAATATAACGATTTTACCCTTGGTCGGTAAAGAGCCTGAAAATCAAGTTTTGTTTCGAAACTTATTTGGTGGTGGTTCGAGTACTGTTGCGTAGCTCTCGAAGTTACGAGTTCGTAGATAGGCGGCACGCAGGAAACGAAGTTCATGGACGAAAGTTATGGGTCTAGACGTGTAAGGGCATTTTGGTAATTTTTGACTTTGGGTACATATTTTTAACCCAAATCATTGTTACATCTGGAGATCATCATCTCATTCTGATCTCTCTCGGGGGAGAACCACCCATTTTATCCCAAAACCATCGAACCCGTGTGCGACTTTCACACTCAAAACCCACAAATTCCAAATTTGATTCAAGGCCAAGACTTCCATTTCTATTCCACAAATCGTATTCTACTCCTTCCCACAATCACAACCGTACCAACCTTCGAAGGAGAGGACCACAGGGGAAGCCGAACCGAGTATAAGAAGTTTCGGATCTTTCGATCGATTTTTTGGCTAGCACAAGTACGTGTTTGATGTTTTGATATCATATTTGGATTCCTGGGTCTGAGTAGATAGATTTAGACATAAAATTTGTGAAAAATGGTTGAGTTTTGAGGAAGTTACGAAAGATTGAAGTTTCGACCGGAAATGGAGGATTCCGGCGAAACCAGACGGCGGCTGCCGGTCATCTTCTCCGGTAGACTTCGGCGACGGCACCGACAGCCGATCGTCTTCTCTGACGACCGGTCGAGTCGGGTCAGATAAGGTCGGGTCGAGTAAACCGGTCGGGTTGAGTCGAGTTGGACCGGGTCAGGTCGAGCCGGGTCGGGTTGGACCGGTCCAGGCTCATGAACACTGTAGCAGGCGCGTGACCGGCGCGTGAGCACGTGTTCTGACCTTCCGGTGTCGCGTGGCGGTGCGTGGGACTGTTCCCGAAGTCACGGCGGCACGTGACTAGGGTTTTGGGACGTTCCGGATCAGATTTTGTTGGTTTCGAGGCCATAGGAGTTCGTTTAGAGCCCGGTTGGGCAATCCCAGGGGTAATGGTTGACCGTGGAGAGGGTTTTTGAGCTCGGAAAGTCAAGGTAGTTGGGTCATTATTGTGCAGGTGTTTCTTGGGCTAGAACGTCCATGAATTTTGGGTTGGATGATGTTTGTAAGCGGACTTTTGATTTATAAATTGTAATGCATGTATAAATATCTTTGATTTAAATACTGTTGTGTATGGTTGTAATGATTTCCTGGAATTTACAAATGACTGCTGGACATTGTTTTCCAATATTTCAGTGAAAGTGTGTTGTGAGAAATGGCATGGTTGTTGGATTCGGTTTTGATATTGTTTTGACGTGGAAATTATTAAAGTCCATGATTGTGAGCAAAAAATCGTAATTGTGATTATAAAATATACTTGATTCTTGGAAACAATACGGTTTTGAGGGGGCCAAGGAGCCGGGGTAAGGATCCGCTGAGACGGAGAACCCGGTGAACCTCCAATATAAACAATACGGTTTTGAGGGGGCCAAGGAGCCGGGGTAAGGATCCGTTGTTGACGGTGAACCCAGTGAACCTCTAAGATAAACATATTTGAGGAAGACCAGAAAATGGGACTAGGATCCGCTATTGGCGGTGAACCCGGTGAACCTTCAATATAATTGGTTACTGTTCTTCGACTAGCATCGAGAGTTTTACTCCGTTGGTTCGTTGAGTGCTCCGACTCTGGCATCGAGGAGTTTTGGCTCCGCCGGGTCGCGAGGCAATTTATGCATAGTATAGAGAGTCGTGATACAGGACTAGCACACCCCAAGGGATACCCTGGTGGCTAGGGATATGCCGACTGATGTGATATGAAAGCTGAGGACATTTCCAGCTCTAATATGGTTTGACGACGATTGTCATGTGATAAATCAGCCTATGGAAACACTTCGTCATTCGGGTCTGTGGGTTGGTGTGGGCGGTGACCCATAATGACGAATTATTGTTGGTTCACAAGTATCTGACTAGTCTGTTGTCTTGTGGTATTCCAGTAGAGATGTCAGCAGTGTCTGACCTACTGACATTTGGTGTCAGAGGGTATTCCTATTTGAACCACCACTATTCCGAGGTCTTGGTTTTGACCTGTATACTATCCTGCGTCTGACAGGTAGGAGTGGTCAGTAAGTACAGAGGTTCTGTCGGGAACCCTATAAGGTTTAATAAAAATTATTCAAGAACAAAGGGTAATTCTGTCAGGACCCGTCCCGAATTTCCCCTCGAAACCCGGGAAGAACCCTGATCCCGTCTGACAACCTAAGGAAAGGTTCCCAAATACCCTTCAACCCTTAGCAAATGATAATAACAATAAATATTTTCTCTTGTCAGACAAGGGATTTAAGCACTTAAAATTCCCGTAAGTAAATACCAACCAAATACAAGAATATCAGAGCGTCTAAGTATGATCAAGATACAAATTAGATATCCTACTCAAGTACAACTACACAGCGTAGCGGAAGTGCTAATGCCTCTGCCTCGAGATAATGTCCACGTCAACTCTATTGCCTGAAGGGGGTTTAAACACAAAAGTTGTGAGTGGACAAAAATAATCGTTTATAAAACGTTTTCCAAGGAATATTACCTTTTTCCCCCTCCATTTATAAAACCATGCATGCATCACATAAACAATTCATGTTATAAAAACATCATCTTTAAATCACCGGCATTTCATTTTCTCTTTAAAACCACTCAGTAGGACTCACACAAAATCCATATAAGGAAAACACATTGTGATCCACAATCTGGTTTGAAAATCATCCTCAAAGGAATTCAAAATCATTTAATTCAACCTAGACACATAATATCTCAAATCCACTGTTCCCGACACATCTACTAGCCACCAGGGTATCCCTTGGGGTGTGCTAGTACTGTATCACAACTCTTTGTACTATGCTATCACATCAGTCGGCCTATCTCTCGACTAGCATATCATATCATTATATTGCATCAGTCGGCCTATCTCTCGACTAGCATATTATATCATTATATTGCATCAGTCGGCCTATCTCTCGACTAGCATATCATATCATTATATTGCATCGGTCGGCCTATCTCTCGACTAGCATATCATATCATTATATTGGAGGTTCACCGGGTTCACCGCTAATAACGGATCCTCATCCCGAGTCCTGGCCTCCCTAAATTCAATGTTTATCTTGGAGGTTCATCGGGTTCACCGTTAATAACGGATCCTCATCCCGAGTCCTGGCCTCCCACAAATCAGACCAAAATCCGATAAACTCATACAACCGGGTCAAAACCCAAATCATTGACTCAACAATTTCCACGTCAAAACGTTATTATAATCGAGTCCAAAACCATGATATTTCTCAAATCATACTTTAACTGAAATAGTGGAAAACATGTGTTTAGAAATCATTTCTAATTCAATGCCATAATACATAACCGTATTTAACAAAGATATTTTGATGCATGCAATTCAGTTTATAAAACAAAGTCCACTCACAAACCTGTTCAAGCTAGCTCAATCCCGTCTCGCTCGTTCCTCTGAGGTTCCCGGAACGATATCGCCTGTCAAGAGCAACAATTGGGATTACCGGCTAGTAATAAGACTCGTATATAACAACTTCCTAATCTCGGGAAGTCTACCCATGTTGTTCCTAAAATCACAGCAACTTCGGACACTTAAAACGACCTCTAAACGATGTCCGATCAACCTGAAACCTGTACCAACAGATTCAGAACGTCGAAAACTAGTTACCATGCGCCGGTCACGCGCCTGCTACAGTGTTCACGTGCCTGAACCGGTCCAACCCGGTTCGGCTCAACCTGACCCGGTCTAACTCGACCCGACCGGTTCACTCAACTCGACCCGACCGGTCACTGGTGACTCGCCGGAGAAGACGACCGGACTGTCGTCGCCGTCGCCGGAGGCTGGCCGGAGAAGATGACCGGACCGCCACCTCCGCCGCCGTCTGGTTCGCCGGAATCCGCTATTTCCGACCGAAATTCCAAGCTTTACAACTTCCTCAAAACTCAACCGTTTTACACAAATTTTACGTCTAAATCTATCTACTCAAACCCAGGAATCCAAATATAACCTCAAAACATCAAACACGTACCTGTATAAGCTGGAAAATCGATCCAAAGATCCGAAACTTCCTTTACTCGGCTCGGCTTCCACCGTGGTCCTCTCCTTCGATGGTTGGTACGGTTGTGATCGTGGGAAAGAGTAGAATACGATTAGTTGATCCAAATGGGAAGTTAAAGCCTTGAATCCGACGTTAACTTTATGGTTTTCTCTTGGTTTTTCTTCGGTTTCGGTTCAATGTATTTCGGTGTGTTTGTGTTATGTTTGTTACAGAGTGAGTGAGTGAAATGATAAGGAGATGAAGATGAAATGTAGATGAAATGAAGTTGTACAATAATTGAGGTTAAAATATCTCCCCTCCATGGCAAATTACCAAAATGCCCTTGCACATCTAGACCCACAACTTCCGTATACGAACTCCGTTTCCTGCGTGCCGCCTGTCTACGAACTCGTGAGTTCGAGACCTACGCAACGGTACCCGAAACACCACCAAAAGTGTCTCGAAACAAAACTTGATTTCCAAGCCCTTTACCGATCAAGGGTAAAATCGTCATTTAATAAAAATAATTGCATAAAATCAATTATGAAAAGTCCGGGTTGTTACAAATACTGGTATTTAAATTTGTAGGTAAAAGAGCTGTCAGACGGGATAAGGGTTCTTTCCGGGTTTCGAGGGAAAATTCGGAAAGGGTCCTTACAGAATCCTCCTTGTCATACCTCACATCTCCCCGGGCGTATGAGGGAAGCCTCCCTGACATACACCACCGAGCGTATGAGGGAATCCTCCCTGAAATACCTCACATCTCCCTGGGCGTATGAGGGAATCCTCCCTGACATACCCCACCGAGCGTATGACGGAATCTTCCCTAACAAACCTCACATCTCCTCGGGCGTATAAGGGAATCCTCCCTGACATACCTCACCAAGTACCTACAAAATCCCACCAGGCCAAAGCCTAACCCACCTTCCTGGGCCAAAACCCCAAACCATCAAATACTTAGGCCTAAGCCCAAATACATCTTCCCAGGCCTCAGCCTAAAATCAATACGCCGGAATCCATAAAACTACCTTCCCGGGCCTAAGCCCAAGTCTATTGTCAAATAGTTTCCCAAAAACATTATCGAAATCCATAATTAATACTAAATCCAAAATTAGTGGATAATAAAGTAAAAATCACTATTCATTATTCCCAGTGCTTTAAACGAAAATAAACACTAACAATGATTTTCTTAAATTCTCGGAACTCATAAGAATACTAAATAGTCCTTCCACTTAATTCCCGAAATTCGTAAGTAAATATAAAATACCAAAAACATAATAATATGCATGCATTTCCATATAGGAAGTAAAGTCCCTTCACCTCGAGGCCCAAACGAGCCTAATTTCTAGCTAATCGATCCCTCATGACCTTCGGAGCCACCGTGCTTGTCAAAACGACATGTGGCATTATTAAATTGCAATTAAAATCCAATACGGTTTTGAGGGGGCCAAGGAGCCGGGGTAAGGATCCGCTGAGACGGAGAACCCGGTGAACCTCCAATATAAACAATACGGTTTTGAGGGGGCCAAGGAGCCGGGGTAAGGATCCGTTGTTGACGGTGAACCCGGTGAACCTCTAAGATAAACATATTTGAGGAAGACCAGAAAATGGGACTAGGATCCGCTATTGGCTGTGAACCCGGTGAACCTTCAATATAATTGGTATTGTTCTTCGACTAGCATCGAGAGTTTTACTCCGTTGGTTCGTTGAGTGCTCCGACTCTGGCATCGAGGAGTTTTGGCTCCGCCGGGTCGCGAGGCAATTTATGCATAGTATAGAGAGTCGTGATACAGGACTAGCACACCCCAAGGGATACCCTGGTGGCTAGGGATATGCCGACTGATGTGATATGAAAGCTGAGGACATTTCCAGCTCTAATATGGTTTGACGACGATTGTCATGTTATAAATCAGCCTATGGAAATACTTCGTCATTCGGGTCTGTGGGTTGGTGTGGGCGGTGACCCATAATGACGAATTATTGTTGGTTCACAAGTATCTGACTAGTCTGTTGTCTTGTGGTATTCCAGTAGAGATGTCAGCAGTGTCTGACCTACTGACATTTGGTGTCAGAGGGTATTCCTATTTGAACCACCACTATTCCGAGGTCTTGGTTTTGACCTATATACTATCCTGCGTCTAACAGGTAGGAGTGGTCAGTAAGTACAGAGGTTCTGTCGGGAACCCTGTAAGGTTTAATAAAAACTATTCAAGAACAAAGGGTAATTCTGGTATTTAAATTTGTAGGTAAAAGAGCTGTCAGACAGGATAAGGGTTATTTCCGGGTTTCGAGGGAAAATTCGGGAAGGGTCCTTACAGAATCCTCCTTGTCATACCTCACATCTCCCCGGGCGTATGAGGGAAGCCTCCCTGACATACACCACCGAGCGTATAAGGGAATCCTCCCTGAAATACCTCACATCTCCCTGGGCGTATGAGGGAATCCTCCCTGACATACCCCACCGAGCGTATGACGGAATCCTCCCTAACAAACCTCACATCTCCTCGGGCGTATGAGGGAATCCTCCCTGACATACCTCACCAAGTACCTACAAAATCCCACCAGGCCAAAGCCTAACCCACCTTCCTGGGCCAAAACCCCAAACCATCAAATACTTAGGCCTAAGCCCAAATACATCTTCCCGGGCCTCAGCCTAAAATCAATACGCCGGAATCCATAAAACTACCTTCCCGGGCCTAAGCCCAAGTCTATTGTCAAATAGTTTCCCAAAAACATTATCGAAATCCATAATTAATACTAAATCCAAAATTAGTGGATAATAAAGTAAAAATCACTATTCATTATTCCCAGTGCTTTAAACGAAAATAAACACTAACAATGATTTTCTTAAATTCTCGGAACTCATAAGAATACTAAATAGTCCTTCCACTTAATTCCCGAAATTCGTAAGTAAATATAAAATACCAAAAACATAATAATATGCATGCATTTCCATATAGGAAGTAAAGTCCCTTCACCTCGAGGCCCAAACGAGCCTAATTTCTAGCTAATTGATCCCTCATGACCTTCGGAGCCACCGTGCTTGTCAAAACGACATGTGGCATTATTAAATTGCAATTAAAATCCAATCCATTTACACCCCCCCCCCCCCCCCCCCCCCCCCCCCCCCCGGCAAACCCCGGGAGGTATACACGTCCTAACTAGAAACTCAGCTACTTCGGACGCCCAAAACAACCCTTAAACGAACTCCAATTGACTCGAAACCTACGCCAACAAGTCCGACACATCAGGAACTTAAAAACTCATGTTCACCGGAGCTCGAGGAAGAGCTCCACGTACCAGTGGACGGCCAGGAACCCTTCCCCCACGCGCCTGCAGGCGCGACTGTACGTGGTACTCGCCCTCACCTCACACCCGAGTTACTGTTCATTGTGCAAAAATCCTCCATAACCACCCTAACTTCAAAGCTTCATAACTGCCCCAATTCTCAACGAAATTCAACGTTCTAATAATGGAAATATATCTACTCGAGCCAAAAAATCCAAATATGAAGTTAGAATTGAGATTCATTACAAGTGGTGGCCGGAATATTCCCTCGAAGGTGGCAGTTACTATTCACCTTCGAATCTCCTTCTCCTAACACTTCCAAGCTCGATGGAGGATATAGTTGAGCTCAGAATGAAGTGAGGAAGATGATGATGTGAATGGTTTATGGTGGTTTGGCCTAAATCAAAAATCAAAATTTTGAGGGTGTATGTGTGTTTCACGGTTTTGGATGAGAGAGGGAGAGAGCATGGGGAGAGAGAAAGGATAAAAAAAATGAAGAGAAAAATCTGGACTTAGGACTAAAAATATGTAACATGTAAAAATTACCAAATTGCCATTGAACCTTCTAGACCCACAACTTTCTCACCGAGTCTCTGTTTTCCACGTGCCGCCTGTCTTCAAATTTGTGAGTTCGAGACCTACGCAACGGCCCAAGAAAAACCTCAAAAAATGTCTCCAAATAAAAAGTAACTTCCGAGGTCCTATTAAATCGAAGGGTAAAATCGTCATTTCCTAAAATAAATTACAAAATTCACATAATTAAAAAATACGGGTCGTTACATAGTGGGTTGCTTGTTAGGATTTAGATTTAGTGGGTTGTTTGTTAGGATTTAATGGGTTACTTGTTAGGATTTAGATTTAGTGGGTTACTTGTTGTCTTTAAATAGATCCTAGAAAGCGTCCTTCATATCGACTTATCTGTTTAATGAACGGTATAATGTTCGAAGAAAATATATACTCAATGGGCCATACCAACCCGAGTTGGTTGAGTACCCACGCACTTGTGATGGGAGGCAATTCCGTCAATTTCAAAGAGGTTGGTTCTCAAAATTTCCTTGGCTCTAGTACTCAATTGAAAAGGGCAAAGTATATTGTTTTCCATGCTTTGTTTTTTATAGTAGTCCACCAAGTCATTCTCTATTTACTTCTTAAGGTTTTAATACTTGGAAGAGGGTTGGTGGTGGCAAAAATTAATGTTTCTTTGTAAAGCATGTGGGGCTTTCTACTTCACCTCATAATGGTGCTATGCAAAAATGGTATAACGTACCAAGAAAAAAGTGGGCATATCGAGAGGGCGATGAATCCACAATCACCACAACATGTGAAAAATAATCAGTTGCGGCTTAAGTCCACAATAGTTGCCGTGAAGTTACTAGAAAAGTCTATAAACTCCTCCAATTGTGGAAATTTTATTGAGGTAGTAAAGTCTTACGAAGAAATAAATGAGGAACTTACCAAACTTGCATTGGAAGCTCCTCAAAATGCTAGTTATCGTTCATCAAAGATTCAAAAATAAATTTTGAATATTCTTGCTAATAGAGTTAGAAAGAAGATTCATGAGGAAATTGGTATTGGTTTTTTTTGTCGTCTTGTAGATGAAGCACTTGATGATTCTAGTAAGGAACAAATGACTATTATATTAAGATTTGTCGATTGTGATGGTGTTTCTCGTGAAAGATACTTTGATGTTGTAAGTGTTGAAGACACTTGTGCTATAACTCTCAAGGTAAAGATAGATAATGTGCTTTCTCAAAATGAACTTTTAGTGAGCAATATGCGTGGTCAAGGATATGATGATGCTAGTGATATGCGGGGTCAATGGAATGGACTAAAAGCACTATTTCTTCAAGATTGTCCATATGCATATTATGTATATTGTTTTGCTCATCGCTCCCAATTTTGTTTGAACTATTTCTTCAAGATTGTCCATATGCATATTATGTACATTGTTTTGCTCATCGCTCCCAATTTTGTTTGAATGCGGCAGCTAAAGAGGTTTATGATATCTATCAATTTTTTCACAATTGACTAATATTGTGAATATTGTTATATCTTCTACCAAGCATGTTTCTGAGTTGAAATGTGCTACAGAAACTCAACTTGTAGAAGAACTTGATTTTGGAGAAGTTGAAACTGGTTCAGGGGCTAATCAAATATGTACTTTGCAACGAGCATGAGCTACTCGTTGGAGCTCCCATTTTGAATCTTTTAGGAGTTTGATTGCCTTGTTTAACCCCAGCAGTGTAGTTCTTCGAAACATGGAAATGAATGGACTCAACAACAAAGTGCTTGGGGAAGCTAAATGTGCGTATAAAGCTTTGAGACCTTTTGAATTTGTGTTTAACTTGCATTTGTTGGACAATGTTATGGGCATCACTTGGTAAACAATTGCAAGTGAAATCTCAAGACATTGTAAATGCAATGAACTTGGTTTCAAGTACAAAGTCTCTTCTTCTAAAGATGAGACAAAATGGTTGGGATGCTTTCATTGAAAGGGTGGTATCTTTTTGTGAAAAAAAGACATAAATATTCCATATTTCAATGCTCCATATATGGAAGGTACATGTCGATCTTGTCAACAAAAGGACTTTGTTACAGTTGAGCATTACTTCCGTATTAACATAGTTAATGGTGTATTAGATTATCAATTGAGTGAGTTAGAAGGTAGATTCAGTGAGCAAGCAATGGAACTCCTTACTCTTGTCTCATCATTGGATGCTCGCGATGGATTCAAATCATTTGACATTGAGAAGATATGTAATTTGGAAAAGAAGTTCTATTCTGGAGATTTCAAAGATGATGATATCCGCTTATTAAGAGAGCAATTACAACATTATGAGTATGAGATCTTTGATCTTTCATAATTTCAGAATATGTCTTCTCTTTCTAATTTATGTGAAGAACTTGTTACATCAAGGAAGACATATTTTTTGATTGAGAGATTAAATCGGCTAGTATTGACTCTCCATGTACGTTTCTACAGCTATAGCAGAGCGGGCATTTTCAGCTAAGAAAATTATTAAAAATCGACTTCGAAACAAGATGGAGGATGACTTTATTGGAGATTGTATGATTCTGAATATAGAAAAACTTGTTGAAAACAGCGATATAGATTCGATAATTAATGAATTTAGTGCCTTGAAGACTCGTAGGGTACAATTTAAGTAGTTTTCACTCGTACCTTCGAGTTTTGCTAAAATTCCACATTAAAACTTAACCCACCTCGTGTTCAAATCCTGAGTTTGTGCCTAGTGAGGCACATATCTATGTGATAAGAGAGACAAATATACCGGTGTAATTTTGACCTGCAAACTCACAAAGTCAGACATGGAATCAAAACTTATAACCACTTGCAAGAAGTCTATGCATGATACCATGTTAAACGATTACTAACCATAACAACATAAAAAAAACAATAAAAAAAACAAAAACAACAACGAATATATGATATGCCGAATAGATAACGAATATCAAAATCAGAAGGTATCAGAATCAAAATCTCTTTTTGGTATAAAACCGTTGTCGTATATCATGAATGAGATCCCTAAGAACATTTGGGTAGATCACAAGGATTATGTATGTAATTTCTAAATATATATAGGATCTTCTAGCTAGCTTGGCCTGTTTTACAAACCTTTTGGAATATAACCCATAAGATTTCTAGAAACCCACCATACATGAAGAATAAAGAATCTCAAGAAATCTTCTAATAGCATTTTCTTTTTTTCTCCTCATTCGTCAACGTTACGAAATTTTAGAGTTAAAAATATCATTCTAATAAGTTTGGTGATTTTATATTGGAGCACTACAATGTTAATAATGGTCATCTACATGTACAAACCATGGAAGGATAAATAAGAGAAGAAATAAGGTAAATCATGACATGATAGGAAATAAATTCAGTTTTGTCTTATAAAGTATTTTATCATTGTAAGGAATGAAATTTTCATTTTTCTAAAATCGAGTATTGCATCCATCTTATGATGAATATGCTTATCCTCGTATGTTTAATTATCAAAATTTTCCTATATGGTTGTGATAATTAGAATCATTCCTATTTCTTAAAAGATCATCACAATAAAAAAATTCAACAAATTGAAAATAATTTCATCATTCAAATGTATCAATTAAATTGACGGTTCGTCATCAGGACCTTAATTGTCATCAAAGTCGTTGATTGCTTTGATCCATATGGAGGACTAAACGATTTCCATATTGGTAGAATTTTTTGCTGAAATGATTACATAATTCTTTAAGAAATCAGCAGTCCTGGTTATTACACTTACATAGAGAAAGTTTGATAATCGATTATGGGGGGCACGAGCCCGAGTATTTTCCTTTCTAATATGTGTAACAATTGTTGAAATGATTAATGCATTGAGTTTCACCCACTCTTTTATTAATGAAGAGCACTAAACAAAATCCATATATGAATTGAAACGCAATATATTGTGTCTCACTTTTGAATAATTTTCTCGTTCCATCCTTTTAATTTAATGAATTTATTTTTCCTATACATATGTCATAATCATTATTCAAATAATAATTTCAAGATTATTTTCACTCGTAAATAACAATAAAGTTGGCGCTGACATTCATATGTAACTCAACGTTTTGGTAATAATTAAAATTATCATGGTGCACTGTTTATTTAATTAATACCTATAAATAACTAAACGATTTATAATTTTGTTAATTTTGAAACGATGTTTTAAAGATGAAAGGATTAAATGAAAGAGATGGAAATAGTTGAAAAAGAAGAAAGGATTAGGTTTCCACAAGCATTTTCCAATGGAAATAGTCAATTCATCCCTAGCTAGCTACATGCCGATTTTTTTTGTATGCAAGGAGGGTGCTGGGATTTATTTGTTTGTTCCATGTTGGGTCTCTCACGAGCACTACTTAGACATATACAGTGGTCTTATGTGGATGACATGACCAATTGAAACAAAGTATTGTTGGACATCCACTTCTTAAGGCTCCCCATTACAAGTATCATTGATTGGACACCTTTTTTGGTCGTCATTGGAAAATTATTACCATAATATGGATGGAAATATAATATTTAGATAGAGTAGTGGTCACACAATACAATTAATATGTGATTTATATTATATTCTAATACATATATAGTTAAGTTTTTATTATTGTACTTTTAAAATGATATTATAAATTTGTAATATGTAATATGATAATTAATAACACAATACGTGTTTGGTGTTTTCGTTGAGTAGTAGATTTCTCCAAGATAAGGGCTTATGATCTGATGATTGGTGAGGTCTATGCATGGAGCACATGCTTTTTGAATATCTTTTTATTATCCTAAGTTAATCATGCTCATATCCCACTACAAATGTTTGGACTCGAGGACACAATCACTGTCACATTTTTGACAAAGTGAGAACCAAATAGACCCTGAGAAAGGGGGAAGTTGATACCTAATTCATTCATCCATCATCAAAATAAAAATAGACGAAGATATAATTAGTGATTCTTCGTCATAATACATACGATGTAATGATATTCTTTTAAATTCATTCATTCTTATAAATAACGAAAAAAATATATTAATTCAGAATGTGATCGAACCCAAATTCTTTTTTTAAGCGGTCGGTGTAATAGAAAAGAAATAAAAATGACTACCAAAATACAATTGAAACCCCTTGGCTTTTCCTTTATTAGTATAATGACATAAGGTTCATGTTGAATATCCTAATCATGCTTTACTACAACTCCTTTCACTACTACATTCATGTTTTTGGTGTAATGCTGCTATTCAAATAGAGTTACTATTTATACAGATTAGAATTGAATGCGCTATTATGTATTGATCATGCGCCAAACTTGGAAAGTTTGTTTTCAGGGAAGAAATTGAATTAATATTTTCTTTATTAGATTGAATGTATGTATCACGACTGAAAGGTAGCAATTTTTAAAGGATGCATCGAGGAAATTAGTGGGGAGTGAGTGCAGAGTCCCTCATGAGTCAAGAAGAAGGCGTGCTCTTCTTCTTCTTTGGCTGGCTACATTGCTCTTCTTCCTGCGGGATCCTTGTCAGACTTTCACTCTTAATTTAATTCAAGCCGACCTAACTAATAACGCTCTTCAGCCCTGTATTTTGGTTTCAATTTATACCGTAAACACCCTTCATATTTTGTGTGGAACACAAATTACCATAATTTAAAATTATCAATTAATTATTTTTTTGGGTAAACACCATAAGGTATCTCCACACTTGAAGGGTGGGCTTAATCTCCATTCAAGGTGTGGCTTGTTCTTAGCCACAAAGTGTTTTCAGCGAGTTTCGAATTCCTGTCAATTAAGCATCAGGAAATTTGCATTCTAAAAGTGATTGTTTGTACCACACCTTATAGTTGCCTAATAAGTTTTAAACAATTGACAACTTTACCAATATGCTTCTTGGTATTTGTGTCAAATATTATCTTGGGTCAATAATGTTGTGATCTGATTATATCTTCTATTATATGAAGTTCTATTCTCATGATACGTTTAATTATTATGAGACTAAACTCACGTTCCCTTGTCGTAAGTTTTTTTTTTTTTTTTGACAAAAGATGATGATAGAAAGTTTCATTCAAAGAGATGAATACATAAGTTTTACATAAAAAAAAATTACAAAAGAAGAGATTACATCGCCCACCCCGCTATTATATGCCTTGTTTGGATGAAAGATTATGAAAGTTTCATTAAAAAAAAAAAAGAATACGCAGCTTAGTGACCTGATTAAGAAAAAAAAGTAACACACCTCCCATGGATTACAAAACAAAAGTACAACCAATCCTCCCTAATTAAGGTCACTCTCCCGCACTGGCATCAACCAAACTGGAGTTGTATTATCTCAAATGAAAGACAACCCAAGTTTTGTTGAGCCCCTTAAACCCTTTCCCATTGGCATGGATGCCCTAAAACATTTGGTGCTCATTGTTTTGGCCATTTGAAGAAATTCTAACTTATTACTACAAAAGAATAGACGCAGTGTATACCACATTACGATTTTTCAGCCATGTTACTTCTACATATTCACATATGCAATGATTTTAAGTATATGCAATTTTATTGATAAGGAAAGTAGTATATGTGATTACAAATAATTCACAACCCATTTAGCTTTCTTTTTTGATATCGATCTTTCAGTTTTTTCAAGCACCAATGAGGCAATTGCGTCCAAATGCCAAAGGCATACCTCAGCAGTAGTTGAGGGCAGCCTAAAAAGAAACGTCCTTGCCTAATCAAGAATCATTTTTTAGTACATTCATAATAATATTATATAACGTTATCGTCATTCGTATTATGACTTACATTTGTGTTTATTTATTATCAATTTTTTCGCCCACGGTTATAAATAGCATCACATACTCGTGCACTAAAAATACTAAAAAAATTCTCAACAAATTAACGTATCGGGTTCCATCCAAAATTCTAGCGGAAAAAGAAAAAAGAAAACTCACTAAACAAGCATAATGAAAAAGGGGTTTGGCAGATAGGGAAAAAAAAGCACATCCACATTATTAGGCAAACCATGCCTGTAATTAGCAATAAAGTGGGGGTGTTTTTGCTTTACCCTACTTTGGTTTTCATTTTTATTTTATCCTTGCAATTCATGCATGCCCATGGATTTCCTAAGGCTTGTGCACTTACCCATTTAAACCGGTCCACATTCATCATTTCCTAGTGTGTGGGCATATTATTTATATATTTATATATATGGATATATACACATATATATAGCTGCTCATCAGGCACCAAAGTGAAGAGAAAGGAATTTTTTTGTGAGAGCTCATTAAGAGAAGGGCACCCAAAGCCCCCCTAAGAAAAAAGAGAGAAATTAATTAATTAAGGAAGGAAGTTAGATATGGAATGGAGGAAATGCTACTTGGATGTCATTCTTGTACCGCTAGGGTTCCTCATTATTGCTTCTTATCATGCTTGGTTGTGGTATAAGGTTCGGACCAGCCCTCACTCCACCATCATAGGCATCAACACCAGCGGCCGCCGCTTTTGGGTGTCGGCAATGATGAAGGTACCTACTTACTACCCTAAGCTAGCTTGTTTGCAAGTACGTACTTTGTTTCTTGGTATACGTACGTACGATCTTAATTAAGCTGATCACATAATGTACCGTTTCTATCTTTTTTTATCGTTAAATTGTTATTAAATTGTGAATTTAATAAACGTTTGTTGCATGAATTAATTTGGTGATTACACACCAAATAGTCTAACATGAAAACGTACATTACGCTCCAACCGTCGACGAAGAGCCAACCAAAGCTAGCTTCACAATGGAAGCATGACACAGAATATATATTGTTAGATCATCCAACTATTGTTTGCCTGCTTAATGCAAGATGATTAATCAAGCACACAATACATTGATTAATAATTAACGTACGTGGCACGTAAGAAATCTCATTTTCTCACACGGTGGCTTAATGGAGCTTTCACTTTTTTAAAATTATGTTAACAAATTCTATATATTTATTCTAATTTTAATTTATTTTCGTCTTCCAAAAGCGAGCTTTTAAATCTTGTTAATTTTATCATCATCTTTTCGCCACGATTAATCAAAACTTTTTCGAAGTGGTTTTTTGTGCATCACTTGGTCCACTTTTATGGTAATGGACTCATATTTTCCAGAGTGATCGATTTCGGCAGGCCAAAGTGAGCACCAACACATAGGATATAAGTGAGATTAATTGCATGCCACCCTGCATATATTCTTCCACTTCACAAACCCACTAAGGTCTCCTAATATTGCATCACACGTCAACTCCTCCATAGCATTTTTTAATATTATATCTAGTCAAACAGTATGATATTATTGTACGAAACAGTAGTGATCCATAATTTAACAACATATATAGTATATCAGATTAATGAAGAATATTATGATTTTTCGTTTTAATTAACTTTGCAATAAGCTTTATGGGTCACCCTAAAATGCAACTTTGTGTGTGTATCTTTGGCAGGACAATGAAAAGAAGAACATCTTGGCCGTCCAAACCCTTCGAAACACGATCATGGGGTCAACCCTAATGGCCACTACATCAATCCTTCTATGCTCCGGCCTGGCAGCCGTGATAAGCAGCACATACAGCGTGAAGAAGCCGCTCAACGACGCCGTTTATGGGGCTCACGGCGAGTTCATGGTGGCTCTAAAATACGTAACCCTACTCACAATCTTCCTCTTCTCATTCATGTGTCACTCACTTTCAATTAGGTTCATAAACCAAGTGAACATCCTAATAAATAGCCCACAAGACCCCATGTCCTTGGTGACCGCAGAGTATGTGTCTGAGCTCTTAGAAAAGGGTTACTTGTTAAACACGGTCGGGAACCGGCTCTTCTACACCGCGCTGCCGCTTCTGCTTTGGATTTTCGGGCCGGTGTTGGTGTTTTTGTGTTCTGTGACAATGGTGCCTGTGCTTTACAATCTGGATTTTATGTTTAGTAGCATTGAAAAGGGGAAGATAGATAGTAGTGAAAATAGGGCCGACTTTGTTTGAATAGGCCATGGTACCACTTGATGAGGTCCCCATGGCACGTGTTTTGCACGTGAGTGGGGGTGTATGGATTCATTCCAACTCCAAAGAGAAGATGTTTGTGAATGATGAATATTTCAATTGAGGGAAAAGACCAAAGAGAGAATGTATAAATTGATCCGTGCATTGTAATCTTTGAAGTTTCTATAATATGGATACTTTTATATATATAATACTAAATTTTCCGTACACAAATGTAATAATCAAAACTATTGAGTTATTAAAACATCATGTTCCGAAAATTCAGAACTCAGTCTTTTGCCAACCCAGAATATTCTCTGGCCCAAGGAAAACATACAAACACTCGTCTTTTTTATCAAGCTCATGGAGAGTTTCCAAGCACAACAAACATATGCCGATTCCTTCACCACAAAAGTCGAATAATATTATCACTTGCCAGGTGAAACTACTTGTGGCCCTTCATGAAACCTAATCTCAATTCAAGAATCAAGGGCTCACAAACCTTGGATCAAAACCAAGCTTGGAGATCGAATAAGAGAGAAATTCTTTATAGTAATGAATGCCCACAAAGATTGTAACTTTAAACATTTATTAATACAAAATATTACATGTGTTCTTGTTACATTTGTCGCCAATTTATCTGATTATAATATAAAAGACTAAACAATCTCTAATTTGTTTGATTTTTGTTTTGTTTTGTAAAGATGATCTTTACAAGGTGTTTCAAGAAATCTCCGATATCGATTATCATATTTAAATAGAAAAATTATGTTTCAAGGAAGCCCTATGTCTTGGATTCAACACTTGTAAAGAGCGAAGTTGACACTCCATATCCACATCTCTCCCCTAATATCGTATAAAAACATGATTATGAAAGAATAAGCACATAGATACGAGTTTCACTCTTAATATTTTAACTAATTGAATTACAAAAATTCGGTGAACCAATGGCCCAGATAAAAACCAGTGAAAGTTAAAAGGGGTTGAATATATCTTGATAATTAACCAACATTTCCATTTCAAAAGGGGCAGCTTTAACAAATTATGTACTTGAACAAATGAGGTCGATTTCATCGAGTTTAATCAAGTTTTAACAAAATTATTATACCATATAATAAATTTGTTTTACTTGATAATTGAGTAACTTTGCATAACCTTCAATTGCGAACCCTACAATATGGGACACACTCCCACACATCAAATCTTTGCATAGCCTTAAGGACTACAATATGTAGACAAAGGTACATTATGTGGTCTTTCCCACAACCATCATTCTGTGATTTTGTGATCGACCATCCTTATAATCTTTCTAACTTTCTATCTATATATTGCTTTGGTCATTTTCATTTCCATCTGATCAATTCTTTAGGAAGATTTGATGTTTTAAAAGCATGCAAGCTAGTGACATCTTTTTTAAACAAAATATCTAACTAATTTTATTTTTTCCTAAATTTATTTGTTTAATTTTTTTTTTTGAGAAGTATTTGTTTATTTTTTATGCAAAGGCATTCTAGAAAAAAAGTTAATTTATAATTAATTAATAAACTAAGCTAAACTAAAAATAAATAAAACTTGCATCCCACCATGGCCGGTGATACCTCTCGTACCACTATTTCGATTTATCATTTATCAAATTATTTTTATACACACATATATCATAATCGGAACCGTTCATTTTCTAAATAATCACATTTCAAGATCATCACCATAAAAAAATCAACAAGGTCGGAGGTTGTTTAGCCATTCATATGTATCAAATCAATCAACGATTTTAGTAACAATTAAGATCCACATGGCGAACTATTCATTTGGTTGATACATATGAATGACTAACTGATCTAAAATTTTGTTATTTTTTACGGAGATGATATTGAATTGATGATTTAGAGAATGAACGGTTCTGATTATGATATATATACAAAACAATTCGATAATGATTACATGGTGGTATGAGGAAATTCTACTAGAATGAGATGAAGATATTATCAAAAAATAAATTAGAAGAAAAATCGACCAAGTTCCTGCAAGAGATTCCATAAAGTGACTTTAATTTTTCCCTTTGAAAACTAGATGTCCCAAACCATGCTATTGTGAAAACTTATTTTATTTAAATTTTCTATTGTTTAGTAGCACAATTAAATTTAATTTTAAATTCTAATATGTGCATTTTTGATTTCATACTTCAATTTTCTTTCTGCAGTTTTCAACTTTTTTTTTTTTTAATACAAAAGGTACTTGAAAGGCACCATACACATTTGGGGAGCTAGCCCAAATGGGACATCTAACGTGAGATCGGCCTATTTTATTATTATCAATGAGTGCGACGGAAGCACATAGCAATGAGATTTTATTTGGAAACTTAATTTCTCCCGCACATGGTACCTTTTTATGGTTGCTTTGCTATGGTAAGTTGTTGTCTAATGCCCATAGATTGACTAGAGGACTCACAATGGATTCTAGTTGTGTTTTATGTCATTGGCCTAGTGAATCTTTTATCTCATCTTTTCAAGGAGTGCCCTAATACTACATCATCAGGTTGGTCTTCACTTAATATCAGTCCTAACACCTACCAAACCTTTACTTATAACTATGAAGATTGGTTGTTCTTTAATCTGTAAGATAATGTGTACCATGGAGGGGTCCCATGGTGCATTATTTTTGCTTTTGCTTTGTGGTCTGTTTGGAAGACTTGGTGTAAGAAGATATTTGAGGAAGACCATGGTAGCTAGAGATTTGTGGGTTGGAACCTCTGTTTTTAGTACTGCTCTTGAGTGGTTCAATGCCCACTTAAGATTGAAGACTAGCAGAGTGAAAAATGAAGTCTTTATTTAGTGGAAATTTCCCCCTCCTGGTTGGATTATGCTCAACACTGATGGTTGTTGAAATGGCGAAACTGGTGATATTGGTGTTGGTGGTGTGTTTAGAGATGATGACGAAAGTGTATTATTAAAGGGTTTGATGTGAATCTTGGGCAAGGCTCTATGCTCCAAGCTGAGATTTGGGGAATTCTTTATGGCCTATGAGTGGCTAGCCAAAACAATTGGTTCCCTCTTTTAATTGAATCTGACTCTAAGCTTGGGATTAAAAGTGTAAATGCTTCTTATTGTGATCCTCTTCGCCCCTTGTTCAACATTGTTGTTAACTGTTAAAGGTTAATGAATTGGGGTACTTGTAGAGTTCAACATATGTTCAAAGAAGGAAACTAGCTAACTGATAAGCATGTTGCAACTTATCACAATTTGTGTTTTGGTTGTACTGAGTTTGTGAGTCCTCCTGACTGTGTTTGGCAGCTTGTTTGGAAAGATTTATGCGGAGTTAGTAGATCCTAGAGTTATTGTTGTTTAGTTTTGTTTTCGGGCTTATGCCCTCCCATGTACCAAAAAAAATGCGTACCTCTTTCATTATGACAATCGAACCTGAGACCACTTAGATCTTGGTACTAATAGCTTCCCTGTTTGTTTCTGGTCAGTTCTTTTGTCATTTTTGGTGAATTAACTTTGCTAAATTTTACAAGACAAGGATTAAAGTGAAACATGCTTCAAATTTAGAGGGTGCACATTGTAATTAACCTTAAATTTGAATCTGATGAAACCCCAATTCCCAAATCACAGTTCCATTTTCCGTACCGAGTCCCCTGCGTCGATTTCAGTTCAGGTACTGCCTTCATCAATCTCATCTCGTGCTTTCATTTCTCTGCGCTTCTTTCTCTTTCATTTCCCTGCGTTTCTGCAAAAATTTGTGTTATTTTGCTCTGCTTATTCTTCTGCTTCATTGGGTTTACTTGGATTTTTGCATGCGTTGTTTGCTATATCTTTTCATGTTTGTGTAAGAATGTTCATAGCTAGCTTAGAAATCACCATGGAATAGTGGAATTAGTTCAATTTTAACTCTTTATATGTATAATTCTGAAAATTTTGAGTCCCAGCAATTTCAACTATTTACACCTTCTCCTTTGAATACTTTTTGCTCATGATCCAATATCAGTCTATTGCTTGATTTTTGTTGTCGATATGGAAATGGTGTGAAAAATTCTGGACTGAATAGGACCCTCGGAAAAAAAGTATTTTTTGGCTACTAGCAGATGATAGGTTTGAAACTTTGAACATACTGGTACTGTGAGATAATTTTGCTTTGGATCTTTTCACCACAGGTAGAGATATCTGAGAGGAGCCGGTGAGTTTATCAGTGCGTTCGGGTTAATTTTGTATACCAAAAATGTCCTGAAATCGAAAGGGTAGGCTCTGGTTGATGCAATTTTTTTTTTATGAGCTAGAAAACAGCAAGGAACTAGAGATGAATTTGTTGCCAACAACCTCTATGATTCTCATGTTCTTAATCCTGTTCTATCCTGGGGTTGTTCTTGTGCAGTCTCGCCGTACACTTTCCACCAATCCTTGCAACCCCACAGCCCAATACGAACCGCGAACACTCAGCTCAGACCAACTAACAGTCCTCATTAATGGCTACTCTGAGTCTCGTATCCCTCTCCTCCAATCCATTGTTTCCATGTATGCAGCCTCCTCTTTGGTTTCGTCCATTCTTGTACTTTGGGGAAACCCTTCCACCCCATCCCAAACCTTGTCCCAACTGGCACACAATCTCACTGAATCCTCCTTCGGATTTAGTAGCATCTCTGTAATCCGCCAAGCATCTGATAGCCTCAATAATCGATTCCTTCCCAGACCCTTAATTAAGACCCGAGCAGTCTTGGTCTGTGACGATGATGTTGAAGTCGACCCCAAATCCTTCGAATTTGCGTTTAGAATGTGGGGATCAAACCCAGACCGTCTTATTGGATTCTTTGTGAGATCCCATGACATAGATCTATCAAAGAAAGAATGGATTTACACCATTCATCCGGACAAGTACTCAATCTTGCTCACTAAGTTTATGCTTTTGAAAAGCGAATATTTGTTTCGGTACAGCTGTGCAGGAGGGCCTGTGATGGCGGAAATGAGGAGGATCGTGGATAAGATGAATAATTGTGAGGACATATTGATGAATTTTGTCGTGGCAGATGAGGTTAATTCGGGGCCTATATTGGTGGGGGCTGAGAGGGCTAGAGATTGGGGGGATGCACGGAATGATCATGATGATGGTGGTGTTGATGGACGGAAAGGATTGATTGGGGAGGTGGCGCAGGTGGGCTTAAGTAGTAGGAAGGCAAAGCATAGGATGAGGAGAGGGGAGTGTATAGGTGAGTTTCATAGGGTGTTGGGGAGAATGCCTTTGAGGTTTAGCTACGGGAAAGTGGTGAACTCCGTTGGTGAGCAAGGGCTCTGTCGAAAAGAAGGGAAATTGGTTTTTTGTGATCAATCATAGTTGTTTATTCTCTTCTTGTTGCCGAGAAACCGGAAATATTCATTTCTTAGAAGGATTAAAATCTCAGAAGTTGCATGATGGAGTGCCCTTGCCCTCCATTCCATGAAGGAATCAAAGGGTTATTGTTTTTTTTATTGCTGCTTCGCTTTTGTAACTTCAAAGAAACAGTTTGCTTGAGTTATGAGCATTAGGATGCTACGTTATCATTGTATACCAGCATGTTAGCTGTCAGATAATTGATGTTGTCAAAATGGACCGGATGGCTACAATGCTAGAGTGAATACCACCTAGGAAACAGATGGATCCATATTGTTGTACTTTTAATTCCAACTAATTTTGAACGCCGTTGCTATTTTGTGATAACTTGAGTGGCATTTATGAGTTTGTCAATGCAATCAAGTTAATGTTGTATGCTAAACGTGTTCTAAAGAGTAAACTCTTGTTGGTGGAACATGTTTATGAGTTAGAAACAATGTCCTTTATTATAAATGAAGTCAATTGATTTCATACTTTTTGTATTTATGTATTTACCCCCTTAGTTGGAATATTGTTTGTTGCAGGGCCTGAATTTTTCCCCGAAGCAGTAGCTATGCCTTCATCGCCTGAGTTGATTGCCCAGGCCCTATCTAATCCGTGTCGTACACTTGGCAATCCTTCTTCCCCAGAAGCGCTGTGTATAAAAGAAAAGGCCATTACAAACCTCTCTAAGCTTCTCAGGCAGACAAGAGAACAAGGTTGGGGATCTTTGCAGCCTACTTAGTTGAGAGCTTTCTTTCCTTGATCGCCGAGGAAAAAACTGCCAAACTTGTCAGTCAGGGAGGGAAATAGCTCACTTCGTTGCCAAAATACGGAACATCTGATCTCCAGATTGCTCTCTGCAAAGAAATGGTGGATGGACCTGTTTGAAAAATCGTGCTTTCCTTAGGCAGGGAGTTGAGGCAAGGCTTGTAGCTCTTTTATGGAAAATAAGGACTAATTAGCAGAAGCTTTGATTCTTATCAGGGGCTTGGTCAAAGAGGTGAGGACTGAGGACTGAGGACTGAGGAGATTAGATGACTACTTCCTGTAGGTAATAGACTTGTTGGAAAGTTAGCTTCATTTTTCATTGAGAAAACTTCCTAACATTTGTCTCAAAAACACCCTCGTTAAGAATCTAACACATAGTTTTATTTCGTTTTAAATTTTGTGATAGTATCTTACGTAGTGAGTCCAAACAAGGGATTAGCATGAGGTAGATACCAACTGAACATTGCTATAATCTTGACTAGGCAACCACTGCATTAGTCAAGATGTGTCGGTAGACTTTTAAATTGTCATAATATTTTTTCACTTTTTTTATGGATGAATCAAAGTGATGAAAACTTAAATGTCCATCATTACAATATTTATGCATCCATTAGTAATGAATGATGAGTGATGACAAAGATCATATCGCATATATATAATTAAAAATAAAATGTTTATAATTATATCAAATTTGACACGGGAATTTTTTTTTTAATTAGGAAAAATGTCTCAAATGCGAATACCCTGATATAAGAATCGACCTATGCATCTAGGAATGCTTTGCCAAGAGAGGGCAATGCCCCATGAGGCACTCCGATGCTCACTAAGAACAGAAGCAACAACTCCTCCCCATAATACAAGGAGCCCTAGATAGCATTCAATTGCACGCAGTATTAGCACAAACAAAATATTTATGTTTGGGTGACCGACGCTATTATATGAAGAACGGAAGAAGCTAAAGAGACTAAAAAAATGGGAACTGACATAAAACTAAAGTGCCCTAAGGAAATCCAAAGGTAAAATCTCAAAAAGAAGGCCTAGATACGAATTAGGAGGGCTCTACCAGTCCAAAGGAAAAGGAGGCCTTAAGAAATAGAATTAGGACAAGTGACAAATAAAATCCTTCAACTATAAGTAATGCATTTCTACCACAAATAGAATAAAGAATAAGTCCATTTTTGTCACATAAAATAGGAGAATACTAGTCTATTTGCATCATCATCAAACTTGTGAGTTTCTTTTGCCCACTTGGCCATTTTCTATTTGCAACTTTGCAAGAAATTAGACCACTTTTCTTGGTGGTTCTAACGTGGGGGCTTTTCTGATAATTCACCTTAAGAAAAAGTTAGGTATTTATTACTTTGTCTTAATTTGTTTTCGAGATTGGATTAGATCTAAATCGAGCACACGATAAATTAGTTATATTTAAGTATCGAACTCAACAAGCAATTAGTAGTATGGTCTGTAGTCTTTCTTTTTATTGTATAATGGGGGTCCAAAGTCTCGAATTAGACACTCATAAAATAAGATAAATATCCAATATATACCCTTAATTTGTACATAACAAATAATAATCTTAATTTTCATATAAATATGAATTTTATTTTGTCATTCATATAAAATCTTAAATTATAAAATAAAGAAGAATTCATGGTCTTAATTAAGAGTAAATAAAGTTAGGAAAAAAGCAAAGGTCATTACTTTATAGAACTCACAGAAAGTGAAGAGGGAAACCTCCTTTTTAGCAAGCAATACAACGCATCTATCAGCATCTTTGTTTTTTAGGTCGGTGCTTGTCCAAATCAAGCTCCCCTCATTGCTTTGTCCTACTAAAAAAAGTCCCTAGAGATCCACTCTATTTACCTAAACACACCACAAACCCTAATGTGCTTGCCTAGGGCACAAAATAAAGATGGAAGATTACATAATGTGATATATCTTTTGTTGGTTTTTGACTGCATTTCATTGGTGGCCACCATGGTTTAAAGCTTATCCAAATTCATTAAGGAAACATGTAGAAATTAGAGTCTTTGCTTGATCAAATTCTCTAATTCAATTCAAACCTTATCCGAGAAATTATAAGGGAACTTTATGATAAGACCGGGCATGAGCCAAAACTAGCAACTATGCATTTCCATATTGTATCCAAGGCCAAGGGCATAAAGCAAAGCACAAGTTCCTTGTCTAATTATAATGAATCCAATCTTATCCCTTTGAGGACATATAGGTCATGGAATTCATTACCCATTTTAGTTGTTAGCAATAAACTATGCTATCAGTCGTTCAAGCGCACGTATAGGTCCTTAATCTCTCTCATGAATGTGTAGGTGACTAATGATAGGCTTGTTCTATCATGAATATGAATATTACTAATGAGATAAGTTGTGTATCCCAGCATCGTCACCAAATTCAATTGAAAAGAAATAGTAAATTTTTTTCATCTCTTTAATACCATTCAAAAAACAAACTTCTTTGCATATTAATCACATAAGTCATTACAGATGTTAAGTTTTATTAATAAATCATACTATTATCAATCTTTTTCATTTCACGTATAAATAATTTATAATTCCACGATCCCTTGTGCATTTGTAGGTGAGTAATGATAAGCTTGCAAGTATTTTCTATCATGAATATTACTAGTGATATAGGTTGTGATGTGGCCTAGCATCATCACCAATTCAAATTGAAAATAATTAGTAAATTGTTCTATCTCTTCAATATCATTAAAAATCATTCAAACCATGTCCAATTCCATACCTATGGAAAATGACCCAACAAATCAGAATAGCCAAAGACATCATTAAATATAGCCTTAGGGTGAAAATGGTTGAATAAAAAATTTAGACCTTCCATTACACTTGTAAGGACCAATAATTCACTATAACAATTATAGGAGGTGACTTAGCATGATAGTAAGTCTAACCTAATTAAATATGTGGACCCAAATAATCTTCTCCATCTATTTTCATCTTTAGTATTATAATGACCTTTTTTTATTTATTTTTTATATAAGGATATTGAGGAGGGGAATTACATTATATAAACATTGGATATCGACCTCACACGAAAGGAGTCGAACTCGAGACCTCCCACATAACAAGTGGAGAGAAATACCACTAGATCATACCACTAAGGCTACGTTTGGTACGCCGTATAAGGGACCATATAGGATAATATAATAATTAAATAAATAGTAATAATAATAATATCAATAATTAATTAAAATAAAATCAAATAAATAATAATAATATACATAATTAATATTTATGATTTATAGATATTTCTTATCAATTAGTATTATAATATAATCCGGTCAATATGATATAATCGGCATTTTAATCCGGTAGAACATCAAACGCCCGACTAAATAGTCAGTTTATCCGGTGGACAGATTAGTCTATCCGACTGAAATAATCAGCACAATATGGCGTATCAAACGAGACCTAAGTGACTATAATTGCCCTTAGTTTAGTGATCAAATTTTATTGGTTTATAAATATTAGTCCAATAGTGTATTAGTGAGTTGCAACTAAGATATTATTGCAAGGGGGATGAGCATTATGAAGTGCTTCTAAAGAAAAAAATTACCTCAAATGCATATTGAAAGCGACCATGAAATTTTAAAATGATTTCGGGTTAAGTATATATTTTTATAAGTGTATTTCCAGTGTTCAAATTTAAGATCAACATAATGCAAGTTTACAATTTCGATATTTAATTTTGTGTTTAAATAAGTCGGAAAAACGAGATGTAAAATTCACATATCATCAAAAGTAGTAAAAAAAAATTGTAAATTTACATCTTCTTTTACATCTAAAAAATGGGTCATACTAACATTAAATCCTAGTACATTTGATGAAAAATAGTATGGTATTTAATATAAAGGCCTTAATATTTGACAAAAAAATAAAATAAAGGCCTTAATATAAATACATGCATTTAAGGCACGACTATATATCTAGAGGTCCAAATTTAAATTCATTTTAAATCAAAGGTTGAGATTAGCATTTTGTAATTTTACAAATTCCCACTAAACTAAAATAAGTTTACATTTTAGAATATTTTAATAAGTTGCCGCCGAATTTTCTGCAATTGATTTAGTTTTATTTTTTTAAAGAAAAAATGAAATGGAGTGTAAAAATCATTTCCCTTTGTAAAAACTTCATTTATATCTTTAATATTATTTCTCACCACTAAAATGCTTAAAAAATGAAACAAAATTTCCCATAAAGTCCAAAACTTAGAAAACACATTATTATATTGTGAAATGCCCTATGGAGTATGTTCATGGAAATTCTCCAAAACAAAAATATTACTACAAATCATAATCACTGTATCGTTAACTTTCATTCCATAAGTTTTCTTGTAAACAATGAAGAACCTAAGGGATGACCCCACCAGATTCAGATGGCCCACCATATGAATCACACTTGTTTCGTGTCAGCATCTTGATTCTTTCTAGATTCTAGGAATCAACGGCTCAGATCTTCAAAAATAATAAATCAAAAATAAAATACAAATTTCATTACTTGCACACGAAGAACCCTCCATGTCCAATTACCCTACCACCCACAGTCCCCCACTCAAAAACACACGGCGAACCCAGCCAAATCATCCCTGCCATTTCGCGCAACGATCGAGGGCATTTTCGCAATCTAACCAACAACAAACTTTTAACTTCATGTGCCGCCCACTTTTTCTTTACGTACTCTGCCACGTCAGCCTTTCCCCCTATTTATACCTGGCCGCCTCTGCTCTAATTCCCTCCCCCTTCCCTCTTTCTCCCCTTTTTCGGCTAATCTCACCGGAGGTAGCATGGAGCAGAAGCCGGCTGGCCACGTGGCGATGTGTTCCGCGGCGCACTCGCAAACGACGCCCTCGCTGTTTGCGTGCGGCGAATTGAAGCGCAGCTCGTCGGAGTTTTCTCTTGGCGAGGCTCTTGAATATTTGGAGAAGTCTATGATCGCTCAGGAGGCCGCCGATGGTCACGGCCACCACCGGAACGAAAAAATCGGCGAATTTCGGAGTCATCCGAGGGACCGGAGCTTCGGCCATACGGATGGATTTTTCGGCGACGTTTGTGGCGGTGACCTCAGCTTCGCTTTCAAAAATCGGGTTAGTCACTCTCAGTCCCTCTCACTGTCCACCTACTCATTTTTGGAAACCGTGTCTGACCTGGCAATTTGACATGGCATTTATGGTTTTAGTATTTGGACTTAAACGTCGTCGTTGCTTAATAATGTTTCTATTTATTTACAAAAAAAATTAATGCCAAATAATAATTAATTAATTTAATTAAAACAATGTAATGGTTAGGTGGTTACATCATGCATGAGAGGGGAAAGTTTATCAAGTCATAGAGGATGAAGAGGCTTATGTCAATTGTCTGAGAACATATAGATCATTAATAACCTTTTTTTAGTAGTATTCATGAACACTAATTGGTGTTTTTGGGTTCGATTTCTATAAAAAAAAAATGGAGATCGATATTGAAGGTGTATAAATCTTTAATATTATTTCATAAAATAATTAAATAAAAAGAGTTTTTCTTTTTATTTATTAAATTATGAATTTAGTTATGGGCCAATGGTAACTTTAAATATGTTGATTAAATTAAGAATCCCATGCCAAATTATGCATAAAAATACAAATTTTGAAGATCCTCTACACGCACCAACTAGTTTTTGGTGAAACATTTTAGATTCTTATACAGTTTGAATAAGTAAGACTATGTTAGTAAAAAGGGAAATCAATGCTAGTAAAAATAATTGAAAGTCAAAACAAGGGTAGTTTAGGAAGATAAAAACAAACAAAAAAAATTAAGAAAACACTGAAATATGTTATTTATTATTTAAAGGACTAGAGTGAATATGTAATTCTACTTAAGGTTAATCTCTTAACTTGATATTATTCAAGGATTGAAATCTAATTATTTGAAATTATGGCAAAGGTGAGAGAATTTCATGGGCATATATGTTATTTATTTTTCAAATCAAATAATTAATTTTGAGATCATCAATTTTGTACCAAAATTTATGCAAAACAAATACCGATAAACTTCAATATTTATTAAATAATAAGGGATATTGACATGTTAATGAAGAAAAAGAAAACAATAAGTGAAAGAAGATAAACAAACTTTAAGAATTTTAATAATATTTGTGTAATTTGCTTTTACATATACACGAAGAATTCTAATTCCTGTGTGGCTTCGCCAATGAGTATAGTAATGGAACAAAGTTCGCATCCACCTTCTCCTCTTGATTAAGGAAAGAGACTCGTTCGAGTTTTATTTTTATTTTTTTTGATATAAACGATGAAGAAGAGAATCCACTTCGAGACTTTGGCTGCATAAGAGAGAACATACGTTCTAGTGAATATGACCATGTCTACAAAATTGAGGTAGCTAGGTGTTGGTACCTTGCGTGAGCACAACCAATTAAGCATCCTACATTAGTCACCTTTTTATCTTCTTATTTTATTCCGTTCAAAAGTTTTGTTTTCTTAATTTGATTTTCATAATTAAGTGAGTGCCTTAGTGGCACAGTGAATGGCTGTTGAGACACTACCAATAGTTCATAGCAGCCATTACACGACAAGGATAAAATGAAGTGTCAAATTTTGATTTTTAGCTTCCAAAGAAAGTGGTTTTTTTTTTTTTTTTTAGAAGTTCCAAAGAAAATGATTAATTCAGAGTTTTTCTATATAAATATCAATCCATAAATGCAGGATATAATGAATGGTTTTTCAAGCAGTGGTGAACTCGCAGAAACCCTTCTTTGCACTCAAAATCTCACTCCAAAAAACTCCAGCATCTCAGCAACCATGGATTCCCAATCATCAATTTGTGGTATGCTTTTCTCGCTTTCGGAGACATATAAATAATAAAATGCACCTCTTTTGCTTTGTCTTTGGTTTGATGTATAATTTGGTTTCGTTGATGTGTGGATAACTTTTCAGTTGGCAGTCCAACATCAACTGCTAAACTAGTTGGCGTGGATAACCAAGGAAGAGGAGCCGAAAGTGGTTCATCTGGTGATCAATCCGATGAGGATGATTTTGAGACAGAAGCCGGTCCATGTGGAAACAGCACAGACCCCCTTGATACAAAGCGCATTAGACGGTATTTCATAGTTTTCTCTGCTTTTTTTCCCATGTATTGAGTTGCTAGAGTGGAATTGATCCCAAAACTAAATTAACATGTCTTTGCCCTGCAGAATGGTCTCGAATAGGGAGTCTGCTAGACGATCAAGAAGGCGAAAGCAAGCACATTTGGCTGATCTCGAATTGCAGGTACCAAATTTTATGTGTAAACGTTAAGCGATGTTATAAATTTGAAGGATTGTTCTTTGAATGTGACATTACTATCATTTTGTTGTTTTTCGGGTTAAGTTTGTGATTGTTTCCTTGATTCATTTGAAACAAGTCTTATGAAGAAGTTCAATTTATGGTTTGGTTTCAGGTTGAGCAACTGAGAGGCGAAAATTCAACCCTATATAGGCAGCTTACGGATGCTTCTCAACAATTTCGTGACGCTGATACAAACAATAGAGTTCTGAAATCGGATGTGGAAGCTTTGAGAGCCAAGGTATAACTGAAAAACTATCAAAGATCCAAAAAATTAGGCAACGCAATCACCTAATTAACTGAAAAAATCGGATGCTGTCTTGCCCCTTGGTCTTGCAAGTGAAGTAGCAAATGCTTACCAAAAAAATTGACTACAAACTATAAACGAAATTATGAGATTTTGTTGTTTCATTTTAGGTGAAGCTAGCTGAAGATATGGTTACTAGGGGTTCCATAACCTCTAGCTTGAATCAAATTCTTCAAGGCCATTTAGGCCCCGAGCAAGTGCCACTCAACCCTCACCATAGTTTGTGCGGGGTGGCGCATGTCTCACCAACCATCACCATTCACGGAGAGGATGCTTCATATGCTGGAATTGCAATGGGCGGACAGAACAATGCAGGGCTTGGACTTGGAAATGCCGGGATGGCGAATAGCAATGTAAGTAGCCGGATCATGAGTGATAACGTTAGCTGCGTGTCGGATATTTGGGGATGAAATAAAAGGATTGTAATACCTGTATCTTTGCAAGTAGATGAATCTGTTATAATATGCAGTAGGCAGCAGATTTGTATGCAGTTTTCTTTTATGGTTTCCTAGCGTATACTAGACTTGTAATATTTCTCCTATAAAATTTAGTATTTTAGTGAAGAAAATGTCTGCTTTTAGTCTTCAACCGAGTTTGAAAGTTTCAACGAGATTTTAATCCAAAATGACAGTTTTTGTATGTCTTTTTTTTTTTTTTTTTTTTTTTTTTTCCACTTACACACTTTGTAAGTCAACTTAGGTTTCTTCTTCCTCTTTGTTTGTGTGTAATAATGGAGGTTGCAAAGAGGAAGATGATGGTGCCAAGTGCCAAGTGTCAACTGTGCATAATTATATAAGGGACATTATTTTCCTTCATTTGAAGCAGTTGACATGAAAATCACAGAAACCGCGTTTTGTAGTTGAAACTTCGGGATCCACGTATATATATATATATATATATATATATGGCTGTCACCTCCGTTCACGTCAGTTGTTTATGTTCGCATATTGAATTGTGCATTTTAAGGACATGCAAACGCCTGCCGTTAATATAATTCTTTAAATACTGATAAATATCGAGGTATTTGATGCCTCTTTTAATGAAGCTGACTTGAGTATGCCTACTCAATTTGTTTAACAAAAAAACCACTAAATAAAATATGTCAGACATTTAACCATTGATTTATGCACAATTTAATATTTGATACTCTCCATAAATCTGCATCTCCGTACACTGCTAATATATAATTGTAATTTTCTAATTTATTCTTCACCAAAAAGGTTAATGGTGTATGCAAGAGTGATGCAACATTTTGACATGAAATTGTGTAAGAAGCTTTGTTCTTGTACACATTTGTTGGCATGGAATCCATGGATTATGTATCTACTTTCAAAAAATTATTCTAGGGTTCATTAGTCATGAACTTTCTAATTGACTTCTGTGACCAATCTTGTGGTCCATATGCTTCAAATTTACATAATTAATGTGAAGAATAGATTCTTTAGTGCGATTTTAATGCATATTCTATACGAATTTCAAAAGTTGCATTCTAATGAACGTGATGGTAACGCCCACTACCAAACTAAAGAAATAGATTTGTGGAGTTCAAGTTAGAAGAGAAGAAAATGGAGAAACAAACAACATTTACTTGGACATATACATAGGTGATGAAAAGATTATGAATCCATTGAATTTACAATTGAGCACAACATATTGTTGAAAAAAAAAAAAAAATCAAGGGACTTCATCAAATCAATAAACCAGTGATCGACATTATTATTTTTCACCCCATCATTAACTCAAACTCACCAAAATCAACCTTCCCATCAAAATTCAAGTCCACAACTTTCACCATCTTCTCAATTTGATCCATTCCCCACCCACTCCCCAACCCTAAGCACTCCAACACCCTCTTCAACTCCACAGCCTCTATAAAGCCATCACCATCTTCATCAAAAATCTTGAATGCTTCAAGCAAGAGCTCGTTGCGCTTCGACCCGCCATCACCATCCTCCTCCAATCCACCAAGAACCTCCTCCACCGGCACCTCTTGATCATCCCCCGGCAAATCGAAACTTGTCTTGTCTTCTTCATGGCATATTAGCCCTAGATTCTCCACCACCCGCCGCGCCTTCTCCTTCTTGATCCTTCCATTGGTCTCCATCCCAAACACTGTGATCAATGCCCTAGCCATTGACTCATCAACTTTGATGGCATTCTGAGGCTTATTGCATTTGGGATATTGTTGTTGTTGAGCATTATGAGCTTCTTCTTTGCTTGGCTTTGAGTTTGAGACTCCTCCAATGGACCAAGCAAGCAATCTTGAGCAAACACCTGTAATTCCCATAATGCCACTTAAAAGTATATGCATTTGTAAACCCTAAGAACACTAGTGGAAGTGTGAAATATGGAGAAATATATGAACTGTGTGATTTTTGTCACAGCTACTGTGTACAGTTTTATAGTGTTGGCCTTCGTAAAACGCCCTTGTTGTTACGTGAAATTACGGGAATGCCATTGAAAAAAAGATTTAATTGTGATGATTATTGTTTTTTTGATAAATCTTTAAGATTCTTAAGGAAGCTGGCAATTTGAATTGAATATGAAGTTTATGTGCGAGACACTGGTGCAGTGCACAGAGGAGGATGGATGCCTGGATGGCATCATAATTATTTAGAGTTGGTCGGTTTATCAACAACACTTAAATGCGGGGAAATTAAAAATAAATCAATCAATCAAATCAATTGTATTGTAAATTTGTAATGGTGGAAGCATCACAAGAACTTCTCAAGATAGAGAAATTAGAGAAATAATTATTTCAAGATCCAATATGAATGCCATAAATGTACACTTTTCGAATGGCAAGTATTGTTTTAATTAATAATTTGTTTTGGTTTACTATTAGAAATTGTTTTCTTACCAATTTTGGTTTAATGGTTTAAGTTCATTTCTTGTTGAATGAGAATTAGTTTGCGCACAATTGAGATAGGTAGGTTTACTTTACTTTGGAGTGGTTGCCTATATAAATCCTTCATAAACTTTTGTAACCTTTTAGCATACAGAAATATACTGATTGGTTCTTAAAGTTTGTAACCCGAAATATACTGATTGGTTCCTAAAGTTTGTAACCCGAAATATACTGATTGTTTCCTAAAGTGCTTGCATCCCCTATGAATGCGCGGAGCTTAGTTTCTCGGTGCTCCTATGGACTACAAATTCGCATATTGAGATTTCAACTGCATTATTTTTCTTTTGTATTTGCTTATTTGGCATAGTATGAGAGCGGATTCGATCCGCCTCTTATACTTTGTTCATTGTAGAGTATCAATTGACACTAACTACGTATAATATGTCGAACAAATTGATAAGAATAAGAATAATGAACCAATCCGTTAAAACTAGAATCAAAGAATCATTTCACTGCGTCCAATAAGTAATCAGCTTTTTAGTCGAAATGCATCCAAAATTATAACTTTAATCTCACTTTATACCAAAAACGCTCATTTGTCTCACTTACCATCCAAAATCCACCCTCCATGCAAAAAATGGCACCATTTCCATCCAATAGTCGTCAATTCAGGAGCAATTTTGTCATCTTAGGCCACGAGATTATGAATGTGGCACTAAATACACATTACGCGGCAAATTGGGATGTGCATGAACAAATTTGAAACCATGCATAACCCATCCCAATTTGTTCATACTCATCCTAATTTGTTATGTCATGTGTATTTAATGTTCAATTTATAACCTTGTGGCCTAAGATGACAAAATTGCTTATGATATTGACAACTATTGGATAGAGTTAACGGAGTTGGTGAAATTTTTGTATGGAGGGTGAGTTTTGGATGGTAAGTGAGACAAATGAGCATTTTTAGTGCAAAATGAGATTAAAGTTGCAATTTTTGGTGCATTTAAACTAAAAAGCCTAAGTAATCTCATACACGAAAAAAGTAGTCCAAAGCATCATTTCACAGTGTCCAAATTGAAAATGAAAATAGTATCTCAATATAGAGCACTTGGTTTGAAGCATGAAGAGCCATGGAGGGCACTGGGAAATGTTTCATGATCTGATTAATGTTTTGTTATAAAATTAATATATCAAGTTGAAAAAAATAAAAAGGTTTAGTTTAGAGAGCACATGAAGGGGGCAGAAACCGCGTTTTGTAGTTAAATTAATATTCCTACTTATAAACATTAAATTATTGACTTCTTTTGTAATTAAATAATTATCTTCGTCTACTCCTCTGCATGCACTGCCCACCATCTCACGTGCCATCTACTGCTCACCTTCTCACGTGCCATCTACTGCTCACCTTCTCACGTGGAATGTGGATGCAGATTCATCAACAAATAACATATAGGAAATATATAACATTTCCATGTTTTGATATTTTCTTTTTAAGTATCGAAAGAACTATCTGATTATCAATTTATTATTAAAAAAACGAAATTTTTGGATAATCCCTTACAAACCCATTAAGTTTTTTTTTATTAGTTAAATATAAAATGATTACTCTTTAAAATCGTCATACATTACTCGCTTGTAAAAACATAATAATAAAAAAGACAAATTACATAAAACCCCTTAAATTATAGGGATCATTTCAAGTTTATACTCAAACTATGAAATTTTTTATCTAGGTACCAAGACTATCAAAACATATCAGTTAATTACCTTCCGTAAATCAATTGTAGTAAAACCATGCATGCATGCATCATAATGTAAAATCATTTCAAATAACCAACTAAATAAAATAATTATGAATGCATATTTTTACTACATAAAATCCCAAAAACTATAGGGATCATTTCAAGTTCATATCCAAATTATAAAAAAATTCATATAGATACCCAAACTCTCAAAACACATCATTTAAGTACGTTCCGTTAGTCAATCCATTAGTCAAATTGTTAAATATCCAAGTTGCACTTATGGGATCCTTTTTATGCTGACATAAACGACATGTAGACAAGAAATAAAATAAAATTTGAGTATATGAAAAATAATAAATAAAATCTTAAAATAAATAAATTAATTAATTATAAAAAAACCAAAACAAAACCCCTCCCCCCTCATCGAGAAAAAACCCCAGAAATCTCCATTTCCCTCTCTCTCTCTCTCTCATCTGCAATTTCATGAGTAAGAAACCCAAAAAATCTGCAATGACCATGGTGAAGATGTTGTTATAATGATCATGGTAAGAAACCTAGAAATTGCAGATGAGAGAGAGAGGGAGATGGAGATTCATAGGTTTTTTCTCGGTGATGGGGGAGGGGTTTTTTCTTGGATATGGGTTGACCGAAACGGGGGGCTGGTGGTGGCGTGCTCGTGGTCATGAAATTTCATATCTGAATTTTTTGTTCTTTCATAATTTGGTTGTAAGGACCCTTCCCGAATTTTCCCTCGAAACCCGGAAAGAACCCTTATCCCGTCTGACAGCTCTTTTACCTAAAAATTTAAATACCAGAATTACCCTTTGTTCTTGAATAATTTTTATTAAACCTTACAGGGTTCCCGACAGAACCTCTGTACTTGCTTACCACTCCTACCTGTCAGACGCAAGATAGTATACAGGTCAAAGCCAAGACCTCAGAATAGTGGTGGTTCAAATAGGAATACCCTCTGACAACAAATGTCAGTAGGTCAGACATTGCTGACCTCTCTACTGGAATACCACAAGACAACAGACTAGTCAGATACTTGTGAACCAACAATAATTCGTCATTCTGGGTCACCGCCCACACCTACCCACTGACCCGGATGACAAAGTAATTTCACAGGCTGATTAATCACATGACAATCGTTGTCAAACCATATTAGAGCCGAAAATATCCTCGGTTATCATATCACATCAGTCGGCATATCCCTAGCCACCAGGGTATCCCTTGGGGTGTGCTAGTCCTGTATCACAACTCTCTGTACTATGCATAAATAGCCTCGCGACCCGGCGGAGCCAAAACTCCTCGATGCCAGAGTCGGAGCACTCAACGAACCAACGAAGTAAAACTCTCGATGCTATTCGAAGAACAGTAACCAATTATATTGAAGGTTCACCGGGTTCACCGCCAATAGCGGATCCTGGGCCAGATCCTAGCCTACCTCAATCAATGTTTATCTTGGAGGTTCACCGGGTTCACCGCCAATAGCGGATCCTGGCCCAGATCCTAGCCTCCCTCAATCAATGTTTATCTCGGAGGTTCACCGGGTTCACCGCCAATAACGGATCCTGGCCCAGATCCTAGCCTCCCTCAATCAATGTTTATCTCGGAGGTTCATCGGGTTCACCGCCAATAGCGGATCCTGGCCCAGATCATAGCCTCCCTCAATCAATGTTTATCTCGGAGGTTCACCGGGTTCACCGCCAATAGCGGATCCTAGCCCAGATCCTAGCCCCCTCAAATCGGTATTGTTTATTTTGGAGGTTCACCGTCTCAGCGGATCCTAGCCCGGATCCTGGCCCCCCTCAAATCGGTATTGGATCCAAAATCAAGTACAAAAACCAGGCCATTTCTCAAAACACACTTTCACTGAAATATTGGAAAACATGTGTCCAACATCATTTCTAAATTCCAGAAATTCATTGCACCCATACATAACAGTATTTAAATCAAAGATACATTTATGCATGCATTATAGTTTATAAACCAAAAGTCCACTCACAAACATCATCCAACCCAAAATTCATGGACGCTCTAGCCCAAGAAACACCTACACAATAATGACCCAACTACCTTGACTTTCCGAGCTCAAAACCCTCACCACGGTTAATCCTTACTGCTGGGATTGCCCAACCGGGCTTTAAACGAACTCCTATGGCCTCGAAACCAACAAAATCTGATCCGGAACGTCCCAAAACCCTAGTCACGCGTCGTCGTGACATCGGGAACAGTCTCACGCGCCGCCACGCGCCACCGGAAGGTCAGAACACGCGCTCACGCGCCGCCACGCACCCTCACGCGCCAGTCACGCGCCTGCTACAGTGTTCACGCGCCTGGATCGGTCCAACCCGGCCCGGCTCGACCTGACCCGGTCTAACTCCACTCAACCCGACCGGTTCACTCGACCTGACCGGTTTACTCGATCTGACCGGTTCACTCAACCCGACCGGTTACCGGTGACTCGCCAGAGAAGACGACCGGACGGCCATCGCCGTCGCCGGAGGCTGGCAGGAGAAGATGACCGGACCGCCACCTCCGCCGTCGTCTGGTTCGCCGGAAATTGCCATTTCCGGTCGATTTTCAAGGTTTTCTAACTTCTTCATTTCTTGACCGTTTTTCACGATCTACACATGAAAATTCATCTACTTTTCACCAGGAATCCAAATATGAGGTCAAAGTTCCGAGATCGTATCTGGTTTGACCGGAAAACGGCCGAGAAGATTCAGTTAACCTCCCTCTTCCGTCCGTCGCCTACGGCGGTGCTCCCGCTCCAATAACTACCCCAAAATGCTCGTGTGGTCCCGAGGAAGATCCTCCCGACCTTGGTTTCGTTCGAATCGGATTGAAATCCATCCGATGAAAATGGGGTCTTCGGTGTTCGCACAGGGAGGATTTCGGGTAGGACAGAGACTGAATGGACCAATCTCCCGAGGAGAGAGAAAAATATCTGCTATATAGTTCCAATTTTTCCAAAATTACCAAACTGCCCCTAAAGCTTCTAGACCCGTAACGAACTCATCGGGTCTCCATTTTTCGCGTGCCGCCTGTCTACGAACTCGTGAGTTCGAGGCCTATGCAACGACCCAAGAAAAATTCCCAAAAGTACTCCCAGTCAAAAAATAACTTCCGAACCCGTCCAAAATTGAGGGTAAAATTGTCCAATTCTCAAAATAATTTAATTTCTGGTCCGGGTCGTTACATTGGTGTTGCTGCACTGCAACTTGGAAGGGGATGAAGATGAGGGAGATGAGGGGAGATGGAAAGGGATATTCGTTGTCTGGGAATAGCTTCTGAACCCCTCCCAAATTAAAAATAGCTTCTGAACCCCTCCTAAACCAGAGCATAAAATCGTCTTTTTTTAAAATTAAATTACAAAAATTCACTAATTAAAAAATACGGGTCGTTACAATTCAGGGACATTTGTTACTAATAATAAAGTTCATGGACGATTACTAAAATTAGTCTAAAATTCAAGGACACTGACAACAGTTTTCCTTGAATGAAAAATAGTCGAGTTCATTAAAACGGATAAGGCCTCTCTACTTGTTTTCACATTGCTCAACTCTTAGGATGAGGAATGTACTACAAATTCAATGATTATTATCTAAAGGGGGGTGTATTGAATCCATATTTATACAGATAATTGTAAAGTTATTTGAAGTGATTGAGTTTTACAAATTTATTGATTTTCATAAACTTTTACGGAGTTAATAACGGAATTATATAGAGTTATATATATGATAAAGTTTTGCAGAGTCATACTGAGTTTTATATAATGTGATTGAGTTTTACAGAAAATGATATTGAGTCATATAATTTGATAGATATTTTTTTGAAGAATTTTATTAACAAATCATAATTATTTTTTTCTCGATAATTCTCTCATTAAATTAAAATAAAATAATATATATAATTATTACAAAAATAATTACAAAAATATAAAACTTTTAACAATCAATGAGATTGAGAGGCTAGGGCCACCATCAATCATGCATGCCTTGAAATATTTTTTTTCATTTTATTAATTTTTTTAAACAATAAATAAATTCATGTCAAGTTTGTATTATTTATTTACTTATAATTCCTATAGAAAGTAATATATGATAATATATATCGATAGGAAACTTGAATTTTATTGAGTTTATTAAAAAATATAAAAACCACAAATAACATTTTTTAAGCTTCGTATAAACTCTGTCGAAATCCGATGGGGTGAGGCTAGAGAAATCAAAACCTTGCTAAAGCATAACTTACACTAAAATGTTTGTCAAACTCCATAGAACTCAATCATTTAATGAAGTCTATAATATTCATTGATATTTTGAATACACCTAATTTTTATGGAGTTATGAAATGTCATGATTGAATACACGTCAACTTTTAATGACTTTATAAATTTCTATAAAACTATAGATTAAATACCCCAAACTTTTATCAACTCTTTAAAAGTCCTAATTGAATACATCTGAACTTTCAGAGACATTTAAACTCTATGAAAATCTCAATTAAATACACCCCCTAAATATGTTGCTTTCATATTTAAATTCCATGCAGTAAAGACAAGCTAGACTGTAATAGCTTGACAACAAATATGGGTAAATACCTCCAGTGATCAAGCTCGATATATGTCGAAACGATCTAGAGGGAATAACGCCCAAAATAATATAACTTGAATCTTCTAAGCATCATCAAGGTCATTACTGCCTGAATAACTAATCTTTGCAATCCAAAAAAAGGGAAAACCTAACATAGCCAATCCGAAATAAGAGTCGTTGGACTTATTTGCACAAAGCAAACTAAAAAAAAAAAAAATAATAGCCCAACACAAGGTACAAATGGGCAACTTCCACCGTTGTCGCTGCCTATCACTTCTGTTATTACCGCCTCCGCGGAATTCCGAAGACGATGAGGATACCGTCCACCATCATATCGCAAATGTTTCAATTCACTGTGATTGACACCACCACCACCAATGGAGGACTACGATGACTCGATCAAAACCCACAAGACTGCATCATCAGTGAAAACCATGTGAAGGCAGATCAGGCTCTTGAAGACAAGAGTTTCACTGGCAATCTGACCCGTCAGGACGCCGAAATCCGTGACCATGTTCGACACCATGATGATAGACGAGAAAAGGAAACTTGAAGACGAACAAATTTCAATGAAATCGACACCAAGATTAGTTGGATTATTCAGTTTATTCACTATATCCCTATGGATATCAAGAGGAAACCCCCTTGGACCCGAAGAAGATCCGTCGAAGAAAAACTTTTTTGAAGGAAGATTTCTTTTGGAGAGGAGGCTACGGTTGAATTTTGTAAATGGGTTAAAAAAATTGCTTGAAAGGTGTCACCATTAAAGCATAGTTGACATGGTGCCATGGTTACAAGACAGAATCTCTAATATCTTGAAGCTCTATTATTGAACAAAGAAAAATAAAATGATAAGGAAACTCTAACACTCAGAGTGTGCTCAAATTTTCACAATTAGCATATGACCTGTTCAAATGACAATCACTATAACTAAATATATACACTCATTAAAACAGTAAAAGTAAAAACGATTCGTATTCGCCATTCGGATTCAGATATAGATTCATATTCATAATGTGGCAAAACAAACTGAAAGGTAACAAAAAAAGGAATAATTTACCAGTCTCAGTTAATCAAAGGTCTTCCTCCATCAGATAATCCACCCTCTGCCAATTTTGAATAATCATCTGGGACTGGGATATTCAACTCTGAACAAACCAACTGTATAATCTTTCCAGTCTCACCACCAAATGACATTTTATTCAAGGTTACAGAAATTGCAAACCTATTTCTTATATCGCAAAAACCTGTTGATCCACCCATTCCTGAGTGCCCAAAGCCAATAAGAGACCCGTCTTTTGAATAATATCTCTTAAACCCTAGTCCGAATTTCCCATCTTCCTTTGCCAAATTTGCATATTCACCTACACCTAAGAAAGCATCATGAATTCTGGGGTTGCTGAACATCTTACCACCGCTATCTTTAGGATTGGGACTCACAATGATCTCAGTCAGGCTGGTGTCTCTTCCATTGGTACCGTTACTTTCATTGCTTGTGTTTCTATTGTGACTACCGTTGTCCTGGTCTTGGATATCTTGTGGGGTCTTCTCATATTTATTTGTTCTGAACTTTAAAGCAGCAGCTACCTTCTTCCTTCTGTTAACTTTCTGCTTTTTGGGTGAGTCTTGAGTCGCAAATTTGGGAATGTGAGGGTGGCTACCGAGAGGTGGCTTAGAGGAAGAGGAGTGAGGTGGTGGAACAACACCACCATCCACTAAGGCTGCATAGTAACGTGCAAGTGCACGGGCTGAGCAATGTCCATTAGCTGCAGGTACTATGGCACGGCGAGTGTTTAGCATGTTAAATAGAGCAGGTACTACAGATGCAAGTTGTATGATGTTCTCTGGCTGGAAAGAGGATGGTAGGTCAGTGCGCCTGCTAATCCCTGAAAGCTTCTTCAAATCATCTGTATCCGGTGTAAGGGTTGCAAGTCGAGATTCCACACCTAGAAGAGAAACAAAAACACGGGTAAAGAAAAAAAACGAAAGCTCATATTTATGATAATAGAACTCACTCTGATAAATAACTACACCAATACTTTCATATTGGTGCAAAAACATTGTACACTTACCTGGAGGGATTCCAATATATAGCTCGCCTTCAATTTGGAGGGGACGAACCAATGCTTCTTCAAGAATCTCCTTGAATTTCTTCCCTGATGCATGCTGTTCCATTTGAACAGATAATTAGAAAAATGTACAAAGAAAGCTTTGAACATGGGAATTGACTATCATACGAACAATGGTTCCACCACATAGTAAAAGTTGACAGAACCTTTAACATAAAAGATGTTAATAATATTCTGAAACATCACCAGGCAATTATACCTCAATGATTCCACCACATATCCAACCAAAAGACAGATAATGATACAACTGCTGCTGGCCCGGTTCAGTCTCAGGTTCTGACATGGCAATGCGTTTTAAACACTCCTCCCAGTCAGACATAAGCAAAGGGTTTTCTCTGCCAATGTCTGCCAAGGCATTGTGCAATCCAGATGTATGGTTAAGCACATGATGGACCTAAATTAAAAAGAAAACGAAAATTAGTGTGATATTGGAATAAGTATATTAGGAGGAGTTGAACCACGAATCATATACCTTTATGAGATCTTTTTTATACAATCCAAATTCTGGCCATATATTTGCTACATTTTCCTCGAGCTTCAATTTTCTGAAAGGCAGAATAATAAGAAAGAAACGTAACCCAGTAAGTTTTTAGATGACAGAATAGTATCAGATTTGACAACATGGAAACATACTAATACCCACCCAGTGTCAACCAGCCAATGTAACATTCCAGCTGTTATACCCTTTGTTACAGAAAAAACAGGAAAAAGACTGTCGGGCTGAACTGGACGAGGATCATATCGGCCAAGCACTCCAGCAGCAGTGTCAATAATAACTTCCCCATCTTTGTAGGCACATACCTTAATGTATAATCATGAAAATTACATGAAGATTATAACTTTAGAGAAATATGAAACAATTTCCATTTCGGAATGTCATGCATTGGAATTCCTTTTTATCAAACTTGATAGACATCTTGTGTTTATTGTAACTCCAGCATAATTAATTTCTCTGACCAAAAAAATTAATTAAGTTTCATTCTCTTATTTCAGAATTCGTTGAATGTCAATCCATTTATAATATCATAGTTTCTCAGGACACAATTTCAACATGTATACACAGCTCTTATAAATATAAAACGTTTCTATACAATCTCGTATATTTTGATTCTCTGAATAATTTTTTGGGGTTAACCAAGGAAAATGATTCATGGTAAAAACAAGATAAACTTGGACCAGAAAAATCCATGCTCAAAATAAATATTGGTATAGAGCGGATTTTTGTCGGTAAAAATATACAAAAAATATATGCCAGTAGGGTTTTCTGGAACGTATTAACTTTCTAACCTCACCTAGTCTGGTGTACATTCTTAATATATTATCATAAGTAAAAATATGTACAATTTCAAGGGGATCTAGCATTCTTCCATCTACAATCTCACATCCATAGAAGTAACTTCTAACGTAAAAGTAGCTAATTTGAACCTATAAGGCTTTAACATAAAAAGGGTATGTTTATATGAGGAACTTGAATGTTCCAAGGAATTTGCAAATGAATAGATGCAATGCATATAGATGGGATTTGTAAGTTACATGTATGGAGGTGTTAATTTGGAAATCTCTTGTTTAGTGGTTTGTTATGCTCATGTGGTGCATGTGCTTCCTTACTAGTTGCTCAACTATCTACTTACAATGCCCATATTTTTTGTTTTTAAGTGCATATCTTAGTAATATAGTCTAAATTCCATGGAACTTTGAAGTTCCTTATCCAAACATAGCCTAAGGGTATATTTGGATGAGGAACTTCAAAGTACCAAGGGAAAAGCACGTTAGTAATAAATGCATTACAAACAATTGAATAGGGTGCTTGTTAGTAACCAATTGAGAAACAGCAAGGGAACACATGCGCAAGGGATTTCTAAAGTAACACCTATCAAAGTGTTACATAGAAATCCCTCTAAATGCATTGCATCTAATCATTTGCAAATTCCTTGGTACTTTGAAGTTCCTCATTTTTAACTAATTTTTCCTAAATCCTTGGTGGTTTGAAGTTAACATAGCCTAAAGGGATATTCAGATCAATAACATATCAAGCTTTATAAGACATAAACTGAAAAGGACTATTCAGATTTCATGGCATCATATCGACAGAGAAATTGGTGTGCACCTGAACTCCAAGTATTTTATTCTTATTCCCCAGCTCAACTAGGAGTTGCCTCAGCTTGGCCTCCACATCAGAATGGGCAGGTGTGTCATAGACCCACTGATCATTTACCAAAGGTCCCCTATTTATGTTTCTGAAAATTTGGTTCCATCAGAAATGCACCGGATATGACAACAAACTAATACAAAAGAAATACTCAAGATAAACTTACCCTAAAACAGATTCAGCAAATGGTCTCATGATATCTTGATATACAATACGGACATTCATCGTGGAAGAAAGCCCTAAATCAAAGAAGAAAAAAAATTATATTTATTTGATACTATCATCAGTAGAGAAAATTTTGAATACAGACAAACCTCGGAGAAGATTGAGAACTCGCGCAAAAATTACAATATCACCAGGAAATGCATCAACCTGGTAAAAGAGATTATCACTAAAACAAATAGGGATGGAATTAACAAAAAAGAACATAGCAAAGAATCAAGATGGATGGGAGGAGATTATAAAAAAACATTACAGGATTAAAACGTTTAGCCTCCTTTTTGTTGAGTTGCATCCTATCCTGTATAACCTTCATGTTTTTTGTTCTTTGATCCGCCAAAGATTTCATTGTTTCCTGAGAAAAATCATAAGTAAATAAATTAAAAGGAATCGGAAAGGAAAATAAAACTGGATAGTTATGAAGTTGGAAACTTCAGAACAATCTAACAAACCCAAATTGAATAATCACAAAACTTATTGCATACTTACAAGAGACTCTTTGGCTGGTGTTGTACTACGGAAAAAAACAGTTGTTATCTCCATTGCCTGCTCTGGTATATCTAGACGCAACTTAAGTCCCATTTCTGCAAAAGCAGACAATAGAGCAACATGGTCCCCCTGTGACAAAAGGCATGGCTATCTCATAAGTCCAAAGGAATTACAGTTTAGTAACAATCATAATCTACTCAGAAGGAAGATCTAATTTAAACACATTACTATTCATCATTGAGATTTATATTTACAGTGCACTCATTTATTCTGCCAATCAATGTTAGCCTTCATCAGTTAAAAACCCGTCATTGTTAATCAATACAGTGCCCTTAATTTGTTTGGCAAAGCTGACCCTAAGTATCTAAAAGTCAAGGGTAGAAAATAAAGATCTTCTGTAGTAGGAGCCAAGCCTAAGAAGAATTACGTATTATGGTTGCTGTCACATTCATACAGAGCAATTCATAACGGCTCTAGAACCTCAGTAGATGCCAAAATTCAACCATGGAGCCTACTCACTTAAAATTCTTAACATCAAGCTGACCATAAGATATCAAAACTAGAAACAGTTTGCACAAACCTCAGCAGATGCCAAGAACATCTTCGCTAGTGCTTTTTTAAAACAGCTTGAGAGTTTCTTTGTAAGCCCAAAGTCAAGCAAAATAGGACGATGTGGAGGATCCTTGCTCACAAGAAAGTTTCCTGCAAAAAGGGATTCAGAAAGGAGTGAAACCAAGTTGAATATGATAACATTGAAACAAAATGCAGATGAAAATTAATAAAAAATGGAGGGGAAAGAGGCATAATACCGGGATGAGGGTCTCCATTAAAGAATCCATCAACATAGATTTGGTGGGCATATGCACGTGTGATTTCTTCAATAACTTTTTGTTTGTCAACACCAAATGCTTCCAGCGATTCTATGTCATTTAAACGAATGCCATCCATAAACTCTGAAATGAGGACTTTCTCTGTTGACTGTCAAAAAAGTAGCAGGATGCAGAGTAAATAAGTATCATACATGAAAAAGGAAAGACAACATCTATAATTTAAAGAAATGAATCAGATCAGCCCCAGTAAAGATCAGGCATTAAAGGAAGACAACATCTACACCCCTTCTTTCATTTTTTAATCACTAAAACCACATCTGTTCCATTATATATTATTTTCAAAATTTTCATATAAATAGAGACATGTATGAGCAACAATAAACAATCTCATATCCCCATATCTTAGAATTTCTCATACTGTCCTTGGTCAAAAACAATTGTGCTTGTAGAGTCATGGATATTAGAATAATGAAGCAGAAAGTACCTGAATAACCTCCGGAATCAAAACATCCACTCGATCGGCACATGTGTCGTCATCACATTTGGTTTTGCAGCCAAGATTTTTGGACACTGTTCTGGTATTCTCTAACAAAACAAAAACCAATGTTTTAGACAAATTGAGCAAACCTTTTTACACAAACTTTCATTAAGATTTCAGCAGTACGACAAAATCTGGAGTATGGCAGACAGGTAATTCATGACTACAATAAACCCTGAGGTCAGTTTGGCAAATGGGGTCATGCATTTTCAACACCAAAGGACCTCATTACTGAAAAAATTCATTAGAAGAGAACATAATCAAACAAATTCCACACGAATGCATGAGCTACATATTCCCACAACCAAATTCATCCTGGATCACAAATCTATAGTGGCCATTTATCTTCTAATCTGTTTTATTATAGAAAGAGGGTTCCTTTTTATCCTTTTTTTCCACAGAATATATCTCTTACTTTATCCCCCTATGATATGAGGGCACTCTTATCTACATTCAGGGAGTATTATTATTATGTGTATATATATATATATATGTATGTATATATATATGTATATATGAAATACTAAAATGATTAATAACATACTAAGGCTCCACTTCTTCCTAAAACGGCTCCACTTAGCCCACATCCACACAAAAATTTTAAAAGACAAAGAAAAGGAAAGAAAAATTGGAAATTATATTCACAAGCATGTCAGAGTACAAGAACTACTAAGTTTTTGAATAATTCAAACAAATTGATTATACCAGCTTCATGATTGAAGTCGAGTTCTTTGGGAGATTCTTTGCACCATTCATCTATCATAGGATTAAAATTGAAATGAGGTTCTGCCCATGCTATCCAGTCAACAATTGACTTTGCATTCTTCAAGTCCTACAAAACAAAAGTATGTCCAACAATAATAATACTGACCCTCTTTTTCTTTTATTTTAACCCAATCTTCTAAAATCCCTTTGACAAACCTCCAAGATGATTGTCTTGATGCCCTCATGTTGAACTTTAACAACTACTTCCTGCCCATTAAGCAAGGTTGCACGATGGACTTGGGCTATCTGCATAAAACGGGGAAACCAGTATGATTTTTATTTTAGAATCAGAGTATCATTTAGCAATGACCCTGTGCTAAGTGCCGATATTTGTTCACTCTAATTCCAAGAATCTGAAATCTTACTGATGCTGTTGCCAAAGGAACTTTGACAAAATTTAAGAACAAATCTTCCATTGATTTCCCCAACTCTTTCTGTATAGTTCGACAAACCTGTGCAAACAAAACTTTCAGTCTAGCCAATGAAGTAACAGATAATAACTGTAATATAAAACTGAGAGTGAGGGAGTTCAAAAGGTTAAGCATGTGCTGAAAAATGGAACTAAGCTTGGGCTAGACTGGGCTATAGCCTGACCAAGCCTGACAGAAAGAAGGAAACAAAATCCTCAACCACATTTTGTAGGCTGCCTCCTCCACTGAATAAGATAATGGTGAAAATTGACAAAACTATTATGTTAGGTGCTCCTATGGTCCCATTGATTACATTCATTTTTTATTTTAACACCTTTCAGCAATGACTTTCCAAGAACCCAGTTACCATTCTTAATATCTCAACTTTCACCATTAACAGCCTACGCTGGCCTTCAAGCTCCTTCCCTACTTATGGCAATGGCCTCACAAAGCACTCATCTCCCTGATGAACTTCAGCAATTTTTTTAGCAGTGAACTTCAGAACTTGAATGACAGAAATTAAAATACTTGCCAAGGGTTAATAGTATCAAGGGTTAATACAGATACTACATCAAGCAAAAAAATATAGATTTACTAAAACATAAGGCAGAAAAGGCCAATATTTTTACCATCATTGTGAGCAATTATAATATATATGGATACTAAAAGTATGAAAACCTGTAGAGACCAACCTCTTCCAAAGGACGAGGAGGAAGAGAGTCCTGTAATTGCTTGAGAAGGGAAATGTATGCCTCAGGAAGTACATCTGCCCGTGTAGATAGATATTGCCCAAGTTTCACCCACAAACCTTCCAACTCTACTATCAAATTAAGAACACGTTTAGCATTGCGCTCGTGAGCATTTTCCCATAAAGTAGCTCCTTTAGTTTTGCTAATCCATTTCTCTCTTTGCTGCAAAGCCTTCAGTGGTAAAAAAAAAAAAATAACCAGTTAATACAGTCTATTACATATAAGTAGGCTACCTACTAGGGAACAGAAATGAATGAAATTTACCTTGTAATCAAGGTATATCATCAATGCAACTGCACATACTTTCATGCGTCTTTTGCATATGTTTCCCCATCCCATCAGAGGAGGCTTGATAAAAATGGACCCAAGAGAATTCTAAATCACAAGTCTTTGCTTGAAGGAAGAAAAGAAAAAGAAACACGGAAAAGAACTGGTCAGGCTCTAGAAAAAAAATGGATTAAAAAAACCATTACTAACATGGTCAGTAAGGGAAATAGAACACAAAATGTAGTCATATGTATGTCCATGACCTACAAACTGAAATCAGATAAGACCGCCCTACATTTAACTAAATTCGGAAAAAAATGAACAATTCGGAAATGCAAAGATCATAAATTTGCAACTAAGTGGCTGAAACTCCAAGAAACTTAAACAATCACAGTATATATTTGTAGTTCCTGTGAGATGTTTCAACTTTGAAGTTATGTTTTACCCTACTGTTGCTATTGCACACAGAAATGAACTCCTGAAATAGAATTCCATCTATCTTGAAGCTATATTGTTTTCTAATGAAAAACAAAAGAATATGAGGAAACTAATTCTCAAAATGCTATAAGACTTTATTGCTGGAGGTGATTCTACATCCTCCTTACAACTGTATGTTGTGTGGAAGCATCTCAAAACAAGATAACAAATATGAAGGAAAAATATGAAAACTAACCATTCACGAAGAATCTAAAGAACTTACGTGGGTCGGTGATAAAGCCTATATCCATGGAAAAGGGTGAGGAAATTCCACTAATAACAAAGGAGATTATAAAAAGAGATTAACTCTCAAAACCCAAATCCCAAATACACCTCAACCACTCTTTATTACAACGTTACAACACCACAACCAAAACAGAAGAAAGATTTTTAGGAGAAACCATTACGCCTATCATATACTACTCTGACTTTACCAAATCAGTACCTATCCATAATCCTTATACCAAATCCTTATAAGACAAGGAACCAAAACATCCAACAAGATTAAGTAATAAGGGGACCAAAAAAGCTAACTAATTGACTCAAAATGTAAGTCAAATTTACAACACTGTATTTGTAAGTACATCCCCTTATCAAACGTCAAACTTCATTTTGGCCACTTTGATATTGAACACAAAACAAAACCTTTCGAGTCTACTTATATGGTCAATGTGCCAGCATCAATTCGAGAACATACACTCAAACTTAACTAAACCAATAATCATAGCTACTACAACTAATCAGTTCATAACTCCCCATTTCCCCTTCGAAGCCATCTTGATCAATCACCTTCAGCTCCCTCCATTGCAATATGTATTATATATGTATATGCATTCAATCTTTGTTTTTTCCGTTGGCCATTAGAATTAACAATTGTACATGTTCGTACCTAATTTGGTCAACCTGGTCAAGACCGATCAGTCCCGCCAAAACCATACTTGGCCCTAGGCTCAACATTAAAACAATGATACAAATCTACAATATCAGGTGCATCCCACAAACACAACCTTAGGCAAAAGACACCAAAAGCCACTAGGCCGACCAAATCTTGTTGGCCTACCCGTTCGTTGGCCGACCATATCAACACAGCCACGGGATTCGGAACCACCAGGACACGTGTCAGCTCTAAGATCAGGGACATTTATCCTACATCGAAAGGCTTCATCTACAACATTCAATGCCACTATAAATACAAGGGCACCTCCCCTAAAAAAAGGTAATGACAACTTTGCCCTTATGCTGCCTAGTTATTACAGTATCATCGATACCATACTTAACTGACTTAAGCATCGGAGACTGTTAGGCCGGCACCGGTACCGGCACCCCACCGGTGCTTCTTTGCTCTTACCTTCTCCTTGCAGGTCTTCCTACCCTGAGGAGAGCGAGTCAAGCAAGCTCAGTGAGGTAACTCTAAGTTGGTCAATTTTTTATATCAACCGGACAAATGCGAAAAGATTTGAAATTCAGGAAATCCATATGCAGCTTTAACCATAACAACAAAATCATACGAAATTCATTTGTAACAGCCCTGAACTTCTACATCAAATTTCATAAACCCTCCCCAAATTCTCAACAAAAAAAAAAGTCTCATCCCAGAAGTGGAAACGTGAAATTACGATAATATCAATGGCATTAATCACAAAATTACAAACAAAATAGAAGAAACGATCTCACCTCAAGTCCCAGAGCTTGGTTTTTGATACTGGAGGATGTTGAGAAAGCTGAATGGTTTTTAAAACTGGAAAATGTTGGAGATGAAATAGTGACTAAGTGAGCTTCGTCGAAACGATCAGAACCTGTGTCGTTTTTCTTGACGCGACTTAGAATCCTTCGCTTTTTGTTTTAGCGTTGGCCTTCCCCCAACAACTTGTGAAACTGAGGCTAACGATTCCACCGCTGCCGGTGAGTATCGGATCGCGACCCTCTCCAATCAGAAAAAATAATCCGCGGGAAAAGAAAAATAGGAAAATTACGAGGCGTGGAGTGATTGGTGGTTTGTTAAAGGCCAGGTGAGGTTAGTGTAGGTGACGTCTGACCGCTATGTGATTAACGGTCAAAGAAATATGAAACAGAAGAAAAAGAAGAAAAAAGAAGCATTGCGAGTGAAGCCGCGCGGAATATTGGTAGGATGGTGGCCGTTGGATTGGGTGGGTGAGAGAACCCTGGCCGTGGAACTCTTTGAAAGGCGTGGCGCATAGCTCACCGCCTCTTCATAATCTGATGAATATTCTGGCCGTTCATAGAAAAATAAGGACAGTTATTTTGAGTCGGTGTTGAATTTTATTTTCGAATTTCTAATGCAAAAATATTCTAATAATTGCAAATGCATTGAATTCGTACTCATAAAATATATGTGAGTTTATATAAATTATTCCACTTACAAATTAATGTTCTAAAAGTCTCCGAAGCCGTTCAGCCACCTCGGTTTTGGGAAAACCCGCATGGACGCTTTAGGCATTACTTAGACGACTGATTGTAGGCTAGCAGGGGTGGAGGGTTAGAGGGAAATATATTATTTTATTTTATCAATATTTCTATTTTTATGTTCAGAATAAAATTATCATTTTTAAATTTAAATTTTACTCTAATTCTCGACTTCTTCATCTCATTTTTTTCGTTTTGTATATTTATTTTTATTTTATGATTTTAGAACTTCCACTTTGCACATATATATTTCCCAACACACTTAATTTGTATTTGGAAGTATTCTATAATTATTTAGAAAAATTCCTTATATTATTAAGGTTTCTGTTTTTTTATGGAAAAAAAAAATGGCCTAGGCCCCGCCTATACCTCTAGGCGCCATATAATCTATATTCGGCCTCCTTATTATCGCTTAGCGAGTTTTAGAACACTAACAATATATATATATATATATATGAGTTCAATTTGAATTATTCTACTCACAAAATGGTTATATATAATATGATATTAGGGGAGGGAGATTACAATATAGATATTTGGTATCGTCCAAACTCTTTACAATAGTCAAATTTGATACCGCCCACATAAGGTGTGGATAGAAATATTACTAGTCATAACACTAAGCTCCTGTTTGGTATTGTTTTTGTTTTTAAAAAGTTGCTTTATTTGAAAGTGAAGCACTACAAAAGTGTTTGTTAAAAATGAGAAATCTTACTTTTTTGAAAAACAATGGACTTTTGACAATTACTTTTAAAAACAATCTTGCATGTTGCTTTTAAAAGTTGTTTTTACGTACTAAATTTATTTTAGTATACAACTATTTATTATAAAAGAACAACAAAAATAATTTTTCATAAAAACACAGCAAAAATAATTTTTCATAAAAGCACAGCAATATCAAATTGGCCCTAAGTGGCCACAAAATGGTTAAAATAACGTTGAATGGTAATGATAATATTAATCGATATTGAGTTGTATTAGTGCTTGCCCACTAAGATATATTTTTTTTGTCAAACCTTGCCCACTAAGATTTAAAGCTATATTTTCAAAGAAAAAAAATTTAAAACTATGTTCTCTATTTTCAAAAGAAAAATACAAATTCAACCATTTTGAAGTCACTGACCATATTTTGCTATGAAAAGGATGGGTCAACAATTTGACTGTTTTGGTTGAAGTCTATAATATGACTAATTACTAATTTTCATTTTTGAAAAGTAAGTTTATTTTATTTTTGAAAAATATGATGAGGTGTCCTTACACTTGAAGGGTGAGCCTAATTCTCATTTAGAGTGCGGTTTGCTTTGGTTACAAAGTGTTCTTAGCGAGTTTCGAACTCCTGCCAGTTAAACACTAGGATAATCGTCATATGAAAGTGGCAGTTTTTCAACAGTATCAAGTAGGTTTATTTCCTAGGCTGATATAGACTTCAAATGCCATGTAGAAAGGTGTAACTTTCTTTTTAAAGAAGGATAATTTTTTATTTTAATGTATTAAGATGAAGATCCGATCAAGGATATAAAAGGGAATACATCCGCTTTGTAAAAAGGTGGAAAGCGAAAGAAATAAATTATGCTAGGTGTATTTTAGGTTAGGTGTGGGTGTGATTTTTTGTTCAAATATAATTTTTGATGGTAGCTTGTTTAATTTTGGTTAGGTGTGCTGGTATTGGTGGTTAGGTGAGCCAAAGTTGTCCTCAAGTAAAAGAATATGGCTACCAAATTACTAATTACTAAACATTCTCAATACAGTTAGATGAAACATTCATTGAGACAGATTGAAAACCTACTAAATTACCATGATTCAAACTTTACCATTTTGGAAAAAGAAAATGAACTATTCCTTAATAAGATATAAGATATTACTTTCTGGAATTTTACGAATTTTGAAATTAGAAAATCGAGATTTACTATTAACACAACTTGTTTATAAATAGATTTGTGAACATGTGCTAAGATTAAATTTCAAATTTTTTTAATTTTGACTCGGTTTTGTCTTGATATTAATCGTCCAGTTATCATTATGATAACAATCTTGGTTGATATTTGATGTAAACTCGACTCATACGAATTTGAAATCGGTTTTGATATTTCAAATTGTTATTTTGATTTCGACAGACTATTTCCAGCACCCACATCTTCCATGGAGAAGACAATGATCATGGCGACCTGTTTTCTCAATACCAATCCACCATCCACGTCATTTAGAACGGCGATGACGTCTTGGAGGCCAATTGCATATCCAGCGGCGAAGTCACATAGAGATTGGAGGGGTCCCGAGTACTCTAGTGATTTTTTTGTTAGAATTTTTACTTGTATATGTGTATATAAATCACACCAATATCGTTGACGTTCTTGAAGATTACTTTTTATTCCTCTATAACATGCCAATATCATTTATTACTTAATAAATATTAAAATTGAAGTGCACCAGTATTATTATTATTTTTTCATATTTTTGAGTACTTAAGATGAATGATATTACGCCACTTATTGATATGACTTAGTAGTATTCATCTCGACATTGTTATGTAGGAGGTAAAAAGTTTGACTTTCGTAAATGACGATGTCGATACCCAATGTTTATATTGTAATTCCCTACCCCTAATATCATTGTATAAAAAAAAAAGATGAATGATATTGCAATTGCTTATTGGAAAATAAACAATATATATGTCGATGAAATTTTCTCAGCTATTGCCTTTATTTTTATTTTGTACTTTTTTTGGCATTATCATTGTCTAAATAAAGTACTATTTTGGGACTAGATCAAACACTTGTTTTCCGAAGCATGGCTTATACAAAATGCTCCTCATAAACTAAATTTCTAATTACACCAATGTCCATATCCAATTCCCGATTCGATGGAACATGAGAATCAAGTCAATGGTTAGGAACAAAGTGTCGAGCAAGCTCAAGTAACCACTCGCTCCATTTTGATTTCTAAAGCTGTTAATGATGATTTGAGTTATATACTGACGGAAATTTTGATGTGCTAATACAGATGTAATCGATCTCAAATTGACTATATCAGAATCTCGACAATAATTAGTTCGAAAATGGTCGAGGAAATAAACTGCCGACCAGCCTTTCATTAAAGAATGAATGAAACTGTTGAATCGATTCTCAATATCTGAGCCTAACACTAACAAAATTAATATGTTTTATTTTTTATAAAAATATGTTTTACTCAAATACCTTACGAATTAACAGACCTCCATAAGTGACATTTAATCACGCACTTATACTTCACAACTCTCATGCATCCTTGCATGGGAAACTGAACATTTAATCAAAGATGCCATTTTTCATTTTATTTTATTTTTTGTCGTTTCATTGTTTTTCCCGAGTCACGACTCACTGAGTCCATTCGTTATCTCCAAACCTCCCTCGGCGGCAACTCCGCTACCGCCACCTACTCCACCCACCGGTTTTGCAAACCATAAACCGCCCACCTACATTGACAAGTGCCTCTTCCTCCACGCGTCAACAATCCACGCACACCCATAGCCTCCCTGATCCCTTTGACAATCGGCACGTGGCAGCCCTTGAAATGGGCTTTTTAATTTCCCTTTTTGTAATAAAAGATTGGGAAGATTTTTGGTACCAAATTGATATTTAATATTTGCGAACTGAAAAAGAACCAAAACCTCGAAAACTCAAACTCACACACACTCAAACTGTCGCTGTTGAGTTTTCTTGGCTGCGATTTCATACTCCATGGCGGCCTCGAAGCTCGTGATTCTCTCAATCTTCCTAGCCCTAATTTTCTCTCAGATTAGGGCTGATGTTTCAGTCCAAGAAGAAGACGAGCCAGTGAAACTCATCCGATCGGATAGCCCTGATTCGTCCGCTCTGAAAATCGAGTTGGATCAGCTGAAGGCTAAGATCCATACTCTTGGTTCGTTTTCTCTCTTAATTTACGATTTCTAGGTTTTGTTTGAAGTTTGAACTCATTGCTGTTCGTTTCTTTGATTTTCCGCGGGTTTCTCGCTCTCCAAACAGATGTTACTAAACTTAGAAATCATTCGCTTTTCGAAATTTGAAGTTTATTACTTTCTTTCCTCTTCTATTTTTTTTCCAATTTTTGGGAATTTATCGAATACGAATAGGTTGAACTCCGAGGTTAACTTGTAGAGCTTTGGGAATTTTAAAGAAATTAAAATGCTGATTTTTAGTTACCCTTTTGAGTAGAAACAGTGTTCAAAAGAGCATAAGTTGAATATTGGCTTTGTTCTGAAGAAATTCACAATTGCTTACCAAAATCAATGTTAAAAGAGTATTTCTTTGATTTGTGAATGGAGCGTTTAGTGCTCTAAGTGCTGCGTTGCTTTTGTTGTTGGCTGACGTTTTTTCTTTATGTTCCTGATGAAGAATCCGATGTTGATGAGAAGATTATAGAACTGAAAAAGAAGAATGAGATAATAGAACAGAAGGAGAAAAGCATTCAAGAGAGTTCAAACAGCATTGCTTCGTTGCAGAGTGAAATCGAGTCTCTCCAGGTTAGCCATTTTGTTTCAGAAGCAAGAAAACGAATAACCCACTACGTTGTTGGTTGATGATTTGCTTGTTCGAATATGGTTCATTTCGTAATTTGTTCTTTCGTTGTTACTGTATCTTAGAAAAAAGGGTCATTAGATGTTGAGAAGCAGCTTGGGAAGGCTCATGCACGTGCTGGTGAATTAGAGAAGAAGGTAAGATATGGACAAGTGAATTATTTTGGTCGATGAAAACTACTGAATTCTAAACTCAATCTACTCTGCAGGTTGCTGAATTAAAAAAGGAAGTGGAATCTCAACGTAAGGAGAAAGAGCGCTTGGAAGCCCGTGCAAATGAAGCTGAGAAGAAGATTGATGTTTTGATTTTAAAAATAGACCTTGTGAGTTATTTTTTTTCCCCATTGGCTAAGGAAAGTTATTTTGCATATATGTGCTGGTAATGTAAGTTCTTATTGATTCTTCTTATAACAACCATGATTTTGCATTGCATAAAGTTGAATTCAATACATAACTGGATTAATGATATCAAGGATTGTGTAAGGATGCTAAAAGTCTTATTTTCTGTAGTTCTGTCAATTGATCACTGTTTTGTGTTGGTTGTATTCTTGTGACTTGGTAGTTATTATCAATCCCTTTCATGCGTTTTTTTGTGACGATGTCGCTGTCCTTTCCTTAGAAACAAGTTTATTGATGTCAATGTTCTTTCTATTGAATGTAAGCTGTTTTTAAGTTTACATCCTTGGTTAGCACCAATGTGGACACACTTGGATGTTGTGGTGTTTTGGGATTACAGTTTATTTTGCTTCTCTACAATGTTGAATAAAATATTTCTGTTTTCCTTTGCTTTCAAATGATTTACATTAGCGGTAATGCAACATGTACCTTACGTAATTTTATCCCATGGATGGTAGAATAATGCTATATAATTCTTTTATAGATGGAGAAGACTAATAATGAACACAAGACCAAAATCCGCAAAACTGAGCGTGCTCTTAAAGTTGCTGAGGTAATTTTAAGTCATGCTAAAGCTGATTTCTAGATGGTGGTTGGTGCTTATACTAACATATAAGCAAAAGCTGAGCGTCCCAGTTTATATTAACATATTCATCTTCAGGAAGAAATGTTGAAGGCAAAGTTTGAAGCTACTTCAAAAGCAAAAGAGTTGAAGGAGGTAGTAAGTTGCATAAATTTTGTCTCTCATTTACTTGTCTTCTGGTGTTTTCTTATATTTTTTCTGTAGAAAATAGAACGGTAGCATTTTGTTAAAGTTTATCACAGAATCAAGGTCCCTTAAAAAATCTGCCTGTAATACGAGGCATCATTTACCATCATCTTCTTGAGATTGGCAGATAATACCTGTCATTTTGCAATTGTCTTCACGCATCTGTCCTCTGTTGCATGTTCTATACTACCAAGTGTGGTTGTGATTAGATTTTGGTTGCAAGCCCTAATGCATATTGTGTTTTAAATCAGGCTCATGGTGCATGGCTTCCAAAATGGCTTGCTGTACATCTTATCCAGTGTCAGGTAAACTGAGTGAATTTTTGTTTAACCAAAAGGTTTTTTTAACGAAAAGTTTTTTTTCAAGGAGCTGAAGGTATTATCAAATTGCAGTCCTTTGTAGAGACACACTGGAATGCACATGGAAAACCTGCCTTGGATATTGCGATACAGAAGGTATTGCAAGTGGTCACTTAAAGAATCTCATACATTACTTACGGAATTCTCTTTTATAAGTTTATGTTTAATGTACCAACTATCTTAATCATACATTAACTGAGGAGCTGCTTAAATTTTTTTCAGGCCGTGGAGAAAAATGCCCAAGCTGAAAAGTGGGCTGAACCCCATGTTGAAACATTTAAAACCGTAAGCTACATTACTTTTATTTATTTTCAATTTTCCATTTCTGTATAATAATGAAGGGTATCGGATCATTACACTATATGAGGACCTGAATTTGGTTGTGTGCTATTTTTCTACATCTTTCGCATTTTGACCATTCCAAGACACACAGAATATTAAGCAGGGTATCACACAAGCAGACACAGTGCATGCTAGTAACGTGTACTTGTATGTTAGTATGCTAGTATGTATGTATGCATGCATGCTAGTAAACTCTATTCAATTATGATTTTTGCCTATCTATAAGAAATGCTTTTTCTTCTATTTCTTATTAAACTGGATTTCCGCCCTTTTTTTGCCCCTGTCCTGTACCTTAAAGAAATGGATCCCAGCAATCAAGGAACAGTGGGTAGTGGTGATAGAATCTGTTAAACCTCATGTGAAATCATTAAGTACTAAAACTATTGAAGTGTATGAGACGTCAAAGAGTACATTAGCTCCACATGTTGCCAAAGCACAAGAAGTTGTTGATCCTTATTTCCAGGTATCTATCTTGTCATCTACTTTTTTAAAAAAAATTTGATTTATCTGTGTCGCCTACATGCATCCTACAACAGTATTTTTTGGGTGACAGGAAGCTAAAAAGTTCAGCAAGCCATATGTTGATCAGGTGGCCACTGTTGCAAAACCCCATGTTGACAAAGTTCGAGTGGTGCTGAAGCCTTATACAAAGAAGGCAGTTAAAGCCTACGAGAAATTTCTTAAATCCGCAACAACATACCATCATCAGGTACCTGCATCAATTTGGCATTAGCTCTTCATTATACTACTGTTAGATACTAATTATTTCAAAAGCTTATTGTTGCAAGCTTTGTTTTCCTTTCCTTTTTGTTCTTTTCTTTTGCTTCCCCATTTGATGACTTGAATTACAATTTCATTTGTGACTATTTTGGCCAAGCCAAATCATCTGTTCGTAGTATAACCAATATACTTAGCTCTATTATCTAATAATGATTGATGAGCAGAGTTTTGAGTGCAGTACATATGTTATTTGCTGTTTATTACTACATGGATTTATGTCTAGTATGTTAGTTGTCATCAAGTAATGCTGAGAATTCATTAAAACGGTTGTTTCTGGTAAAATATTCTACTATCTACTATAAAATGCTCAAACATAATGCATGTACTGAATGAATTGTGTTGATTTTCTTGCTATTTTTTTTCTTCTAGCAGCGCTGAATGAATTCTTGTTCCTTACTAGTTTCTATCCACAGTGGATGTACTTTTGGCATAAACAATTCACTGAGAGTAGTTTATTAATTTTGTCATTGATATTTCTTCAAGGTTCAAGGTAGTGTAAAAGATTTGCTAAAGAGGCATGAACTGACCGGACCTCTTGCTACAAAGGAGTTGGAGTGGTTTGCGGTATGTGTAATGAAATCAAATTTTTCCAGATTTATTATTCCTCTTAATTTTATACTCGACAACCTTATCTAGTTGCAATTTTAATGTTCCAGGCCTCTGCTTTGTTGGCCCTGCCCATCATAATTCTGTTCAGAATTTTCTCCTCACTTTTCTGGTTAGTTTCTCAAATATATATATATATATATATATATATATATATATATATATATATATTTTCCAGTTATGTTTCCACTTACATGAAAAGTTACGATATTTCCATTTTCCATTTTCTGATTACAATTGTGTGTTATTGTGCAGTACGAAGGGTAAGAAACCTGTTCGAAGTACCAACCATTCACGTCGTAAGACTAAAAGGAGTCATGCTGACAAGTAGACTGCCACCAGTTTGTTCACAAGTGTTTTTTTCCTGTCGATGGTTGAAGGTATACATTTTCGTATCAAACACAAAAATGTTACGAACTTCATGTACCTAGCACTGTTATACAGTTATAATTGGTAGATAGAAATTTCCTCCTCCTTCGCGGCTTGTTTACGTCACATCTAGAATGTCTATGGTGGCCGTCATCTATTCTTGTCAAATTTCACGAAAGATCTTACGAGTTTGATTTTGGTTTACTCAGTAGTCTGCGTATCCTTTTTTTGCAGGTTGGTTTGGGGTTATGGCAATGGTATTTCGAGGCTATACATGCATACTTGTGAATCAGATTCAGCCCTGCTCGTGTTCCAATCCTTTGCTTAAATTTTAGAAACTGTCATACGCCCGATAGACATTCCTCAGATAAATCTAGGAGTTCAGGTTCATGTAGTGTGGACAGTTTTTGATTATGTTGTTACAAGATGTATTTTAGTTTATTTTTTATTCTAAACCATGTTCATGTGCCCTGTGTTTTCGGTATCATAATTTATAACATTTGTTTTATTTATTTATAATTTTTTTATCTTTTAACTGGAACTGTGGAGAATCAATATTTTAGTGAGATGGGCAAGAGCCTATAAAGGGTTTTCTATGAATGAAGATAAAGAAGAATCAGAATTGTAAGAGGTTTGTTTCTTACTGATTTGCATCTTATAAACAATTGATTGGCAGATTTGGTTATGAAAATAAGATTTAGTATTTAGAGCAAAAGATGTGTTACACAATCAAATTCTCTACAATCCGGATTGGGTCGGTTTCGGTTTCGGTTTCATCACCCAAGCATTTACAATATTATTTATTCGGTTTGGTTTAAATAGAGTTGAATTAGAAAACCAAACCAGTTTTTCTTTTGTATGGTTTCAAATTTTTAGCCAATTAGAACCAGAAAATTATGGTTAAGTTGGCGACAAGTGTTTTTCGTTTTCTATCACGACGAACAGTCCAATAAGATAAAAATTCTTCAGGTCTTCTTGCAGTTGAGGCATGATTAAGAGGCCAAATCGTTCACTTTGTTACAAAATTGAGAAGGTCCTAGGTTTGTGCCCTTATCACTTGGACCATCGTTCCCAGGTTTGTGCCCTTATCACTTGGACCATCGTTCCCAGGTTTGTGCCCTTACCATTTGGACCACCCTTAGTGGTTTGTAATAGGTGATTGGGGATTTAATTTTCGTAGTAAAAGGCAAGTCAGTTGATTTATATGGTATGTAACTTTCTTCCCCACGATAGTCAGTATACCTAATTGAATGTATAAGGGTAACTTTGAAGTGCCTTTTTAATTTACCAATATCAGCAGGGATGACTTGAGCTAGGCCAAAAGGACGAGCACATACTATGTGAAAGCTTTCGGTTTGAATGATATTCTCATTAACTGAACGTTAGAATTTATACCATAAGGGATCAATTTAGATTTATGGTATAAATTTAGATCCTGAATTCTAGCTCTATACAAGGCTATTCCTATTCTAATAATGATGCATCAGAAAGGTAAGTGAATCAATACAATAATATGCACAAAGTCAAGGATCAAGTCTCAGAATCTTGAGGATCATCCTTAACACTCCCTCTCAAGTTGGAATATATGTTAATTATTCCCAACTTTCCAAGTAGATTTGAGAACTGTGGGAAGCCTAATGATTTGGTGAAGATGTCTGCCGGTTGCTTTGATGTAGAGATATGAAATGTTTTAATCGCTCCAACCTGAATCTTTTCCCTCACAAGATGACAATCAATTTCGATGTGCTTGGTTCGTTCATGGAACACCGGATTTGAGGCAATGTGAAGTGCCGCTTGATTGTCGCATTACAACTTGACTGGCTGTGAGTGATTAATGCATAGGTCGTTCAAGATGTAGAGCAACGAAGTGACCTCACAACAAGTTGATGCCATGGAGCAATATTCTGCTTCTGCGCTTGATCGGGAAACTGTATTTTGTTTCTTAGTTTTCCAAGAGATCAATGTGCCCAAGGAATACGCAATACCATGTGCTCGATCGCCATGTGTCTCGGCATCTAGCCCAATCCGCATCACAAAAGGCATTTAACTGTATTGAACTTTTTGCAGAAAGAAAAATACCTTGTCCAGGTGTGTGCTTGACATAACGCAATACTCGATGAGCTTCCTCAAGGTGACGAGTTCGAGGCTTATTCATGTATTGGCTAAGTATGTGTACAACATATACCAAGTCAGGCCGTGTGATGGTCAAGTAGATCAATCTCCCAACAAGTCTTCTATAAGAAGAAGGATCATTGATGTATTCACCTTCATTCTTGCTAAGAGACATATTTTGCTCCATGGGCGAATTGGCAGGTTTGACCCCAAGGTAGCCCACATAATTTAATATCTCAAGGGCATACTTGCGTTGTGAAAGAGCAATTCCTTTGTTGCAGCGAGCAATTTCTATCCCCAAAAAATACTTAAGTTGTCCAAGGTCTTTTAGCTTAAATTGTTGCATGAGGTGGGTTTTAGTCTCTTCAATTTCATGTAGGCTATTTCCTGCCAAAATAACATCATCAACAATAACAAGAAGAGCGGTGAATGTACTACCATGGGTTCGGACGAATAATCAGTAGTCGGCTTTGGATTGATGAAGACCAACATTTTTAAGTGTTGTGGATAGCTTGATGAATCATTGGCAGGAGGCTTGCTTAAGACCATACAAGGATTTATGTAGCTTGCATACCCGTGTCACCCCCTTTTGTCCGAAGCCGGGAGGTAAAGACATGTAGACCTCCTCTTCAAGATCACCATGAAGAAATGCGTTGTTGACATCAAGCTGACGAAGGTGCCATTGTTGAGTGGCAGCCACGACAAGGAGGAGACTAACGGTGACCAGCTTGGCCACTGGAGCGAATGTCTCACGATAATCCAATCCCTCAATCTAGCTGTAGCCCTTAGAAACTAAGCGAGCTTTGTAACGCTCAACTGATCCGTCCGGATTAAACTTGATTTTGTAGACCCATTTGCAACCAACTGGTTTCTTTCCAAGAGGTAGAGGATAAAGGGACCAAGTGCCGTTGGCCTGGAGAGCACTTAATTCTTGCTCTATGGTATGGCGCCATTTGGGATCATGAATAGCCTGGGCAAAAGACGTTGGTTCCTTGGCAACTGAAATAGAAATGGTAAAAACTCGATGTGCATAGGACAATCTATCATATGTAATGACATGAGATAAAGGATGAGAAGTACCTCCAAGATCAGACAATGTTGAGGTAGACGAAGGGAGAGACAGAGAAGGCAAAGAAGCTTCAACATGATATTACTGAAGGTAGCTGGGTGCATGAGTAGGACGTCGCAGCCGAGGTTCTGGTGAGGGTGAGGAAGATGGAGTGGGATTGGAGGGAGAAGGTGAGGTGGGGTCATCATTAGTTTCGGTGGATGAGGGAGAAGAATTAAGTGATGAGGGTTGTTCATGAGTTTCGGTGGATGAGGAGGGAGATGAGTGTGATGGTGGTGGGGATCGTGACAAGCCATCATAAGTGGTGGGTTGTGCTTGGGGAATGACAAGTGGAGTAGTAGTAGCGGAAGTGGAGTAAGGAAACACATTTTCATGAAAGAGAACATCACGAGAGGTGAAAGTTTTTCCCGTATCTAAGTCATAAACCCGATAACCCTGGGTACCATATGGATACCCAAGGAATAAACAACGTGAGGATCGAGCGTTAAACTTAGTGGGACAGTGGTGATGCATGGATGCAAAACATAAGCAACCAAACACACGTAAATGTTCATATGTAGGAGATATTGTGAAAAATGATATCATATGGTGTTTTACCATGAAGGACTGAGGTGGGTGTGCGGTTTATGAGGTATGTGGCAGTGAGAATGGCGTCCCCCCAAAAGTGTTTTGGTAGGTTAGCTTGAAAAAGTAATGTACGTGCCACATTGTGTAGATGGCGGTGTTTTCGTTCAGCCTCTCTGTTTTGTTGTGGAGTGGAGACACAACTAGTTTGATGCAAAATACCTTTATCAGAAAACAGCTGAGTCATGGAAAATTCTAGCCCATTGTCACTACGAATGATTTTGATGCGAGAAGAAAATTGTGTTTCAACAAGATTAATAAAGGTAGTCAGAAATCCATGTGCATCAGATTTATGGTGTAAAAGGTAAACCCATGTGCAACGTGAGAAATCGTCAACAATGGTGAGAAAGTAACGTGCCCCATTAAGTGCAGGGACATGATAGCCTCCCCAAATATCAATATGGATCAATTCAAAAGGTGATTTTGTATTAATAGAACTCAATGAAAATGAGTTTCTAGTCTGTTTAGCAATGGGGCAAATAAGAAAATCATTAATTGAACAAAAGGGTATATTTTTAGTAGACAAAGACACAACATGCAAACTTTAATTGGATAGGTGGCCAAGGCGTTGATGCCAAAGACGAGAGGAGAATGAGACCACGGAGTAACACCCAGCTTCGCAATATTCAGGTAGTAAAGCCCCTCGTGTTCAGTTCCCATCCCAATCGTCTTCCTCGAACATTGGTCTTGAACAATACAAAGCTCATTAGTGAAGGTGGCATAGCAAAAAGAAGTCTTAGTAAATTGGGCCACTGAGATCAAATTCAATCAAAATGATGGAACACATAGCACATTATGAAGGACAAGATCATTGGAAAATTTTATAGTGCCAATATGTGTGACACGGGCAAGTGCATGATTAGGTAGATGCACATGTTGGTCAGCAACTGGTGTACTTGTGGTCATAAGACTTGGAGAACAAACCATATGATCAGTTGCCCCTGCGTCGAAAATCCAACAATTTTCTGCATTAAGAACATTTGCACACATTGCATTACCTGAGAGGTTGCTCATTGTTGATGTTGTACTCACTTGATTGGCCATGGACTTGTTGCGATGAAGGAGGGCAAGTAGGTCATGATATTGTTCAGCTGTAAGTTTGTAGGATGGTGGTGCCGCATCAGTATGTTCTGGTTTTGAATCAACATGGTGACCCTTGGAGGAAGAACTGGAGCTTGCATTCTACCTATCATGATGGTCACTTTTATCACCATGGGAGGTGGCTTTCTTCAATTTTCGACAAAATTCCATGGTGTGTCCTTTCCAACCACAATAATCACATTTGAGATGTGCTCGTCAAGTGTCGGATGTGTGACCTATGGTATCACAACGGTCACACTTCAGGTGTGGATTCTTTGGGGAGTAGCTCTTGCTGGAAGAACGTGAACCGTCTTTTGACAGAGAATGCAGCAGCGCGCTTATGGTGTTTTTCCTACGGCCTGGGAGGAGACGGTTCGCTGCTTCTCATCTTGGATAATGAGAAAATATTCCTTGTTCACTGCTAGCAAAGGCTACATAAGCAAGATCTTATTGAGAATGAGGCTCTGGTTTAGAAGCTCGGGTGCTGAGGCAATGAAGAACTCGGGTGCAAAGCTTAATGGCAGCAACAAGGTAAATCTCTTAAACGATCTCTCTAACTGAAACAGATTGAATTAGGGTTAGCCTGTGATGTTCTTAGCTTGTATCTTATTACTCTTTTCTATTTCTGGATTGATTAGCTGAATTGAATATGAGTGATGATCACTATGATGATCAATGCACTCTAAGTGTTTGTGAAAATGCCTTAAACGATTTCTGAATTGTTCTCCTCAGTTGTGACTAAGTATTTTCATTAAATTAATTAAAATGAGTAAATTGAATGCATACATACACACTCTCTCACATTCGGTTAGCCTTGGATGCTATGACATCACAAGAGCTAATTACACTTTGACACCTAGACTAGTCTGTTCTAACCGAATTCCCTTGCAGCCCACGCAAGCCTCACACACACTAGGCACACTCCCTAATCTGTTACACCTTCACCGCACCTCTTGGTCTTCATTTAACACCTTAGCTGCCTTGTAGACTTCCAGCTGGTAGCTTAGTCAACAACACTCCCTTCTAAGCTAGCTGCTGGTTTGACACCAAGTAGACCCCTTATGTAGTTTAGTCTCTCCTTAGGCAGAGCTTTAGTAAATATGTCAGCTATCTGATCTTTTGATCTGCAGAATATCAAACCAATATGATTATCTTGTATGGCATCTCTGATGAAGTGAAACTTCCTGTTAATATGTTTAGTTTTCTGATGAAATACTGGGTTTCTTGCCATAGCTATTACTGACATATTGTCACAAAACAAGGTTGTTGCCTCCCCTTGTTATTCTAGAAAATCTTTAAGTACAAACCTAAGACAAATAGCTTGAGATGTAGCTTCAACAACAACAACATACTCTGCTTCTACTGTGGACAAAGCCACTGTGCTTTGCTTCACTGAGGCCCATGAAAATACCCCACTTCCTAGAGTAAATGCATAACCCGAAGTGCTCTTCATATAATCTTCAGAACCTCCCCAATCATTGTCACAGAAACCAATCAAAGTAGAGGCTTTTCCCTTAACATACTCAATGCCATAAGAAAATGTACCTTGAATGTATCTCAGGACCCTTTTGGCAGTTCCATAATGCTTACTTGTAGGACCATGCATAAACCTAGATAAAAGACTTGCAACATACATTATGTCAGGTCTTGTTGATGTCAAGTAGAGTAGGCTTCCAACTATCTTTCTATAAAGTTGCTCATCAGCAACTTCACTTCCATCTTCCTTCATGAGTTTATCTCCTGGAACCAACGGTGTACTCACTGGTTTACAATCCTTGAGACCAAACTTCTCAAGAAGAGTAGTTGCATATTTTCTTTGGTGTATGAAGATACTTCTGTCAGATTGTATCATTCCCATTCCTAGGAAATGATGAAGTAGACCCAAATATGTCATCTCATACTCTTGTGAACTTCCAATGTAAATGATGTCATCCACATAGATAAACACAATTAGAACTTCACCAGCTTCATCAAACTTTGTGTAAAGTGTGGCCTCACTAGAAGTCCTTTTAAACTCACAACTCAACAGATAGGAATCAATTTCTCCATACCAGGCTCTTGGTCTTCATTTAACACTTTAGCTGCCTTGTAGACTTCTAGCTGGTAACTTAGTCAGCAACATATTTGCCCACGTGCTGCTGTGTAGACTCCATTAAGACCCATGAGAAACTTTATGGTTCGTTGTTTTTGTTGGTACTGCTGAAGCTCTTTTGCCGTATCACCATGACAAGGTGCAAGGGGACACAGTGCATCTCGTGAATCCCATAGACCTTTTAATTTGGTGTAGTACTCACCAATGTTCATGCCTCCTTGAACGCAATCATGGATTTCCTGCTCAACGTGAAAAAGATGCACACTGTTGGTGTGAGAAAACCGCTAGCTCCTTCAATTCTGCCCAAAGTTCGTAAGCGTCGTCATTATACATGACACTTTGTGCAATATTAGGTGAGATGGAATTGAGGATCCATCCCTTGACAAGTGTGTTGCAACGTGTCCATTGCTTGTTTTCTGCAGCTGAACCTACAAGTGATCTTTTTATAGTGCCATCGATGAAGCCGTCCTTGTTTTTCGTAGTGAGAGCCATGAGCATCGCATGGCTCCAAATGGGATAATTTTCCTGAGTCAATACTTGAGTGACAAGGACTAGGCCTGGCTGGTCCGAATGGTGAAGGCAGAGGGGATCGCTTGGATCGTCGTACCTGCTGACTTCTCTAGCCTCAGATTTTTCTGAGGGCTTCTCGTCATCCTTTGCCATTGGTGTTGGCGGTGAAGGTGTGACGGCTGGGTTATTTGGTTTTGATTCACAGGATGAGCCCTAGAAGCTCTGATACCATGTGAAAGCTTTTGGTTTGAATGATATTCTCATTAACTGAAGGTTAGAATTTATGTTGAATGATAAGAACAAAGCAGTTAGCTAAGAGCAAAGCAGTTAGCTAGCTGTTGGTATGGTTAAGCTGCTAGCTGTATTGTTGGTTAGTTAGTTAGCTTAATTGTTAGGGTTCAAACCAATTCAGTTAGGTTGTTAGGCTAAATTAGTTAAGCACAATCTCCTTAGCTGTCATACATTGCAAGCATCTGTAACTTGCTGTACATAATTACTATATAAGTATTGAAGGTATGTATGAACAAGGTGTGAGAAAGAAATAGAAATCAGAAGCTTTTACTTCATCTCTTCTTATAGCTCTCTCTCATCTTCTTCACTCGTGTTTTTCCTTTACCATTAAAGCAGAATTCTAACATGGTATCAGAGCTTTAATGCTCACAGCTGTATGATTCTGGTGCTTCCTGTGCAAGTACATTGAGGATCGTGATTAGCCTATAGTATTCTTTCTTCCTTAATTCCAGTTCTTCAGGCGTGCTTTTCTTCTCACCATCTGGATCTTCTGCTTCTCTTTTGCTCACTATCTGGATCTCTCACGTTGAGATTCTCTGCAAGATAAGTGGTTCTTACATCTCTTGCTAGTCAAGTACTCAATACTTAGTTTATACTTTCCTGTGCTTTCTGTTTTTGCCATGACTATTGGTATGGATCTCCTTAAACATGTCACGGACTTCATATCTGTAAAGCTAGATGATACAAACTATGTGTCTTGGAGTATTAAGATTCAGCGCTTACTGAAAGGTTTTCATCTGTTTGGACATCTTGATGGTTCTAGTCTGTGTCCTTTGTCTACTGATGCATCGTTTCAAAACTGGGTTGATATGGATGCTGCTTTACTTAATGTTCTAATTGCAACGATATCTGAATATGCCTTCACTGAGATAATGAACTGTGAGTTCTCACGTGAGGCTTGGCTTACACTGCAAGAACGTTTCTCTTCTTTGTCAGAAGCTAACCTCATGCAGCTGAAGACCAATCTTCAGACCATCCAAAAAGGTTCTGATTCTATTGAGACATTCATGAGTAAGATTCGGTCTGCTCGCCAACGGTTGGCTAGTGCAGGTGTGCCTGTGTCTGACAAAGATGTAATCTTGATCACACTTAATGGCTTGCCATCTGATTATCATCCCTTCAAATCTCACATTCGGGCACGGCCAATTCTTGTTACTCTTACTGAGCTTTGGACTCTCTTGCTAGCTGAAGAAGCGGACCTTAACAAAGTTGCAACACAACTTGCTTCTCACCAATCCTTGCTTACCGCAATGGTGGCTACTAAAGAAGGTCAAGGTTCTCAAGGTGAATCCTTGAATGGAACTACCACGTCTCAATCAGGAGGTACAGGTTGGAATAACTCGAATTGGCAAGGGAGAGGCTCTAATAATTGGAATAACAATAAAGGTTGAGGGCGGTGGAATAATGGTCAAGGACGATGGAATAACAACTGGAATAACAGCTGGAACAACAACAACTGGAATAACAGCTGGAACAACAACAATAGGGGTAATCGTGGAGGTTATAATCGTGCTTTGAATCACGGCTATCCTCCGTTTCCTGCTTATAATCAAGGTGCTCAACAACACCATGGCTATTCTAATGGTGGTAATCACTCCTATGATTTCAATCCTTACTCTTCACAGTCATCACATCAATCTCAACAGTTGCCTGGTCACACAAATCCTGGTGTTTTAGGGGCTTCCCCTCAGTACAGGCAAGCTCTCCCATCTCCAGTGTGTCAACTATGTAAGATTTCTGGCCATGAGGCCCTGGAGTGCTCACAACGGGGTCATTTTGAGGTGTCTACTCCACCCGGTACTCAGTCTCAGGCCTATTCAGCTACTCCTGTGTTTGAGTTCAATGATCCTAACTTCTGGCTTGCTGATACTGGTGCCAACAATCACATGATCTCTGATGATTCTCACTTACAACAAGCTCACGCTTGTCCTTCTAAATCAGGTATTTCAGTTGGTAATGGAGCTGTCCTTCCTATAGCTAGTGTTGGTTCCCTTACCTTGCCTATTATCGATCATGCTTTTCAATTGAAGGATGTGTATCATGTACCTCGTCTTATTCATAATCTGCTTTCTGTGCAAAAGTTTTGTTTGCATAATGGTTGTCAAATGCTGTTTGATGCTTCCTCTCTTCGTATTCAGGACCACTCGGGGAGGACTCTATACACACTTCCTAGTGTTAGTGGTTTATATCCTCTTCCTAAGTCTTTATCTTCTTCTTCTTTGTCTCCTCACTTGTCGACTGTTGCTTGTGTAGGCAAAACAATATCCTCTTCACTATGGCACCGGCGGCTTGGTCATCCTGCCCATGCTGTCCTTTCTACTATGTTGTCCCAAGCTCAGATTACTTACTCGCCTGAGTCAACTTCACATATGTGTCAACCTTGTCTCCAAGGAAAAGTATCTAGACTGCCGTTTTCTGCTTCTGTCAATAGGACTTCTCACCCGTTTGCTAAAGTTCATTCAGATGTTTGGGGTCCTAGTCACTGTCCTTCTCTTCTTGGTCATAAATACTATGTTCTCTTCATTGATGACTGTACTCGTTACTCTTGGATTTATCCTTTAAAGCATAAATCAGATGTTTACCCTACTTTTGTTAAGTTATACTCTTATGTTCTTAATTTCTTTGAAAAATCTATAAAAGTCTTTCAAAGTGATGGTGGCGGTGAGTTTGTCAACAAGGCCATGACTGAGTTCTTCATGTCTAAAGGCATTCTTCATTTCAAATCGTGTCCTTATACACCACAGCAGAACGGTCTTGCTGAGAGAAAACATCGACATCTCATTGAAACCACCATTACCTTGCTACAAACAGCTTCTATGCCCTCTTCTTTTTGGTTTCATGCTTGTTCCACTGCCAATTTTCTTATCAATCGTATGCCAACTGTTGTTCTTCATATGAACTCTCCCTATTTTCTGCTCTTTGGTTCCTATCCTTGTTTACGATTCTTAAAATCTTTCGGGTGTGCCTGTTATCCTTTTCTCCGACCCTATACTAGTCACAAACTTGAACCCCGGACCACCCAATGTGTCTTTGCAGGGTACACTCTTGAGTATAAAGGATATCTGTGTTATCATATTCCCTCCAAAAAGACCTTTGTGTCTCGCCATGTTGTCTTTGATGAAAGTCAGTTCCCTTTCTCTTCTTCTCATGCATCCATCAACACATCCTTCGTACATGATCATGGCTTGGTAAACCATCCTAGTTGTACTCCATTATATACTGCTTGTTCTCCACTTGGCAGGGTTACCTCTCCTGCTGCATCGGGGTCTACTTCTGTGCATCCTGTTCGTTCACCAGATTCTCCGGCTTCAGACTCCTCTCCATCCGCTCCTGCTCTTGACTCTCCTGGCTCCGCGCCCTCTATTGACTTGGTGGTTGACATGCCTGTTCCGGTTTCGTCTCCTGCTCTCTCTGCCATATCGTCTTCCCATCCTATGGTCACTCGTTCAAAAAATGGCATCTCCAGACCTAGGCGTCGTGGCTTTCTTGCTTTGCACGTCACCTCCGCGGCTGGTCCTCTTCTTGAGCCAGTGACCTATACACAAGCTGCCCAGGTTCCTGAGTGGTGTCACGCCATGCACGAGGAATTTTCTGCTCTCCAGCATCAGCACACTTGGCGATTGGTTCCATTACCTACTCACCGTAGTGTTATTGGGTGTAAGTGGGTATTCAAGTTAAAACGCCATGCAGATGGCTCGGTAGCGAGACACAAGGCACGCCTGGTTGCTAAGGGTTATCTCCAAGAGGTTGGGGTTGATTATGATGAAACTTTCAGTCCGGTTGTCAAGCATACCACGGTGCGTCTCGTTCTTGCTTTGGCTGCTCAGTTCAATTGGCCTTTACGGCAGCTTGATGTCAAAAATTCCTTTTTACATGGTGTTCTTCATGAAGAGGTTTACATGGACCAACCTCCGGGTTTTGTTGATTCTCACTGTCCTTCTCATGTGTGCAAGCTGGAAAAGTCTCTTTATGGCCTGAAGCAGGCTCCTCGCGCTTGGAACGCTCGGTTTACTGGTCATATGCTCACTTTGGGGTTTGTTCAATCTCTCTCTGATTCTGCCTTGTTTGTCTTCCATCAGGGATCGGTTCTTCTTATTGTTTTGCTCTATGTCGATGACATCATCGTAACTGGAAATGATCCTGCTGTGATGGCCCGTTTGATTCGTGCCTTAAGTACTGAGTTTGATATGAAGGATCTCGGGCCTTTGTCCTATTTCCTTGGTCTCCATGTGCGTTCTCACACCAATGGTTTGTTTGTTGATCAAAGTAGGTATACAAAGGAGCTTCTGAGCAAGGTTGGGATGTCTAATTGCAGTCCTGTTTCTACTCCTTTGGTTCCTGACGCTAAGTTACTCCTTACTGATGGTCTCTTGCTTCCTAATCCCACTCTTTATCGGAGCATGGTTGGTGCTCTCCAATACTTGACGTTTACTCGCCCGGATATTGTTTTTGCTGTTAATACTGTGTGTCAATTCATGCATGCTCCCACGGATGTTCACATGATTGCTGTCAAACGTATCCTTCGCTATCTAAAAGGTACTATGGCCTTTGGTCTTCGTTATATCTCAGGCGTGCTTCGTCTTCACGCCTTCTCAGACGCTGATTGGGGTGGTGATCCTAATACTCGCCGTTCGACTTCTGGTCATATTGTCTTTCTTGGTCGTAATCCCATTTCATGGGGGGCCAAGAAACAGACCACCGTCTCTCGTTCTTCTGCCGAGGCGGAGTACCGAGCTCTTGCCAACACTGCTTGTGAACTCCAGTGGCTAACTCACCTATTGGCTGAACTTCACCTTCCTCTTGCTCGTCCGCCCCTGATCTGGTGCGATAGTGTCTCCGCTATCCAGATGGCCCATAATTCAGTTTTTCATGGCCGTACTAAACACGTTGAAATCGACGTCCATTTCGTTCGTGAGCGGGTTCAACGTAAAGCTCTTCACTTGGCGCATGTTTCCTCTCAGGATCAGCTAGCCGATGTCATGACTCATGGGCTACACACGCCTCGGTTTGAGTTTTATCGGGACAATCTCATGCTTCGGACTCCAGCATCAGATTGCGGGAGGATGTTGAATGATAAGAACAAAGCAGTTAGCTAAGAGCAAAGCAGTTAGCTAGCTGTTGGTATGGTTAAGCTGCTAGCTGTATTGTTGGTTAGTTAGTTAGCTTAATTGTTAGGGTTCAAACCAATTCAGTTAGGTTGTTAGGCTAAATTAGTTAAGCACAATCTCCTTAGCTGTCATACATTGCAAGCATCTGTAACTTGCTGTACATAATTACTATATAAGTATTGAAGGTATGTATGAACAAGGTGTGAGAAAGAAATAGAAATCAGAAGCTTTTACTTCATCTCTTCTTATAGCTCTCTCTCATCTTCTTCACTCGTGTTTTTCCTTTACCATTAAAGCAGAATTCTAACAATTTATACAATAAGGGATCAATTTAGATCCTGAATTCTAGCTCTATACAAGGCTATTCCTATTCTAATAATGATGCATTAGAAAGGTAAGTGAATCAATACAATAATATGCACAAAGTCATGGATCGAGTCTCAGAATTTTGAGGATCGTCCTTAACATACTATGTATTGGACACGGGGTATTCCTGACGGGTTTACCAATCTATAATCGGAATTCAAATAGAGAACTGGATTCAGGATTCTGTTATGTTTTAAGGATTCCAATCCCTAATACAGACTCCGACCCACAAGCAATTAAGTGAGAGTGCGAAGTGTAATATTAGTTGGAAAACATCAGCTAGGGTTTATAGAAGTAGAGACGAAGAAGGACAATGGGATGGGTTGCATCTTTGGCCATGGAGGAAGGTTGAAGGATAATCAACGTAAGTCCCTCTACTTGTGTTTTGCTGATTGCATACGGGGCAGATGATTCTTCGGTTTCTTACGCAATCCAAGCAATTCAATCCAGCCATCTCTTTTCTGCCTTTCATATATAAGTAGTATACAGTAGATAATAGATAAGATCTTTCGCTGCTTAATAGAGTGTATTGGAACCCACTAAACCAATAGTACTGGTACTAATAGGAGAGAGCTAGCTAGGGAGTTAGGAAGCATATTAATTATATATTAAACCATATTGTAAATTACATTTATAATACGTATAGGTATGACCCATCAATACAGGTGACATGCATTCACCTGTATTAGATATATACCGGCCAATATTAAAAATATAGTTTATCGCGAGCATTTTTCAATTATTGATCTACTCATTAGAGACAGATCCAAATGTACTGATCTAGGATATAATATGTAAAAATGCAACAAACCATATTGTTACGTTCTAGCTAATTAAGCAACTCGATCGATCGATCATCAACAAATGGAACAGGCCGGCTAATTAACACTGTCCAAGTTGAAAACTTTTTTATATTATTCAAAATCATAAAATGAATACTACTAGAAATAATGACCTTATAATTGCTGGGTACTTACTTACTTACCCTTAACAAGGTCCTCGAAATTTCAATCCACCTAAAAGGAAATGCAATATATCTGTCTGATTCTCAGAACAACTTAATTAATTATATATGTAGCTAGCTATTCTATAATAATTATAGAGCACTGCAGCAGCATCATAATAATAATTAAGCTTGTCGATCGATCTAACTTGGTCTTGGAGAATTCATTAATTCCCTAAATTAAAACCCTAATAGGGAGGCCAGTAGTTATCAAGATCCACACAAGGCTCCATGTTCATATATCTGTTGCTGCCACCTCCATTTGCATTGTCTATGCTGGTGGTTGCATACCCGCTTTGATGATCTGGACCGCTCATCAGGTTGGAATTACTTACATCTTGTTGTTGTTGATGATGATGATTCATAGCTGGAGGGCCTTGCTGAATATGTAGTTGAGGTGGCGGCATTGGCCTCAGCATAGGCTGCGATGCGGGTCCACCAAGGTTCAAATTCAACCCGGAAATGGTAAACCCTCCACCTCCTCCTCCGGCAGCTGGGTAATTGAATTGAGGTTGGCCGCCGCCGTGGATTGGGAGGTGCATGTTGTTATTAGTTGATGATGACCCAGAAGCAGCTCCTCTTACGACTCTTGAAAGCTCTGCCAGCTCAGCACTGGTCATATAGTTTCTTCCATATGGAAGGAACTGGTGGTGATTTGGATGATCTCCTCCTCCTCCAAGGTGCATTATAGGGGATGGGATCATGCTGCTCGGACCTATTTCAAGGTTGTAAGGGTGAATGCCTGCTCTTGATGATGACTGGGTTGTCGGGTACTTTTTTATCCCCGCACTCTTCTGGAAAATCCGGCATACCACCCATTCATCCTGTTCCATTAATATATATATATATATATATATATATATGCACATTAATTAAGTTATTAAAATGAAGAAACGCATAATTTAATTATAGGCCTGCATGCGATAATACACTAAATTGGTATATATATATATATCTTTCACAAATAAACTTGCATGGTAACTTTAATATGCATGTGTTCTTCACATGCAATAATTACACTCAATTAGGGTTAGATGGTATATGTTAATGGTTTAAGTAGAATTAGGGTTAGATGCATGCATACCTTGGAGGTTCTAAAGGCTGATTTAGAATGAATGCGATATTCGTGCATGACCCAGTTAGATTTCTCGCCTCTGGGAGCTCGGCCTCTGTAGAAAACAAGTGTTTTCTTCATCCCAACCAACTCAGATGTGACACTGTTGTAGATCTCCTTGTCTTTCCCAGTCGTCTTCCAGTAACCTGTGTTTGTAGCTCGGTTTGTTCTCACTCCTGTCGGGTACTTCCGATCCCGTAGGCTGAAGAAGTACCACTCCTTTTCTCCCATTTTCGCCTTCGCTATAACCCACATAAAAAGATGTAAATTCATCATCACAGTTTTACTAAATTAGACAACAAGTAATTTGCTTAATTATGCTAGCTCATCATGAAAATATGGGAAAATAATTAGTTACTTAATTACCATTATCTATACATATGTCACAAAATAAATGTTTGAAATTTCCTACTAGTACCAACCATGCAGTGGTATTTCTCTAGTTAATTTTTAAAGAAGCTGACTTGAAAGACCAAAGAACTAGCTATATATATATATTACAAATTAAAGGATCCAATTTATGCAAGTAGTGCGTGCATGAATTGAAATTTTTAATTAATTAAGCTAATTATTAGGTTTACCTGGAAGCTCCCATGGCTCACATTTGTTGAGATCAACATCGGCGATTGCTCTTCCAGTGAAAGTAGCATCTGCAATCTTGTTGATGAGATAGAAGGTGATGAGTTCTTCATCAGTAGGATGAAATCTGAACCCTGGTGGCAAATTCTCATCCTGTTTACTCGCATCTCCTGTCATGATATCTGTGATGAGAGCTCTATCAATTTCTTTAATTTCTGCCCTTCTCAATTACCTGGGCTGGATCAATCTGTATTACAAACATCAACATATGAGATCAATCGATCAGAAAACCATTAATCTTCATATATCAAATGTTAGAAAATAATTCACAATTTTGCAATTAAAGATCGATGTCGTTGAGAGAATTCAAATTAGAGTTCTCATCAAGGCTGCTAAGATTGCAAAGCTGTCTAACTTTTCTTCATCTCCTATATATAATATATTATATATATTTGTATATATATTCAAACATAACATAACCCTAGACGATACTGAAAACTTGTAGCTGCTGTTAATCTAGTAGCTAGCTAGCTAGCAAGCTTCCTTACATGGAGAGGTATATGTACGTGTACATTTATACAAAAAAAATGATTAGGTTTTCACCTTTTCAGATTCGTAGGAAGATCGAATGCACCGATGATCGATGAAGTGCGTGAAAGAAAGAGAGATTGTGAGGGATTTCTTGCTGGAGATGCACAAGAAATGTGGAATTTAAACTTGTAGTAGTAGTAGCAAGTGAGAAGAGAAGAAAAGTTTGGGGAGGTGTTTGTGATGGTGAAGTTTTTACCTACTATGGGTCTTGAGATACAAGGTGCCCAGTTTTAGTGTTTTTAATATTATGAAAGATCATGGAAGAAATCCTTGTTTTGGGATACTATTACATGATTGTCGACTACCTACAGTCATGGAGAGGGTGAATTGCCATTATTGTCCTTGTGATTCTTTCATTTCTAGCTAGTTGCTACTGTTATTGAACCTGGGATCTTCCTTTAATTTGAATTGGAAATGACATAGTTTGATTGACATTTATTTTCTATTTTGAATTTTCTTATTGAGATATAAAGAAAGTAAGAAAGAACTGTACGTGAAGAAGGGTGAGATGAGATGGAGGAGTGACTTAATATTATCCAACATGAATAATACAGCTTGCATCCTACCTTTGGAGGTATCTCCTAGCTCGCTGCATCATTTGAAAATTTATAAAATAAAATAAAATCCCAAAAATAAAACAATTTAAAAATAGTTTTTTTTTCTTCGAACTTGTATTGATTTTACTTATAGATTTGTTCTAACATAATTATTTGGACTATTATTTTTCTTTCATTCTTTCATGCAATTCTTTTCTGTATCTCCACTCCAACATAAAACAAAAAAATAAAATAGTAATTACCTTTCACCAAAAAAAAAAATAGCTACTATATAGCAGTAGTTGATGGTTGGAAGGTGATTTGTGTAATTTCAAGTGAATGGAAGCTTAGAGAAAGCAGCTATAACAATACCAATTTAACGATGCAAAAGATAACGTTAACGGATTAAACTATATATAATTAAGAAATAATATATATACATGCAAATTCATCAGACAAAGTCACACAGGCGACCCTAGCTAAATCCACTGCTTCACGTTAATTCCGTTCACATTCAGGCACAAGCTAGCTAGCCATTGTTTCCACTTTCTAGCTAGTCGACACTTAGACAAACGGGGTCCACTAAAGGCTTCCATTTGAGCATAAATTCTTCTCACCAATGACACAAACATGAGTGAAATTTGTTTATTAAATGATGTGACAATAATTCATTTATTTAGTTATTTTAAGAAAAGTAAAGAGGGCCGTGATAGGGTTTGGGGCACAAAACAGACATATCCCCAGGATTCAGTCCTTTGCCCTTAATTTGTTTCTTGTTTTTGGTTCTTTATTTGTGCATATAAATATATATATGTTCATTGCAATTAGGACAAATTATTATTTTTATGTTGTATATATGTTTACTATTCAGTGCGCGTTATTTGAGAACATGAACCCCAGTTTGATGGTACCACTACCAAATTTCTTCACTTTTGTAGCTTGGATATGTCGATATTTCATTGAGATACTAATGAACGTTAATATGGATACATGATAAATATTTATATATATATATATGTATATATTTATACTGCATCAACTACATATTAACATGTTCCTAAATACAGTTTACATGATCATAAGCAAATCTCAACACGAAAATTGACTAATTCCATGAATTAAACTATCAATCTGTGTTAAACTTGTTTTAAATTTGCCAAACTGTATGAGATTGAGATATTAATTAATTAAGAATGATCCAGCCATATACATCAGCTAGCAGTGAGGCATGTACAATATATATATATATATATATATGTATTGACTAAGAATGAAAATCATTAGTGCCTCAATCAATAATAAATACCCATATGATGATGCAATGCAGGATATATATATGAATTGACGAATATATATAATTAAAGTTTTTCTCTACGATTAATCTCATGTATTCTCTCCTTAACAAAATTTTTTTTAATGCGCATGTTATAATCGAAATTGTTTATTTTTTATAAATCAATCATATCATTTAATTAATAAAGAACATTTGTACAAAATAATCACCCAATTTACACATCTTTCAGTTTTATGTAAGTATAACTAATAATAGACTGTTTATGTTAGAATTGTACTTATCAATATTGTCGGTCTCTTTGATACGTACATACGAATGAAACGATTTTTTATTTAATTAATTTTTGACAAATATGGTATTTACATAATGATTTGAGGGTTTAATTAGCTTAGTTTCTATCATATATATATATATATATATATATATATATAACAATGAAAATGTCCTATTATAACATATCTATAGTATAATTATAAACAAATTTCATTGAAGTAATTAACACAAGAGAAAGATCGAGAAAAATTGTCCCTAGAAAACGCAAGTATATATAGTACTCCTTCGAAATTCGATCGTAGCTTATATCATTAATATTGCTCCTATTTCTTAGTATATATATATATATATATATTATAGACAAGATCGATAAATAAAACCGAACAATATATAATAAACACAAATTGGATCCCTTTCTTTCCATGTTTCGGCTTCTTGTTCGACAATTTTGGAGAGGTGGTACGTACTTTCTTGTTTGACAATAGTAGTGAAGAGTTCGTTCCTTTGTGGTTGCTAGTACTAGTAGTAGACAAGAAGTCCATTAATTTGTAGAGAAAACCACTCATATAATTAATTAGCTTCTTACAATATATATATATAGATATATTATCCTTAATTCCCTTCCAATTAATTCCTTTAATTTTATAAAATTAATTAATATATATATAAGAAATCAGCATGTTTGATGAACCTGAGAGCTAGAAATTCATACACCATGCTGAAAAGTGTTTGGCAGAAAGGAAAATATGAGAGAAATTGATTAATAAAGCAAGAGAAAATAATTAAATTCTGTTTTTCTAAGAGATCACCCAACATGGCGGTCAATCAGCAGGAATCGACCTCGTAGTTTCGTTATGTTACAAATTAGAAACTTGTCTCTGTAAATTAATAAAGGTTTAGGATGGTCATGGAAGAACAGGTGAGTGTGATCATCAAGACCCCTACCAATATATAATTATATATATATATATATAAATATATACTTTGGAAGTGTTCATCAAGTAAACCCAGAGAGATTGTGATGGATTGCTACTACATATATACTAGCTGTGTTTAATTGATCGATGAGGAATTCTCGTAAAGCATTCGACCACAATGCTCAATAATTCTGTTCTAAACCTCTGAATCTTTCCATAATCATAACTAACCTCATCACTAAAACACACAAGACTTCAAAAGTTCAAAAGTTCAAATTATGAAATAATATTATATTCCAAATTAAAGGACTCGCTAGGGTTCGTACATTTTCCACTTTCAACCTCTCTTCTGGGTTGCCCAATTTTGTGACTAAATTATATAGATATCATAATAATTTGTGTCAAAGAAGATTAACCATGATCATGATCATGATCAAAGCAGTCGTTAGCCGACGTTTGTCGATCAGTGTAGCTACCAGCGTGTAATATTGGATCGATCGATTGACGTCAAGATTGGAAGAGAAGATTAGTATTACGTGGCTAGCTAGAAACTACCTGTCATCCCCTCCAAGAGATTGATTATATATAAGAACTGGTTTCAAGTGTAATTTTTTTTTCCTTCTTTTGCTACTGAAATAGTAATATTACTTAATATTTCTTCAAATTAACTGATCTCCACTAAGATGAAAAGATAAATTTCTATATGCAGATTGAAAAGCTTCATAGTATGGCAGGATTATTTTTGTTAATTATGAACTGATTTAATCTGTGATATTGATGGTGAACATCGATCACACATATATATATATATATATATATATACTTCTCAATAATTAAAGGAATAATTAGTCATACTATGTTGGAAATTATCTTGTTATGTAACCATTTATCATATTATAAACCGGAACAGTAAATATCTTCCGTTTGCGTGCATGGATGAACAAAGTAAAGAAAAGTATGATTTGAGTCGCTTGACGGATACATCAATATCCGACGATACATGTTTGATCGCATTCCCTAAATCAACGACACTTTCGGAATTAATATTAAACTTTTATGATGAAGGTTTTGTCGACTTTGAAAACATTAAAGTAGTAGTTAACAGGTTTATATCAAAGAAGACTCTCTAGATCCATTGAAGAACCCTAAAACCCCTAAACCAATCTCATCTCCCATTCATTCTTGTCATGCTACTTGTGAAGCACTTCAAAATAAAATATAAAATAAAAAAATAAAATCCAGCAGGTTTGATCTCATGTGTGTTAATTACATCCTTCCCCGCCCGTAGTGCGACAAAATGATTAAGCAAATTATAAAAATAATTATTGGAGAAAATTACATTTAGGTTGTTGGGAGTGAAAGGGTGCAAGAAAGAGTATATACGATGGATCATGAAGACATCATATGGGTAGAATGGTCTTGTTCCCAAGAGGGGTGCACAATTTCAAAAGAGTAGTTGCACGTAAATTAAAGATCTCATGAAGCAATCTAGCCATTAATGTTTTATGTGCAAAATCTATATCTATCTAGTGTTGTTAATTATTATAGATAATTTGTGGCGCAATATCGATCAGTACGTACTAATCATCTGCTTAATTAAGTATGGTTTGAAAGGTGTGTGGATGGTGGTGCCATTTTTACTTTGATTGGAATGGAAACTTGAAATCTCGGCCAATTTGGCATAACAAGTCCAAATATCGTAATAATATTAGTGGATGGTTAAAAATGTTATACTCTAAATTTTAAAAATTAAAAAATACCAACCATGCCGCAAGTTATATTATAATACATACGCAAACATGCATAACAAGTCCATTTGTAAAAATAGATCGGGATGTTTATAGATGTTGTACCACAAAAATAGGAAATATCAACCATGCCGTCAATTCATATTATATATAACACATATGTGAGTCGAACCTTGAGTTCTCATCCCAGTGCACATTAGAGTGAGCAAGAATATCATTAGACAAGTAGTACTAATGGTAGTAACTGCTAGCTAGCTGTACTATTTTAATATGAGTTGATGATCGCATCTTTGGTACATTTCCGTCTTGTCCACATGGCGCGCCGTGCTTGTGGATATTGTACATATATTAAGATATCACTGTTTAATGATATTTCTCTTAATTATGTACATACATAATACATAGTAGGTGGTTTCAGAATAAATTTTTGTGAAAAGCAAAGTCGATAATCAATAATATATGTATAATTCTCATAATCCAATCTCGGACTAGCTAGCGCATCGATCTTGTACGAATTTTTTTCCCCACCTTAATTAATAGAGTAATTATTTTGTCAAAAGGTTAGGTTAGAACTTAATTGGCAATTTTGTTTAGAAGCTAGAGCCATTCATGCAGGCAGCTGATTAATTAGTTTTCTATATCAAGAATGATGTGTACTTGTGTAGTTCCACATTTAGCTAGCTTTACTGCTTTAATATATTTAGAGAGAAAGGAGGACACGTTTTGCCTAATTTTTTCCATTGAGTACTCAGATTATCCTTCTACTTATGTACGTAGTACGTGCATGTATGTATATATATTGCAAGAAAACGTGGGAATTTAATTAACTCAAGTTTTTGTTTCTCAGGTTGCTGCACTTATTGATTAATTATTATTGAATACTGACCTTAATTTTTGAGGTAATTTTCCATTAATATATGAGAGAGAGAGAGAGAGAGAGAGAGAGAGAGAGAGAGAGAGAGAGAGTTGAGGAGTAATTATTTGCTTGATCTTTATGAATTTTAGTTGGATTGAAATGGATTATTTATAGACCTCCAGAGGTTGTTTCCAAATTCTCAAAAACCTAACCAAGGGAAATGTTGATACAATAGTAGCATATCAACTTGGATGTCACATGATCCTTTAGTATAAAATTGTCTACAATTATCCATATATATATATATATACATAATAAAACATTAACAATTCGATTGGACTCAATACACCAAATAATTTTACAATATAACCGTTCATCAAATTTGTAGTTTCTCCCTCAAAGATTATCCCTACAAAATTCATTAATTAAAATTGGTAATTGTTTAATTATCTAATACTACAAACAAATACATAGATGAACATAGTTTGCCGGATAATACAATAAATGTTCTTGTTAATAATCGAATAACTAAACGATTTCCGATTTGGATGAATTTTTGTAGGGATGAATCTTAGAAGGAGGAACTACAGAATGAACAGTTAGATTATAGTTTTATTTGGTGTACGTTGTAAGTCTAATCGAGTAGTACCAACCATTTGGTTCTTAAGCGCTCCTCATTACAATATACAAAAATAAACTACTAAAACTATTACAATTGAAGCGTTAACTTGAAATTTTGAAACATCTAATTAAATTAAATTGTGGAAGAATTGAAACCGAAACTGATCCAAACTTGACTCAATTTGTCTAATTTGATTTCGCTGAAAATTGGTTTGTTTTGATTCAATTTAATTACTTTGGTCGATTTTTCAGTTTTACACAACAACCTAAGTTGAAGGGCCTTTCAAATCTCTAGACTATTGAAAAGAGAGAGATATTTCCATATACCTTAATAATCATATGGCTGTGGTCCTTTCCACTCACAATATAACATGTGGATACTAAAGTCTACTAAGAAATCTTGTCGTCCGACCATGTTAAAACATATAGAGTCAAATCACCACGTGACATATATTCTAGGTACATATAAGTATTTCTCCATCTTCGAAGATGGAGAAAGAGAATAGACCATCTTCGAAGATGGAGAAAGGGAATAGACAATTTCTCAATTTTGCCTCTAAACAAATGGGCCGAGGATCTTATTACCCTAACAAAGTGGGATGAGTTTTAACAAGCCCAAAAATAACTGAGCAGGCCCAGTCCTGAATGAGCCCAACTTTAATCTCCGCTTTACCGTTTCACTCCGACTCCGAGTGGTGTAACATAATTTCAGTCGCCGAGTACTTTTCTCTCCCTCCCCAACACCTGGTAGATTGTAGGAGAAATAACTTGGCCTCCCTCCTCCATCCGAAAGGCTTCAGAATCTTGTTGGGTTTCACCTCCATTTTAGTACCCAGGTTTGTGTTCCGTCTCGTTCAGCCTTTCTTTTCTGTTTTTCTTATGTTCTTGTGATTTACGGCCATTCAATGCTTGGTAGGTCTATTGATTCAGTAAAACTTCATTCTCACAATTCAAAAGCAATTTATTTGGTTTGTCTGGTTCTCTGCTAGACGTTGTATATTCTTCTTGTTTGATTGAAATTGATGACTATTGGACATGCCCCCCATCTGTTTGTATTAATGCCTCCTACAAGTTGTTTTGTGAGCTCACAGAATTTAAGGAGTCTATCCGTCCAAATTAAAGAAGAAAATGAGCCGTAGTAATGATTCAGAATATTGACTGCCCATTGAACTACAATGCCGCCTAACTATTTGTTCTCTAATTGTAATGCAAGGGAGTTGAACTTTCGTCTATGGTTTTGTAGGCATTAAGCACACACAAAAGTTTCATAGCCCTTTTAGTTAAAAGCATGAATGAGGCCAAGTTTCTTTGTTGCAAATTTCTTTTATTTTGTTATTTACAATGGTAATTGATTGCATTTTTGCTTTACCATCTTTTGTAAAAGACCTTTTATTGTGCAGTTAGCTGGAAACCATGTTGGGAAAGGAAGCAAACCCGACGTTCAGCAAGTCAACTGGCCTGCCTAGGAAGCGTTTTTACCGCGCAAGAGCACACAGCAACCCTTTGAGTGACTCCCATTTTCCAGTACCCGTGTCCCCAAGTCATGTCGATTATTCTCTTCATTACCCGCAACACTTCCCCTCATCTGACCAAGCCGGTAGCTGTAAAAAAGTCCAGTTTGCAGATATTGGCTGCGGCTTTGGGGGGCTCCTGATAAGTCTTTCAACCCTTTTCCCCGAGACGCTGATGATTGGCATGGAGCTTCGGGATAAGGTGACAGAGTATGTCAAGGAAAGGATCTTGGCTTTGAGGGAGACAAACCCTGGTGAATACCAAAATATCTCAGTGGTTCGGACCAATTCCATGAAATACATCCCAAACTACTTCGAGAAAGGGCAACTTTCGAAGATGTTTTTCCTCTTCCCGGATCCTCACTTCAAGGAGAAAAATCATCGCCGCAGGGTGATTAGTCCGTTTTTGCTGGATGAGTATGCTTATGTGCTTGAAGTTGGCGGGATTATATACACAATCACGGACGTTGAAGAACTCGGGGACTGGATGAAGACTTGCTTGGAGAATCATCCCATGTTTGAAGCTCTCACAGACGAAGAGCTCAAAGCAGATCCAGTTACGAAGCTCTTGGGTTCTGCAACCGAGGAAGGACAGAAGGTTGACAGAAATGGCGGACAAACTTTCCAAGCAGTTTTCAGACGCATTGCACCATCTCAATGACCATGAATGTTCTATCTTTGTCGACAATGGTTTTGGTTTGCGGTGGATTTTTTTTTCTTGATTCATTTTGCATCTGTCAAAGTAGTCTTGAAACGGAGCATCTGGTTTTTGAAATCTTTGATTTGCTAATTTTGTTGAACTACATACAGGGGTTTTAGTTTTCACGTCTCACATTTCATCACTTTCTACATGTTCAAATTCAGAATTTACGAAAATTATGGTTCGAGTGCCGAATACATGATCAGAAGATACATGTTTGATTTGCACATTCCGTAGCTCGACGATCCACTCTTGAAAAGTTATATAGGATGACTCACTAGTATTCTCTGTATGTGCTAACTGAGGCGATCACTCTATTACCTTGTTTAGTTACAAGTTCACGCCACTAGGGTCAGCTCTATGCGCCAACTCCGTCGCAACTTGGGCAGGTTTTTTCTCATTCTGAACAGTCCGAACCCAGTTGGCGTTATTCTGTACCCGCTGAATGCTCTGCTTCAAGGTTCTTGTTATCGAAGGGTTACGATGGACTTTGAAGAACTCGTCTACTTGGTTCACCTTCTGAATGAAGCAAACTGAAAAGGCCACAAAAAAGCAGAAGGAAATGAAATTTAAGATCCAAATTGTACAAAATACGGTGGTCGAAGACAAGAACAAACCTGCGAAACATTTGGTTTGACGAAGCGAGGCAGATATCCAGAACCCCATGTCTTTGAGATGTGCTCCCAGTTATCCCATATTTCGAATCATCGAAAAGACAAAACGAATCATATTAACGAAGCCATGAATGTGATTAGGTACAAATGTACAATTCGTATTATGCTCATGAAGGAGTGCGCGCCGTGTTCCTTGTTGAAGGGAAGCACCCATTAAGGTAAGCAATGAAGAAAAATACTGCTGGCAAGCCATATAAAGGGCAAATGAGTCATCCAAAATTCCTGTTGAAGGGAAAAAAATAATGAAAACTAAATACTACCTACCATTTTTCACTACCAAATACATAACCGAGTGTTGGAATGAAAAGATGATTACCAAATCTATCGGTTGTAGACAAGAGTTTCATTTCTATAGCATTTCTACGTGCAGTTGAAAGTTCGTCCTCTGTAAAAACCGGTCTGATCCACATTGACTTTTATCCAATTGCATAATGCATTGTTTTTATTGCTTGCACTTCTACAACCAGTCTCTGCCATGGAGCAACCCAGAACTTCCTTTATGTCAAGAGTTTCTGACTTCTTTTGTAGCAGGAAACTCTTGCGTACATCATATGAGCCACATCATAATGTTATCGGCACAATCAATTTGACTGACAAAACTCCAAAACTATCCTTTGTTCTAGCCAATAAACATTGGAAAATGGAAACGGTTGTTTGACAAAATACTAACAAAGTAGTTTTCCAAAGTTTTAATTTTGACCACCTCAAAGATTTTCCTTCCTTTGTCAAAATCATAGTATTTGAAGTTGTGAAAACTTTTAAACGGAATAAATATCTCACATTCTCCATATCAAGCACGTTGGGATGGAGAGAAAGGGACCATTTCTATCAACCATACCAAATATGTGTTTTTAACAGAAATCATTTATATGGACGTTTCAGATGAGCCAATGCATGAAACAAAGCAAATTGCACTTCAAATCAATCCGGTAACAAAGTGTATTGAAAGCATAACCCATGTTTATGAAGTTGAAAGGCATTTCGTCGATTCTAAAAGCTTAGCCAAAGCAACTGACGAACGACGAATTTTCATAACAAATTTACGATCTAGAATTATTTTTTCTGAAAACCAGAAAAAAGAAGCAGAAGACTTGTTGTTTAAGATAGTTAAAAGAAGAAGCAAATTGAACCTTCCTATAAACTTAGAGCTTGAGTTTAAGGACAACGAAGAAAAAAAACCAAAGAAACATGAACCATCATATAATAGCATGTTTTTTGGATGATAGCTAAAAACCGAAAAAAGAAAAAGAAGATGGTGAAAGAAATGAGAGATGGGAAAGAAAGGAACAGAAGATAGCGAAAGAAAGAAGAGACAGGGGAAGAAAGAAGAAGGGAAACGCATCTTGCAATATCTTATTTTAGCCATTCCGGATAATGCTCGTCTTTTAACCTTGGAAGTGGCGTAGCGTCAATGCGTCATGGACTCCACATATATACGTGGCATTGTATTGTAAAAAGTGACAAGTCTACATGCAATAATAAGCCACCATGTCCATGTGCGGCGACTGCCAGAGGAAGCCTGCAACTCGACGACTCAGCGAATCGGCGGTGCCATTCAGCACCTCCACCACCACTCTATAAATACAACTGCGAGCCTGTTGTCATTTCATCAAAATATGATTTTAAATTTCTTTCATTTCCTCTCATATATATATGGCTGCAGTATTTTCACGATGTTGAATGAATAATCCTCGATCTTCTCATCTGGCAAATCCGTCAGAAATTCTCAGCCATTTTTCAATTAATTACATTTACTTGAAAAATGGCTGAAAATCTCCGGCAGCTTTGCGGCATAGAATTCATCCTCCTCTTCTCGTCATCTCATTTAGGAAACTGCCAGAGATTCAATCTGAAATAATCTAGCTGGTTTCAAAAGGATCCTACACACAAACTTTCCTTCTTTATTTTATTATCCCATTCATAGAAGCCACAAGGTGCATTGACAAGAACAAAATCGATAGATTTGCATGTCTTTATTTATTTAAGATCTTACACATATATATATATATATATATATATATATATATATATAATCAGAAATTTCAGATGCTGTTGATATATATAACTAAGTGTTGTTAATTGATAAGTATTATATAACTATTAATATATATGTGATTCAAATTTCAAAGAAGCAATAATTGTTCGTGAGCAAAGTCGAAAATGATCGATATGTGCACTAAGTTAATCTTCATGCTAACTTATTATATCTAGTGTAAATGTGTAATGTGTAATGTGTACTGTGATGAATAAAAATATGCCCAAAAACATACTTATTTCAATAAATTATGCTTATTTCCTACTAATTAAGAAAAAATATTACAATTTTCGACTGCAGCTGGATCATGATGACCCTGAAAATCTGTCTCTCATGAGGTTTAATGCGCTGTGGGAAGCATGTTTCCATGGTCATCATCTTTTTGCTATGTTAAAACGTGTTGTGTTGTAAATAGTTCATATTGGTGCCTATTACTTGTAAAGGAGCATATGTGTCATTACTTACATATCCCTAAAATTCTAGTTATATATTATTATTGTTATTAGATTATTCTATTTTTCTAATAGCCGGCTATATATTGTTATTGTTATCAGATTATTCTATTTTTCCGATAGCCTCAAAAACTCTTTATTTTTGATAAACACGTTCTTGAATTCACAACAAGTTATCATCACGATAAGCTCGCGATTGGAGATACTTAATCAAGAGAAGAATCGTTGATCAAACAGAGTATGTTTCGAAATCAAAATTCAATTTCAATGATATTATTATTTTTGTTTCATGTGATGTTTCATTATTTTATTGTTGATTCAAGCCCTAGAAACATGAACCCTAGGAATATATATTTAGATTGAATTATATGATATTATTCGATCAAGCCCGAGAAGGTCTTGTGTCCGGCCGCCTCACTTCTCCAATGATCCGACTGCCCAATCACAAGTTGACAGTTGGAATCCAGTCAGCGTCCAGTCAGTTAAAAAAAAAAATTAAACACAAAAGTCCAACATTGCAGAAAGAAGAAAAGACAATTGATGAAAAAGGGAGAGTCCCACATGTTGGAAAAAATCCCATCTCTCATACTATAAGAAGAAAACGGTGGAGGCAGCAAGGATGAACTCATCAATTCCTCTTCCTCTTCTTTTTCTTAGAGACTCGGACTCCAACTCCAAGTCAGAAAAAACCTCTGTCTTTCTTCATCCATCTCTACTATTTGTAAATTATTTTCTTTCTTTAGTATCTTTAGGAGCTCATGTGTTGAGCAACTTGTAAAATATAGTAGTAAGATCAAGGTTCTGTTTGTTTGTGTAAGTGGTATCAGAGCAAGAGAAACTAGTTTGTAGCTTGTAATTAGAGTTTGAAGAAACAAGTCTCCACTGTAAGTCGTTATGTTTCTATGAAATATGTTTATTATTCATGAAAATTATATCGAGGAAAAACTCAAAAGTATGAAATTTAGTTTTGAACACTTGACTGACCACGTAACCAAACTTGGAAAGATTAATAACTTACATCTAACACAAGAATATAAGGAACAATATTGTCAATTTTAGTTCAAAAAATTGAGAACATAGAATTGTAAAAATATGAAGGAATGAATCACCTTGGAGATAACAAAGTCCCTAGGTTGTTTTATGGATATGAAGATATCATGCCTTTTAACATAGAAAAGTTTGAGTCTTCTTTTAATTATGAAGAGTATAAAAACATATTTGACATATTTGATTATTGGAAAACTTTGTACGAAGATCCTCAATTAACGGTTGAGGAAAAAAAATAAAATTCTATAAAATATTCGAGTAACTTCCCTCGAATATGAGCCACTTTTATCTCATTTTAATCATGAGGTAAATGTTGTGTCTGAAGAAGAAACGTCTGAAGATTCATATGACAATGATGAAGAGTCAGATCTAGAAAAAGAAAACCTTAATGATAAAGGTAAAAGAAAAGCGGAACAACCGTTAAAAGAATTTCAAAATATTGAAGAATTGGAAGAATACTTGAGAAATCCTCAAGATGAAGAATTTATAAAAGTTAAGGATGAAGATACATCCACATCAAATCCATCTCCATCATCTACTAGGAGAGATGATATGAATAAACAAACAATAGCTCAAAATGGAACCTATTTGGATCTAACAGATGTATCCTTTAAGGATAAAGAAAAGGTAATAGATGATTGGGCACAATCCCAGTTCATCATAATTTTAAATTACAAAGATAGTTGGACTAAAAAAAAAATTCTAGATTATGTTGCAGCTACTCTCCAAAGAGAAGTATTGCAATGGTTAAAACAATGGGAAAAGTCTGACAAAGATACAAACCAAAAAGCTGGTTTATTATCAAGTTTCTAGTCGAAAGAAGATATTTTAAAACCGAATAAGATATAAAAGATCGATAAATAAAACCGAACAATATATAATAAACACAAATTGGATCCCTTTCTTTCCATGTTTTGGCTTCTTGTTTGACAATAGTGAAGGGTTCGTTCCTTTGTGGTTGCTAGTACTAGTAGACAAGAAGTCCATTAATTTGTAGAGAAAACCACTAATATAATTAATTAGCTTCTTACAATATATATATTATCCTTAATTCCCTTCCAATTAATTCCTTTAATTTTATAAAATTAATTAATATATATATGAAATCAGCATGTTTGATGAGCCTGAGAGCTAGAAATTCATACACCATGCTGAAAAGTGTTTGGAAGAAAGGAAAATATGAGAGAAATTAATAAACCAAGAGAAAATAATTAAATTCTGTTTTTCTAAGAGATCACCCAACATGGCGGTCAATCAGCAGGAATCAACCTCGTAGTTTCCTTATGTTACAAATTAGAAACTTGTCTCCGTAAATTAATAAAGGTTTAGGATGGTCATGGAAGAACAGGTGAGTCTGATCATCAAGACCCCTGCCAATATATAATTATATATATATATATATATATATACTTTGGAATTGTTCATCAAGTAAACCCAGAGAGATTGTTATTGGCAATCAGACTCGCAGAGGATGATGATCACTTTGAGTGCAAACAAAACCAATTGAACCGATTCAGAGAAAACGCAAAACCACAAGCTACGAATCATAGACTTCACTCCTAGATGAATTGAATCGAGGCTAGCTCGTGATGTCTTCAATACTACTTTCTCACTACACCTAAATCTGGATTGAAATTGTATTGGAAATCGAGTGATGATCACTATGATGATCGGTGCACCTCAGGTGTTTGTGTTTTTGCTTGAGTCAATTTTCTGGTTTCAATAGAGGTCAGATATGACTGACTTCCGTGTGTATTTTCTCTTAACTATTGAATGAATGAATTACAATGCATATAGACACTCACACACTCTCCTTGATTCGGTTAGAGATGATAACAATATGATGTCATCATACACACACTTCTTGCAGCTCACTCAAAACTGCTCACACACTCACAATAACACTAACCATTTCACACACTTGCAACACACACGTTCTCTCATTTAATGCCTTCAACTTGTGACACTTGTCCTCCTCGAGTAAGCAACATGTGTGCTACCAAGTCAGCTGCCAGTGATACAGCTTAGTCACCAACAACCCCTCCTAAGCTAGTCACTGGAACTACTCCCAGTAAACCCCTTAGGTAGCAGAACCTTTCCCTAGGTAGAGCTTCGATGAAGATATCCGCAAGCTGCTCTTCAGACTTGCAATAGTGTAGTGTGATTTATCCATTTTGGATTGCATATCTGATATAATGAAAACTTCTGTTAATATGCTTGGTCTTTTGATGAAAGACTGGATTTTTGGCCATGGCAATGGCTGACATGTTGTCACACAGTAGAGGAGTAGCCTCTAACTGTTCCTCTCCAAAATCTCCCAATACAAACCTTAACTAGACAGCTTGAGTAGTTGCCTCAGAGGCACTAACATACTCAGCTTCTGCTGTTGAAAGAGCTACACTGCTCTATTTAACAGATGCCCAAGAGAAAGTCCCCCTGCCAAATGAAAAGCATAACCTGATGTGCTTTTTATGTCATCTTCAGAGCCTCCCAAATCACTCTCACAAAATCCCACCATAGTAGCAGCTTTCCCTCTCTTGTATTCAATTCCATAGGTCAATGTACCTTGGACATATCTTAGGACTCTCTTAGCTGTTCCTAAATGCTTCTTGGTAGGGTTGTGCATGAATCTAGATAGCAGACTTGAAGCATACATTATGCCAGGTCTAGTAGCTGTTAGATAGAGCAAACTTCCTACAATCTGTCTATAGAGTTGCTAATCAGCAACTTCACTACCACCACTTCTTTGTAGCTTGTCATTAGTTGCTCGAGGAGTACTCACTGGCTTGCAGTCTTTGAGTCCAAACTTCTCTAGAAATGTAGAGGCATACTTCCTTTGATGAAGGAAGATATCATTGCTAGACTGTAGAACACCCATTCCTAGGAAATGATGTAGTAATCCCAAGTCTATCATTTCATATATACTCATCATGTCTTGCTTGAACTCAACCATCATAGAAGCACTGTCACCTGTGTAGATAATGTCATCTACATAAATAGACACAATTAGAGTTCCTTCATCTTGCTTAACCTTCAAATACAAGGTTGCCTCACTGGAACTTCTCTCAAAACCACAACTCAGCAAGTAGGAATCAATCTCTCCATACCAGGCCCTTGGTGCTTGCTTAAGACCATAGAGTGCCTTGTTTAATCTGTAAACTTTAGCTTCATTACCTTGAACTTCAAACCCTTCAGGTTGATCCACATATACCTCCTCTTCTAGAACACCATTAAGGAATGCTGACTTCACATCAAGCTGAAACAGCTTCCATTCTTTCTGTGCTGCTAGAGCAATTAGGGTTCTGATAGTGTCAAGTCTTGCAACTGGTGCAAATGTCTCATTGAAATCAATTCCTATTTTCTGAGCATATCCCTTAGCTACCAATCTGGCCTTGTGTTTCTGAACAGATCCATCCAGATTGAGCTTAGTTTTGTACACCCACTTGACACCAATCACTGGTTTGTCAGTAGGTCTCTCCATTAGCTCCCATGTATCATTATTTTCAATCATATGCATCACAGTTTCCATGGCTTTCTTTAAAGCTGAATCCTTGATTACTTCACTAAAACTCTCAGGTTCTATTATGTACATGTGACATCTAGCATAAACATCACTTAGGCTTCTTAGCTTCACAGGTGTATCACCTGAACTTGAACTAGATGAATCACTGGAACTAGGACTTGAGCTTGTACTAGGACCAGAATCAAAACTTGAACTTGAACTGGTGCTAGTAGTATGAACACCATGTGTTACTGGTGTAGCTTGATCAATTCCAGTGTCAAAACTCACTGGTATATACTTCTGGACTTCTGCATGTTTCTTCCAATCCCATCATCCTTCTTCATTAAAGATTACACTTATTGACACCACAATCTTCTTAGCTTCCAGACTATAAACTCTGTAGCCTTTTTCCCAGCTACCATAGCCTACAAATACACCTTTCACACTAGAATTATCTAGTTTCTGTCTCCTCTGGGATGAAACATGCATGTAGCATATAGAGCCAAATACTTTTAGGTGTGATACTCCTGGTCTTCTACCAGAAAACTTCTCAAATGGAGTCTTACCCTGCACAACCTTGGTAGGGCATCGATTGAGAATGTATACTGTAGTGTTGACTGCTTCACCCCAGAACTCATAGGGTAGTTGTTTGCCATGTAACATAGACTTAGCCATCTCCACTATAGTCCTATTTTTCCTCTCAGCAACACCATTCTGCTGAGGAGAGTAAGCCACTGTTAGCTGTTTCTCAATTCCATGTTCTTCATAGAATCTCTGGAATTCATTTGAGTTATACTCTCCACCTCTGTCACTTCTCAACTTCTTCACTTTAAACCCATTTTGTAGTTCAACCATAGCTTTGAACTTTATGAACACATTTAACACACCTGATTTTTGCCTCAGAAAATACAGCTAGCACATTCTAGAATAATCATCAATGAAGGTAAGAAAATACATATTACCTCCCATTGTTTTTGTTTGCATAGGTCCACACACATATGAGTGTATTAACTCAAGAGGTGTAGATGCCCTCCAAGCCTCTTCTGTGTCAAAAGGACTCACATGTTGTTTCCCTGAAATGCATCCTTCACAGACTTCTTTGTCACCTTCTAGACTAGGCAGTCCAACCACCATGTCCTTCTGTCTTAGCATCTTTTGGCTTGAGTAGTTCAAATGGCCAAATCTTATGTTCCATAGTTTTGTGCTTTCCTAGGCTTCTACTCTTCTAGCTATTGGATTCATATAATCCAGAGAAACCTTGAAACATCTGCTGCCTGTCATAGGAACCTTAGCAACCCTGTGCTTCATGTTCTTATCTTCATAAACCTCTGCTGAACTATCTCCAAACACTAGGCAGTATCCATGTTCCACCATCTGACCTACACTTAGTAGATTCTCATCCAATCTAGGTACAAGCATCACTTCCTTGATGTACTTGTCACCTTGGTCCGTATGAACCAGCAATGAACCTTTCCCAGCAGCTTGAACTAGGTCACCAGTCCTCATCTTCACTTTCACATTCAGACTTCGATCAATATTAGTTAATAAAGACTCATGGCCTGTTATATGGTTACTACAACCACTGTCCAGGTACCACACACACACATCCTTCTTAATGAAAGCTGAATGGCAAGCATAGAATATGTTTCCTTCAACTTCATCTACTGCCTGAGCTAGATTAGCAGTCTGTTTTTCATAATAGTCTTTGGAAATGTGGCCAAATTTAGAACACTTGAAACATTTCACTTTTCCTTTGAACCAGCATTCACCCCAGTGAAATTTGTTACAAATCTTGCAAGCATCCTTAGAGCCACTGGTTTCTGCTATCTGATTTCCATAGAGCTTGTTCTCCTACTTAGCATTGCCCTTGAATTTGTTGTTAGTCCAACCCTTGTTTCCACCTTTGAACTGCTGCTTCTTGAACTTTCCCTGATTAGAACTTGGTTGTGCATGTGACTTGTTATTCACACTCATACTTGAGAATGCTTTCTCAACATCACCCTCAGTGTGCATCTCCAGACGTTGATCAAATGCCCTGATTGATGCAGTGATACTTTCAACACTAATATGCTCTAGATCTCTAGTTTCTTCAAGTATGGACACAATCAAATCATAGGGTTTAGTCAAACTTATCAGAATTTTCTGTGCTAATCTCTTTTCAGTCACTTCTTCACCATACGTTTTCATTTGATTAACAACACCAAACAGTCTAGTTATATATGTAGAAAAAGATTCATCATTTTTCATACGTGTATACTCAAAATCTATTCTAAGACTTTGTAATTTAACTGCTCTCACCTTAGGATCTCCTCTGTATTCCTTTTTTCAGAATATCCCAAGCACTTTTAGCTATCTCCTCATTCGAGATTATTGGGAAGATTTCTTCAGAGACTGCGTTCTGAATCAGATTCAAGGCCTTGGCATTCTTGATCTGATCAGCATGACTTTCTGCCGTTTCAATCTCCTCATCTTCACTGTCATACTCAGGATCTGGTAAGCCTTGAGTGACAATCTTCAGCATATCACTAGCTTTCAATGTTGTTCTCATTTTGATATTCCAGAAATCATAGTTAACTCCTGTGAATACAGGAATTTTGGGTTCTCCTCCTCCAGTACCATCCACGATGACTTGGCCGGGAAGAAACTTCAACTCCTGCTCAGCCTGCAACTCCTTCTTAGCTTCACCACAGTCAGACGCCCCAGAGATATGATCTCAGAGTAGCTCTGATACCATATTGGCAATCAGACTCGTAGAGGATGATGATCTCCTTGTGTGCAAACAGAACCAGTTGAACCGATTCAGAGGAAATGCAAAACCACAAGGTACGCATCATAGACTTCACTCCTAGATGAATTGAATCGAGGCTAGCTCGTGGTGTCTTTAATACTACTTTCTTACTACACCTAAATCTAGATTGAAATTGAATTGGAAATCGGGTGATGATCACTATGATGATCGGTGCACTCCAGGTGTTTGTGTTTTTGCTTGAGTCAATTTTCTGGTTTCAATGGAGGTCAGATATAACTGACTTCCGTGTGTATTTTCTCTTAACTATTGAATGAAAGACTTACGATGCATATAGACACTCACACACTCTCCTTGATTCGGTTAGAGATGATAACAATATGATGTCATCATACACACACTTCTTGCAGCTCACTCAAAACTGCTCACAATTACACTAACCGTTTCACACACTTACAACATACACATTCTCTCATTTAATGCCTTCATCTTGTGACACTTGTCCTGCTCGAGTCAGCAGCAGGTTTGCTGCCAAATCAGCTGCCAGTGATGCAGCTTAGTCACCAACAATTGTGATGGATTGCTACTACATATATACTAGCTGTGTTTAATTGATCGATGACGAATTCTCGTAAAGCATTCGACCACAATGCTCAATAATTCTGTTCTAAACATCCGAATCTTTCCATAATTATAACTAACCTCATCACTAAAACACACAAGACTTCAAAAGTTCAAAAGTTCAAATTATGAAATACTATTATATTCCAAATTAAAGGACTCGCTAGGGTTCGTACATTTTCCACTTTCAACCTCTCTTCTGGGTTGCCCAATTTTGTGACTAAATTATATAGATATCATAATAATTTGTGTCAAAGAAGATTAACCATGATCATGATCATGATCAAAGCAGTCGTTAGACGACGTTTGTCGATCAGTGTAGCTACCAGCATGTAATATTGGATCGATCGATTAAGGTCAAGATTGGAAGAGAAGATTAGTACGTAGCTAGCTAGAAACTACCTGTCATCCCCTCCAAGAGATTGATTATATATAAGAACTGGTTTCAAGTGTAATTTTTTTTTCTTCTTTTGCTACTGAAATAGTAATATTACTTAATATTTCTTCAAATGAACTGATCTCCACTAAGATGAAAAGATAAATTTCTATATGCAGATTGAAAAGCTTCATAGTATGGCAGGATTATTTTTGTTAATTATGAACTGATTTAATCTGTGATATTGATGGTGAACATCGATCACACATATATATATATATATATATATATATACTTCTCAATAATTAAAGGAATAATTAGTCATACTATGTTGGAAATTATCTTGTTATGTAACCATTTATCATATTATAAACCGGAACAGTAAATATCTTCCGTTTGCGTGCATGGATGAACAAAGTAAAGAAAAGTATGATTTGAGTCGCTTGACGGATACATCAATATCCGACGATACATGTTTGATCGCATTCCCTAAATCAACGACACTTTCGGAATTAATATTAAACTTTTATGATGAAGGTTTTGTCGACTTTGAAAACATTAAAGTAGTAGTTAACAGGTTTATATCAAAGAAGACTCTCTAGATCCATTGAAGAACCCTAAAACCCCTAAACCAATCTCATCTCCCATTCATTCTTGTCATGCTACTTGTGAAGCACTTCAAAATAAAATATAAAATAAAAAAATAAAATCCAGCAGGTTTGATCTCATGTGTGTTACATCCTTCCCCGCCCGTAGTGCACAAAATGATGAACCAAATTATAAAAATAATTATTGGAGAAAATTACATTTAGGTTGTTGGGAGTGAAAGGGTGTAAGAAAGAGTATACGATGGATCATGAAGACAACATATGGGTAGAATGGTCTTGTTGCCAAGAGGGGTGCACAATTTCAAAAGAGTAGTTGCATATAAAGTGTAACGACCCGGACCAGGAATTAAATTAATTTGAGAATTTAATTAAAGAAAAGACGATTTTACCCTCGGTTTCGGAAGGGTTTGAGAATCACTTTTTGACTGGCAGTGCTTTTGGAAAATTTTATTGGGCCGTTGAGTAGGTCTCGATCTCACGAGTTCGTAGACAGGCGGCACGCAGAAAACGGAGACCCGGTGAGATTGTTGTGGGTCTAGAAGCTTTAAGGGCAATTTGGTCATTTTGGAAAAGTCCAAAATATTTAGGGGTTTATTTTTTCTATTTTCGGACTCTGCCCAGACCCGGACTCTCTCTCTCATCCCTCGGAAATCTCTCTCTCCTCCCCGTGCGAACACCGAATCCACCACCACAGTCAACCCATTTCTAGGTCTTTCCGATCTAAACCGAGGCCAGCGATGGATTCCCCTCGACCTCACGAAGCTTTTGGTGTCAATCTCGAAGCACGAACACCGCTGAGGATGGCGTAACAAAGAGAAGAGGTTGGCCGAAACTTTCTGATCGGATTTCGTCCGAGCCAGGTAAGATCTTGAACTCCCGACTTCATTTTTGGGTTTCTGGTGAAAAGTATATGGATTTACATGTGCGGATCGTGAAAAACGATCGAGAAATGAAGAAGTTGGAAGCTCGCCAGAAATGGCGATTTTCAGCAAGAATTTTCAAATTCCGGTCATCGGAGTCGGCGACGACGACAGCGGTCCGGTCATCGTCTCCGGCGAGATTCCAGTGACTGGTCAATCGGCGGCAGCCGATGTGGCCTGCCAGGTGGCAGCCACGTGGAGCCACGTGATAGCACAGTCAGCAGTCAGTTGACCAAGTCAACTTACCCCCTCAGGATTTGACGGAATATGCTAACGACGTTAGCATATTCCGTCAAATGATAACGGTGTTATGACGGAACCCTAACGCCGTTAGTCTGAAAGGAATATTCTGATTTCGTCTGAGTGACGGAATATTCCACCCTTAACAGTACAAGGCGCATGGTTGGCGCGTGGTCTGGCCCTCTACCGGCGCGTGGGGCTATGTTTCGCCCCACGACGGCATGTGGCTAGGGTTTGGAACATTCCGGATAGAATTTTGGCAGTTTTGAGGCCATTGGAGTTCGTTTTGAACCCCGTTTGAGTAATCCAAGCCGTAATGGTTGACCATGGAGCGGGTTTTGGCTCGAAAGGTCAAGGGTGTTGGGTTAGTAATGTGTCAAGGAACTCCTTGGGGCTAGGGCTTCCTTGATTTGGTATTTTGAATGTATTGAGAACGGACTGGGTTTCCGGGATTGCGTGACATGTGTACTTTTATGTATTACGTTATACCACAAGGTTCACCGTTGTTGAAGTTCGAGGGGTCTTTCTCCGCCATATTGTTGAGGGTTCTTTGATTGGCGTTGAGGGTACGTCTCCGCCAGATCGTTGAGGGGTTCTCCGATGTTGGCGTTCGAGGGGTCTTTCTCCGCCACATTGTTGAGGGTTCTTCGACTGGCATTGAGGGTAAGTCTCCGCCAGATCGTTGAGGGATTCTCTGATATTGGCATCAAGGGATCTTTCTCCTCCATATCGTTGAGGTCTGAGGTATGTCATGGAGGATTACATCACACACTCAGGATGATTTGAGGTATGTCGTGGAGGATTCCATCATACTTTCACGATGAATCGGGATATTGAGCTACGGATGGGGATAAGCAGGGATATCGAGTTACCACTCGGGGTGCTCAGGAGGAGCCGGATATCGAGTTACCACTCAGGGTGATCAGGAGGAGTCAGATATCGAGTTACGACTCGGGGTGCTCAAGAGGAGCCGGATATCGAGTTACCACTCGGGGTGCTCAGGAGGAGCCGGATATCGAGTTACCACTCGGGGTGCTCACGAGGAGTCGGATATCGAGTTGCCAGATGGGGTGCTCATGAGGAGCCGGATATCGAGTTACCACTCGGGGTACTCAGAATGAGCTAAATATCGAGTTACCACTCGGGGTGCTCAGGAGAAGTCAGATATAGAGTTACCGCTCGGGGTGCTCAAGAGGAGTCGGATATCGAGTTACCACTTGGGGTGCTCAGGAGGAGCCAGATATCGAGTTACCACTCAGGGTGCACATGAGGAGCCGGATATCGAGTTACCAATCGGGGTGCTCAGGAGGAGCCGGATATCGAGTTACCATTCGGGGTGCTCAGGAGGAACCGGATATCGAGTTACCACTCGGGGTGCTCAGGAGGAGCCGGATATCGAGTTACCACTCAGGGTGCACATGAGGAGCCGGATATCGAGTTACCAATCGGGGTGCTCAGGAGGAGCCGGATATCGAGTTACCATTCGGGGTGCTCAGGAGGAACCGGATATCGAGTTACCACTCGGGGTGCTCAGGAGGAGCTGGATATCGAGTTACCACTCGGGGTGCTCAGGAGGAACCAGATATCGAGTTACCACTCGGGGTGCTCAGGATGAGCCGGGATATTGAGTACCACTCGGGGTAAGTCAGTGAGACGCAATTCAACCAAGTCTGGTACCTTCGTCATCCGGGTTAGTGTGTTGGTGTGGGCGGTGACCCAGATTGACGAGTTATTAACTGTTCACAAGAGGGTGACACGTCAGTTGTTTTGTTAGATTGCGGAGGAGGTCCTCCGAGGTAGTTTGTGACTACTCGGCTATCCTGCGTCTGACAGGTAGGTGGGGTCAGTCAAGTACAGAAAAGGTTATGTTGGAACCCCTGTAAAGGTAATTTAATGTTCCTAAAGGTTGAAGGTATTTCAAGTATTAAAATTTTGTGTTAAAAGCTGTCCGTCGAGAGGCTGGGGCCTAAAACAAGTTTTTGAGGTTACCCTGTAGGGCCACCACTGGTCTGAGGTTTCAGCAGTGTCTGACCTACTGTCAACTTGGTAGCAAAGCTTGTTAGCAGAGGGCTATAAACTACGAATCATGATCAAGGGTTCTCACATTGTGATCCGTGGCGAAGTATTGGCTCTTACCCTGACATGACCAGGAATGTTAGCCACCGGTGCGGTTGCTCAGTTGAGAGGCTAAGACGGTTAACCAGTCCTTAAGGGGAGATTCTGCCAGATTTTGGCAGAATTCTCATAATTAATTGCAAGGACTTAGGGGTATTCTGGGAATTTCTTTGGGTTGTCAGACGGGAGCAGGTATTCCCAGGTTTCGAGAGGAAATTCGGGAAGGGACCTGTCAACCAATGTCTTACTATTTAAGGTTGTTATACTTCTTTGCTTTGATTTGACACACCCCCTAGCCCTAACCTCATTCCTCCCTCCCATCGATATTTTCACAATGTTGAATGCCGAGAGTTAGAGTGAAATTTAAACCTAAAGAATTCCAAAAAAAAAAAAAAAAAAAAAGCAAAAGTTAAGTTGAATCGCTCATTGGCATTTGTTGGGCAGGGCTGGACCTTACAGAATTAAACCATAAACTGTCTTCAAAGGTAATTTGAACCAATATCTTACTATTTATTAAGTTTGTCAATCTTCTTTGCTTTGTTTTACCACACTGCCCTAGCCCTAACCACATTCCTCCCTCATTTCGATACTTTCACAATGTTGAATATCGAGAGTTTGAGGGATATTTAAACCTAAAGTAGTTTTTTTTAAAAGAGAAGAAAAAACTTATTTGAATCACTCATTGGCATTTGTTGGGCCAGGGTGGGCCTTATAGAAATGACCCATAAACTATCTTGAAATGTAATTTGAACCAATATCTTATTATTTATGTTTGTCATACTTCTTTTCTTTGTTTCACCACACAACCCTAGCCCTAACCTCATTCCTCCCTCCCTTTGATATTTTCACAATGTTGAATATCAAGAGTTGGAGTAAAATTTATACCTAAAGTAATCAAAAAAAAAAATTCAAAAGTTTATCTGAATCACTCATTGACATTTGTTGGGCCGGGCTCGGCTTTATAGAAATAAACCATAAACTATCTTCAAAGGTGATTGGAACCAATATCTTACTATTTAAGTTTTTCAAACTTCTTTGCATTGTTTTACCACACCGAACTAGCCCTAACCTCATTCTGCTCTCCCTTCGATATTTCATAATGTTGAATGTCAAGAGTTAGAGTGAAATTTAAAACTAAAGTATTCCAAAAAAAAAAGTTGATTTCAATCAATCATTGGCATTTGTTCGGTCACGCTGGGTCTTATAGAAATGAACCATAAACTGTCTTCAAAGGTAATTTCAACCAATATCTTACTATTTAAGTTTGCCATCATTATTTTCTTTGTTTTAGCACACCGCCCTAGCCTTAACCTCATTCATCCCTCCCTTCTATATTTTTACAATGTTGAATGTCGAGAGTTGGCATGAATTTAAACGTAAAGTATTCCAAAAAAAAAAACAAAAATTGATTTGAATCACTCATTGGCATTTCTTTGGCCGGGCTGGACCATATAGAAATGAGCCATAAACTGTCTTCAAAGGTAATTTGAACCAATATCTTACTACTTAAGTTTGTAATACTTATTTTCTTTGATTCACCTCACCGCCCTTGCCTAACCTCATTCCTCCCTCCCATTGATATTTTCACAATGTTGAATGTCGAGAGTTGGAGTGAAATTGAAACCTAAAGTATCTAAAAAAATAAGAATCACTCATTTCCATTTGTTGGGCCGGACTGGACCTTATAAAAATGAACCATAAACTGTCTTTATGGGTAATTTGAATTAATATCTTACTATTTAAGCTTGTCATACTTCTTTGCTTTCACCACACCGCCTTAGCCCTAATCTCATTCCTCCCTCCCTTCGATATTTTCCCACTGTTGAATGTCGAGAGCTAGAGTGAAACCAAAATCTAAAGTATTCCAAAAAAAAACAGAAGTTGATTTAAATAACTTATTAGCATTTGTTGGGCCGGGCTAGGGCTTATAGAAATGAACCATAAACTGTCTTCAAAGTTAATTTGAACCACTATCTTATTATTTAAGTTTGTCATACTTCTTTGCTTGGTTTCACCAAACAGCCCTAGCACTAACCTAATTCCTCCCTCCCTTCGATATTTTCACAATGTTGAATGTCGAGAGTTGAAGTGAAATTTAAACCTAAAGTATTTATTAAAAAAAAAGTTGATTTGAATCATTCATTTGCATTTTTCGAGTCGAGCTGGGCTTTATAGAACTGAACCACAAACTGTAATCAAGGGTAATTTGAACCAATATCTTACTATTTATGCTTGTCATACTTCTTTGCTTTGTTTCACCACATCGCCCTAGCCCTAACCTCATTCCTCCCTCCCTTCGATATTTTATCATGTTGAATGTCAAGAATTTGAGTGAAATTTGAATCTAAAGTATTCCCAAAAAAAAAAAAGTTTATTTGAATCATTCATTGACATTTCTTGAGCCCAATTGGGCCTGATAGAAATGAACCATAAACTTGTCTTCAAAGGTAATTTCAACCAATATTTTACTATTTAAGTTTGTCTTACTTCTTTGCTTTGTTTCTCCACACCGCCCTTGCCTTAACCTCAATCATCTCTCCCTTCGATATTTTCACAATGTTGAAGGTCGAGAGTTGGAGTGAAATTTAAACAAAAAATATTCCAAAAAAAAAAAAAGCAAAAGTTGATTTGAATCATTCATTGGCATTTCTTAGGCCGAGCTGGGTCTTATGGAAATTAACCATAAACTATATTCAAAGGTAATTTGAACCAATATCTTACTATTTAAGTTTGTTATACTTTTTTGCTTTATTTCGACACACCGCCCTAGCCCTAACGTCATTCCTCCCTCCCTTCGATCTTTTCACAATGTTGAATGTCGAGAGTTAGAGTGAAATTTAAACCTAAAGTATTCCAAAAAAAAAAAAGCAAAAGTCGATTTGAATCACTCATTTGCATTTGTTGGGTCGGGCTGGGCTTTATAGAAATGAACCATAAACTGTCATCAAACGTAATATGAATCAATATCTTACTATTTAAATTTGTCATACTTTTTTGCTTTGTTTCATCACACTGATCTAGCCCTAACCTTATTCCTCTCTCCCTTTGACATTTTCACAATGATGAATGTCGAGAGTTGGAGTAAAATTTAAACCTAAAGTATTCCAAAAAAAAAGCGCAAAAGTTGAATTGAATCACTCATTGGCATTTGTTGGGTCGTGCTGGGCGTTACAGAAGTGAACCATAAACTATCTTCAAAGGTAATTTGAACCAATATCTTACTATTTAAGTTTGTCATACTTCTTTGCTTTGTTTCACCACACTGCCCTAGCCCTAACCTTATTCCTCCTCCCTTTGATATTTTCAAAATGTTGAATGTCGAGAGTTTGAGTGAAATTTAAATCTAAAGTATTCCAAAAAAAAAAAGCAAATGTTGATTTGAATTACTCATTGGCATTTGTTGGGTCGAGGTGGGCCTTATAGAAATGAACCATAAATTGTTTTCAAAGGTAATTTGAACCAACATCTTACTATTTAAGTACTTCTTTGCTTTATTCACTACACCGCCCTAGCCCTAACCTCATTCCTCCCTCCGTTCGATATTTTCATAATGTTGAATGTTGAGAGTTTGAGTGAAATTTAAACTTAAAGTATTACTCAAAAAAAGACAAAAGTTGATTTGAATCACTCATTGACATTTGTTGGGTCAAACTGGGCCTTATAGAAGTGAACCATAAATTGTCTTTAAAGTTAATTTGAATCCATATCTTTTAAGTTTGTCATACTTATTTTCTTTGTTTCACCACACCTCCCTAGCCCTAACCTCATTCCTCCAGCCCTTCGATATTTTCACAATGTTGAATGTCGAGAATTAAAGTGAAATTTAAACGTAAAGTATTCCAAAAAAAGAAGCAAAAGTTGATTTGAATCACTCATTAGCATTTGTTGGGACCGGCTAGTCCTTATAGAAATAAACCATAAACTGTCTTCAAAGGTAATTTGAATCAATATCTTACTATTAAAGTTTGTCATACTTCGTTGCTTTGTTTCACCACACTGCCCAGCCCTAACCTCATTCCTCCATCCCTTCGATCGGAAGAGCTTGACTTGAAGAAACCATCAAAAGTAAAATTTCATTCTTCCCCAATACTTGGGTTTTGTTAATCATTTTTATACTTGTCAATTCCTTTATATTTCTTCTTATATACTTGTATTTACTGGAATTTACCATGAGAGCTCTCATAACTGGACTTTGTAATACTGGAATGTTGATGATGTGGGTGTAATACCATGACAGCTCTACAGTGGCTTTTTAAATCAGTGTGATCTTAAGACAATTTTGAATTTATAGTAGAAATAGGTAAGATGTTGGTGTCACTACTTTAAAAATAGTACCTATATAGTAACGATATAATGTCGATACAGTTTGTATGCTTTCGTCGATACAGTTGGTAAAATATATTTGTACATATGAGAGAGAAAAGGTTTCAAAAATGCTCTTTGTAGCTTTTGTCGATTTAGTTTATGTTGTTAATATTTAAATAAGAGACTTTTTTCATCTTTTCATTTTCTAAGAAGATTATTTTAAATTATATTTTAAAATGAGCGTTTTTTTTTTTTGGTAAAAAATGGGTTATTTTAGTTTTAGGATTTACTATATAAAAAAAAATGGGAGGTTGTTTTGGCCCATTCCTTAATATTACATTATGTTCAAATAGTAATTCGCAATCAAAATTGCACAATTGTAGGATTCAAAAAAGAGTTATTTACACATACATTCTTTGAGATTTTTTATGTTTCATAAATACTCTTCAGGTTTTGGATTTTAGACAAGCATTCCGTTAGATTCCAAAAACATTACACATAATCCATAAAATATGAAAAAAATTTAATTAAATGTAATATAAACTATGTAAATACTAAAATGTCCTTATGATTATTTGGATACATTATTGTTCTACTTCTGAAAATAAATCTGTAGAAGGTCAAATTTTCAATTCTTAGGTTGATTTCAGCTTTTAATTGACAATCACTTAATAAATGAATTTATGTGTAATATTTTTGAAACCTGAAGAGACGTTGGTGTAAAGTCCAAAATCTAAGGGATTGTTTGTGAAAACACCGAAAACCTCTAGGGTGTTTATGTTAAAAACAAACAAAACAAAAACGTACGAAGTCACTGTGGGAATTTAACAACTTATCGGGTTCGAATCCAAAGTAGATCATCCAAACCCAAATACAGAGTCATACGTATAGCCTTTGCAGAATGCCGAGAAGCAAAACGCCTATCGATTGATTGGAATTTGGAAGGCAATATGGCCACAAACAGTAGAGAAGCCCGAAGGAAGAAGATCATGGAGCGAGGCTCTGACCGCCTTGCCCTAATCACGGGTCGGATCCAAACCCTACCCTCATCCTCCTCCTCTTCTTCTTCAGCACCAGACCCGGCACCAACTCACCGTGAAGATACAGACCCAGCACCATTTCTGCCGTTGAGTTCCCATGATCAGGATCCCCAAACGCAAGTCCCAGATCAAATCCCAGGTACCCTCTTGAACTCTATCTCTTTCCGTCTCTGCAAAAGTCTTAATCTTTACTAATGGCGTTGTGGGTCTCCAGAATCCACGCCTGTGATTGAAGAAAGGGGCTTTGATTTCCCAAAACATGAACAAGTCTTAAGAGACACTGACTCACAAGTCCAACCACTGCTCTCTTCATCAACGGTTCAAAATGCATCATCATCATCTTCATCATCTGGGCAAAGTAGACTTTTCACTCCGAGTCGAATAAGCGGCGCCATTGAAGCATCAGAAAGCACCCGCCTTTACCTTTCTGTAGCAGTAGCCCTCTTGGTGGTTCTTGCCCATCTGGGTTTTCCTTTACTTGGAAGTAAAATGGTCAAAACCCTTCTGGGTTTTAGGCCTCTGTATCTGGTTTTGCTGACCAATGTGACACTTGTGCTTGCAAGAATTCTTGGTGGACAAAGAGCCTCTGCAGCGCCTGAAAGATTTGGAGGGCTGAGAAGTCCAACTGAGGGATATGAATGGGCTGAGGTTTTAAGCAAGAGTTTAGAGACCTTCTTGGTGGTCAAGAAGGTACTTGATGCTTTGTTTATGGATTGTGCTGTTTATGCAACCATTCTTGTTTGTGGCCTTTCTTTTACACAGAAATTTCATTAGCATTGATTTGTACGTTTTGTTTTGTTATTTGAGCTAATATATGAGTGAACTTGAACTTGATTAACTTTGCTTCCAAATTTCAAATTACCTTATACATGATTGTGTAATCTGGCTCTTTCTCACCCAGAGATAGCTACTGTTCTGAAACGAGTAGCTCTAGGATGGAAAAGATTTCTTTTGAAAATGGTTTTGAATCGTCGCCTGATACGAATTCCATAACCAAATTATTAACCTCAATCAAGCTGCAACCTGGGGTTCTCTTCATGCTCTTGTTTCTTATGAGTTTCCTCATCCTTGACACTTCCTCCCATTTCCCTAGGTCTGCATATATGTTAGAAAGTAACACATAGTTTCCTGTATCATCTGGTTCAAGCTCTGAAAGGTGCTCCATTGCAATAATCGCAATCTCAAGATTGCAATGAGTCCTGCAACAACTCAACAAAGATCCCCAAATCTTTGACTCGGGCTTCATTGGCATCTTGTTTATCTTGTCAAGGGCCTGATCAAGGTGTCCGGCACGCCCCAGAAGATCAACCAAACAGCCGTAATGCTCAATTTCCGGCTCTATGTTGTAATCTTTGTTCATAGACTCGAAATACTTAACTCCTTCATTCCATAAGCCAGCATGTGTGCAGGCTGATAAAACACCAAGAAATGTAATGCCATTTGGTTTCACCTTTGCTCTCTGCATCTCTTCAAAGAGTTTGACTGCTTTGCGAGCTTTACCGTGATTTCCCAGCCCCGAAATCATCGTACTCCAAGAAATCACATCCCTCTTCAGCATCTGATCAAACAACTGCCATGCTTGATCAATGCAGCCACATTTCACATACATTTCAATCAGGGCATTGCGAACACAAACTGACTGCAATATCTGCCTTTTATCGGAGTACATGTGAATCCATTTCCCAACCTCAAGAGCTCCAAGCTGTGCACATGCCGGCAAAACAGAAACAAGACTTATCTCATCAGGTTCAATACCAAGCATTTGCATCTGCCGGAAGATATCCAAAGCGTCGGTGTAGCACCCGATTCTGGTGTACCCTGAAATCATTGCAGTCCAAGACACAATAGTCTTGTTAGGAATTTCTTCAAACACTGCTTTTGCCTTTCTCATCTGCCCCAATCTAGCATACCCAGAAAGGAGACTATTCCAAGAGATTACATCCGATTCAGTCATTCCGTCAAACACCTTATGTGCATCTGTTAAATTATCACACTTTGTATACAAATCTATCAAAGCATTCTCAATCAGCAAATGGGACTTAGGTCCAAATTTACAGACTTGGGCATGAACTTGCCTCCCCAAACCTCGACAGGAGAGCCCTGCACAAGATTTTATTACAAACGGGAAAGTGAATTTGTCAGGAAAAATTGGGTTCTCAACTTGTGGGTGTCTCAACATTTGCTTATATAAAGAGATTGTTAAATCATATATATTATGATGCGCATAAGCTCTGATCATGGCGTTGAACAGAAACACGTTTGGCTCAACGACTTGTTTGAATAGCAAACTAGCGTACTGCAAATTCCCACTGTCGTCACACACATCCACCATTTTCGTAACCAAGAAATTGCTCTGTGACAACGTCAACTTCACAATTTGAGCGTGAATCGTCTTCAACCCTGAAGTATTCTTACAATTTAGCAACTTGGGTACGAAGAAATTTTCCAATTCTCTGACATTTAAGGCGCTGATTCTCATTGCCATTGGTGACTTTGAGGAACAGAGTTGTTTGGGATAAGAGAAAGTTGCGAGAATGAATGAGAGGCAGAGATTGGCGAATCTCCTACGGAACTGTTCGAAGAACTTGCTACTTGATCAGGGAATGCAAGCTCATGGGACAGTGATGAAAATGGGACTAGGGTTTGATATGATGTTAAACAATGACCTTATCGATATGTATGGTAAATGTGGTAGAATGGGCATGGCCTGTGAACTGTTTGATAAAATGCCTGAAAGAAACGTAGTTTCTTGGACAGCTTTAATGTGCGGCTACTTACAGAACGGTAATGCTAAAGGGTCATTGTCTCTCTTCAGCAAAATGGGATTTTCAGGAATTAAGCCCAACGAATTCACTTATTCAATTAATCTAAAGGCTTCTGGGTTTGTGGGCATTGCTGAGAATGGGATGCAGATTCACAATATGTGCACTAAATCTGGTTTTGAATGGGTCACAGTGGTGAGCAATTCCATCCTTGACATGTACACGAAATGTGGAAGATTTAGTCAAGCAGCCCAGATGTTCGATGTTATGCCGGTTAAGAATCTTATAACTTGGAATGCAATGATAGCTGGATACACACGTGAAGGAAATGGGGGGAGAGCTCTGCATTTGTTTAGGGAAATGCAAGGATTGGGAGAAGTCCCCGATGAATACACGATCACAAGCACACTGAAGGCTTGTAGTGGACTTGGAGCAATTCGGCAAGGAAGTCAGATACATTCATCCTTAATCACAAGAGGATTTCTGTTTCCGGGTCGGACTACCATTGCAGGTGCTCTTGTTGATCTGTATGTCAAATGCTGCCACTTGAGTGAAGCTCAGAGAGTATTCGATCAAATCGAACAGAAGAACTTAGTATCCTGGAGTGCCTTGATTCTTGGTTATGCCCAAGAATGCAATCTTCAAAAAGCCCTGGACTTGTTTACGCAGCTCAGGAGTAGCAGTGATCATCAAGTAGATGGGTATGTTCTCTCAAGTCTTATGGGTGTGTTTGCTGATTTTGCCCTAGTGGAACAAGGTAAGCAAATGCATGCTTTCACCATCAAAATCCCTTCTGGTTTGGACATATCTGTGTCAAATTCGGTTCTGGATATGTATCTCAAGTGTGGATTAACAGATGAGGCAGAAAGATTGTTCAATGAGATACCGGCGAGGAATGTGATTTCTTGGACAATTATGATTACTGGCTATGGAAAGCATGGTCTTGGGAAGAAGTCTATAATTCTGTTCCACCAAATGCAATCGGATGATATACAACCCGACGGAGTGACTTACTTAGCCGTGCTCTCAGCCTGCAGCCATTCAGGACTAGTTGAAGAATGCCAAGAATATTTCTCAAGATTGTGTCACGAAAAACGGGTCCAACCAAATGTAGAGCATTACGCTTGCATGGTTGATCTTCTTGGCAGAGCTGGACGCTTAAGAGAAGCTAAGAATTTGATTGACACCTTGCCTTTGACACCAAATATTGGGATACGTCAAACTCTGCTTAGTGCTTGTAAAGTACATGGAGACTTGGAAATAGGGAGAGAAGTGGGAGAGACACTTCTGAGGTTGGATGGCAAAAACCCGGTTAATTATGTGATGTTGTCAAACATCTATGCTGAAGCTGGCTACTGGAAAGAGTGTGAGAGACTAAGAAAGCTGTTTAAGATGAAAGGGTTGAAAAAAGAGGTCGGCCGCAGCTGGGTAGAGATCGAAAAGGAGGTGCATTTCTTCTACAATAGAGATGAGACCCATCCGCTCACGGATAAGATTCATCAAGTGTTGAAAGAGATGGAGCTGAGAGTAAAATCTGAGATTGGGTATGTTCATGGGGTGAGGTTTGCAATGCACGACGTGGAAGAAGAATCGAGGGAAGAAAGCTTGAGGTTTCATAGTGAGAAGCTGGCTATTGGGTTGGCATTAGTGTGTGGAGAGGTGGGGAAGGGGAACAAGACGGTTCGGATTTTCAAGAACTTGAGAGTATGTGGGGATTGCCATGCCTTTATCAAAGGCTTGTCAAAGATTTTGAAGGTAGCGTTTGTCGTGAGAGATGCAAATAGGTTTCACAAGTTTGAGAATGGCTCGTGTTCTTGTGGAGATTATTGGTGAGGGTTAGATATCTGGTTACATAATTGTAACAACTCATATTAGCGAAAGTATTGGTCTAAGTTTTTACCAATTGACCTATGCAATTCACGCCTTGGTCATTTCGTAAATCCGACTGTCTAGGATTCCACATATTCACTCTCATTTTTCCTCATGCAATCTTCTATTTTTTTTTTCTGAATGTCGGATTGAGTAATCAAAACAGAATCAATAAACGTAAACAAACTCAAGGAGAAAAGAGGAGCGAATCGTTTACATTTTCATTTTAGAATCACCAAGGCTAATTCAAAATGGGCAGGCAAAAGCTCAAAACCTCTGATAACTAAAGCCACTATACTATTTGTACATATACAAGTGGGGCTCAACTCTTTGCCTGAGCTTGCTCTCTATCTATCAACCTCCCCATTTTTTGAAGAGCTAGGTTGTCTTCAACATTCTAACATGGCAAAACCCAATTACATTTCATCATGCAGTTCCTCAGGTTGGAATATTAAAGAAAGGGTGATTAAGGGCCTGTCGAGCCGCGAGACGTTCAGATGGATCATAATTGAGCAACCCGTATAACAAATCAGTTAAAAAGGAACTCGCTTTCGAGGATCCTACATGTCGCAATATCATATCCTGGATACAAAGCAATAAAATCATATGAGATAACAAATCAAAAGCCATTACAAGTCCCACATCAAGTAAATAGCTCCAGGAACCAAGAAGACAGAAAAGAAAGGTAAAACCTTTAAACCATCAAGCTTCTTTACAGCTCTAATACTCTCCCTTGAAACTGCTCCTGATGGCCAATTTAGTCGTGCGCCCCGCCTAAAATACTTTTCAGCTCCAAGGCTGCATATGGATAAAAGGGTGGTATGTCAAAAACTCAAAAAATCGTACAATCCAAAAATATTTTCATAAAGGTGATGAAGGGTGCTCTATATGCAAATATAGATCAACTTGTTGAAACAAAAATATTTTCTTAAAAGTGATGAAGGGTGCTCTATATGCAATATAAATCAACTTGTCCAACCCAAAATATTATGGTGAAAAAGAATCAGTCATTAAATTTCACTACATACTTGGCTTTTCGAGTCATATGCTGCGGCAGAGGTCCCAATACCCTCTCCATCATTGCCAAATGCTCCAAGTTCTCATGCGTCTGAAATAATGCTTCGCCCTGAAAAAATTCCACGTCTTAAAAGATCCTGACCAGATATGAACCATATTCCAACCAGGATAAAGAATTCTAGGACTAACCGAGCAAAGTTCAACAAGAATGCAGCCTATACTCCAAAGATCACAAGGATAAGTCCATCCTAGACCTGCAAGATACACATACAGCACGGATGAGAATGTGATAGGTGCCATTAATAGCAAGTATCCAAGAAGTAGGCAGAATAAAGTAGAATTTGGCGATGAAGCTATCACTTCAACAAGAAACTGGAATGACATAGAACAGAGATAAATATGATAATGACTTGAAAATCCAGTCTTGGGATACACAACCAACTAAATTTTACAGATAAAATCTACACAGACCAACAAAAAAATTGACTGCATTCTGCAGGACTAGGGAAAGGTACATGACAACACGTCCACATAACAAATCAAAGCAAAGGAAAACGTGGATAGCCTATGCTAGAAGTCGAGCTTAATGATATATTGTTACCGGGTGTACCATCAATGTTATAGTGTAATGTGACCTATTAGGTTGCTAATATTGTTACCATCAATGCCATTTCCACCATATCATGTGTTCTAATTGACCACTATGTTGTCCATGACTCTGATAAACAAGACCTTTGAAATGAATTGTTGTTGGATAACCCAGCTTCAAGTACTTGCTTTTCTGAATCCCCAATTAGATAGTTCTTTTCATCAATCACCATATTTCCTTGTATGGTTTCAATCGGAACAGAAGATAAATAAAAACAAAGAACGATAGAGAACATTTTCGCTTGCCAACACTTTAGTTACCTAGAATTATCTCAGGGGCTCTGTAATGCCTGGTAGAAACAATGGAGCTATGAATCTGATTATCAAACACAGTACTACCAAAATCAATCAGCTTAATGGCACTAGACTTGGGCAAGCACCGGTAATGCGTTTCATCTGAAGAAAACCTCTGTACCATTTTCAAACACTTTTTTATTAACCGAGTCTGTACCCAAAAATGGAACATTCCATTAACTTTGAATTGCAAAATTCCAAGATACCTTAGAATCAGGAAGCTTTACATATTCAGAAGACACAAGAAGAATATTTTCTGGCTTCAGGTCAGTGTGGATTAACTGTAAGTCATGCATATCTGTCGGAGGTAATACAGAAGAAAAGAATGTTAAACAAAAGGACTCAATCAAAATACCCTGTTACAGCCCTGAACAAAGAAAACAGGCCAAGAGAAAGATTTGGGTGACTGGTTAGAATAAAAATAGAAAAGAGAATGAGACTAAGAACTATCCACACACATGCTACAGATTCCAAAAGCTGTCGTCCAAATTCCCGAACAAGATCCACAGGGAATGGGCAGTATTTATTTCTCTTTAGAAAATCAAATAAGCTTGGTCCAAGCTTCTCAAACACCTGATAAAACCATTCAATGCATCCAAAATGAAGGTTTCTGTTTAGTTCCGAGTTCTATGAATAAAGTCCGTCGACATATTAATATCAAACTGTAACTCAATTTGAAAGCTTTATAGTGACTACATAGATATGTGATCTTTCATCTAACTACTTGAAGGAAAAAATCAAGCAGGGTAAAACATTTTTTAAGCAGACCCATTCATCAGCAGAAAACAGTCAATCAAGCTGAAACAGGTATGAAATATTCAACTAATTACAAGATTACGATATAATGGAGAAACAGAGATTGGGATACTTACTATACATATGTGATTGCGGTAATCAAACCAGTTGCGAATCTGTACACAACTGCAGAAATGTATTAACATGTAGGAAGTTAGACCACGTCACAATGATGAACCATCAATTCTATCAGCTGAAACCCAGGAGACAATGTACCGTGAGTTGCCCTTATCATTCTCAGCAAGCTGTTGGAGCACATCAACCTCAATCATTGCTGCTTCCCGGTATTTTCTTATGCTTCGAACTACCTTGATCGCCACATACTCTCGTGATTGGCGGTCCCAACACTCCAAAACTCGGCCAAATGTGCCTACAGCACTAGCAATATGCTGAATGACTCAAGGAGAATGAGAAAAATATTAAATCTGGTAGACATCAGGACACTTGACATCTAACCTTCACCCATCTTGTTAAGTATTTTATCTGCCAAATCAATTTCAATAACCAAGTCAGTTCTTTAACCTATAAAAACATATATAAACCAGGAAAACGAAAAATCTGCAAAATTTCTAGAAAAGAACTCACATCTTGGAGTGAGATTCTCGCCGAGATTGTAAACATAATGCCCTTCCCGATCATCCTCTCGTTTTGGAGGCGATCCACGCCTTCCAATCCCTTCATTAAACGCCACCATAGCCCGTTGCGCCTACAAAACAAGATGCATCGATCAACGATTTTCAGCCCTGCCCGATTACCTTTATCACTGTCAAACCTCAATCCATATGCTAAAGAAAAGCCTTAATCCTGTTGTTTCGGACCCGTTCCTTTCTCCCTGGAAACCCTAACCCTAAAATTTAAGAACCGAAACCAACCTCTGGTTCAGATTGAGATGGACCGACGTCCCACGCCGACCGAGGGCGTTTCTTGATTCGATTTTGCGAGTTCTCCATCCTAGTCTCTAATTCCACCGCCGCCACCATTTAAAGCAAAATCGATCACCTTTTCTGCAACCAAAATTCTGACAAGAAAAATTTGGGAAATTTAGGGTTTCTGAGCTAAGCTTCGAGGATTGATTATCAGACCTCAAGCAAAGCAGCGACCCCAGAGAAATAAAGACGCCGACGCAGATAGCAGAACCGTACGGACGGAAAAGATTAGGGTTTGTTTATGTTTGTTATATTAGTTACAGTCTGCGACTTTTTGCTTCGAATCCGACGGCGAAGAATGCACGACAGTGTAGAAGACGGATGGCGGTTGTCAATGGATAAACGGTGTCTATGCCGTCTTTCTATTTTTAGTGTAAGCCCAATCTCAGGCCCATCTTTGACTAACCTAGCCTTCAAGCCCACAGTGGTTTTATTTCTTATTTTATTTTACATTGATTAATAAGCCCACACTGGTTCATTTCTTATAGTATTTCTGTTTCACAATGATTGATTGTTTAATTAGACACACAATATTACAATAGTGTACGGATTTCATTTACCTGAAATTTGGATAAAAATTGATCCAACTGAAATTTTTCTCTTCATTTAAAAAGGAAAATTAGGATATATTAATGTGGAATGAGAAGGGATTCGAAGTGTGACTCCATTAAAATTCTACATAATTAAAGAATTGATACATATATAACGTGTTGTGTTGATATAATTACAAAAATAAAGTAAAATAATGTCTGATGGCCACTCTATAGGGTCATCTTATCGATATGACAAGCTGAAGAGCCCTAGTTTCCAAGTATGTGGTACTTTCTATTTTGTCCATTAAAATCGTGGCAATGCAATGGTGAAATTCTATCCCACTTATGTGAAAGATAATAGGAGAGATAAACATTTTCAAAGGTTAGATGATACATAGAATCTAAGTATGTGAGAAAGAGTTGGGTAAAAGTTATTGGAATCGTGACTTAGCATTACAGTCTAATGATATTTTTCTTTAAATATTATGTGAGAGATTGCAAATTTGATTTTCGTAAAAGGCAATGTCCATATCCAATGTGTATAATGTAATCTCACTCCCCCCGTATCATTGTAGATAAAAAGTTATTGAAATTTTTTAAACTTCTTCAAGTATTTTCCTATCAAATTTGGGGAAAAAAAATAAAGGAAAACTCATGACATTTCCACATTACACAATTTTGCAACGTATATTCATCAAAAACATCTTTCACTCACGTTTTTTCAGCAAATCGTCGTTTGAATATGTAATTCAAAGTCAAAGTTCGAAATAAAAAACATATTACTCTTTCAGAATCAATAATCTCGTAATATTAATATCTTATATTGGAAAACACATACAATAATAGCATTGCCAATTGAATGAGTAATTCTTTAGTGTACTTAGAATGTCATGTGATCGTATTTCAATCTATTCATATTATAATATACTAGATTCTTGACACCTACTAACGCGTGTGTTAATTTTTTTTATGTTGGTTAGAAAAAATTAAAAATTTAAAAGGTATTTTCATCAGAAATTTTTAATGATGTTTTTTGACCCTTTTGACTTTATAATAATAAATATGTATTTATATTTTATAGTTATATCCTACAAATAAAATATATTAACTATGACATCCACATGTATTTTAACTCGTGAAAAAAAAAACACTACATAATATAATGTTCTAGACACATAAATATTTTGCAATTAAATCAGATATTTTCTTTCGATTTACATTACGTATGACAACATGATAAGCTCATAGTGTCAACAACAAAAAATTTCCAAAGAGAAAAGAATAGAAAACTGGGGACCAGCAAATCCACCGTTATAACGAACGGACCACAGTATTGCGCCAATTCTCCACTCCCATTGGTCAGAAGATAAAAAATCAATAGAAAAAAAAAAGCAAACAGCACGAGCCCCTACAAATTGCCATTTACTTTCATCGACGCTTCCACCGGACTTTTTTTTTCACTTACACACGCCACACCAGTAGCAAGGCTGAAAAATGCAGAGTCTGCAAGCCAAGGCCGCTGAGTGGAGCGGAGTTGACTCGGCGGACGCTTTCGCCATCGACGAGTCCAACCTCTTCGGGAAGCTAGGGCTCCAGGCCTTCGTCAACCTCTCCACCAATTTCTACACCAGGTAATCATTACACGCTTCGTCGTTTGGTTGAATTCGATTGAAATTGAATTGGATTGGTGATGATTTTACCATTAAGCCTTTGATCGGCAGGGTCTATGATGACGAACAGGAATGGTTTCGATCGATTTTTGCCAGTTCCAAGAAGGAAGATGCGATTCAAAATCAGTACGAGTTTTTCGTGCAGCGAATGGGAGGCCCCAGTCTCTACTCGCAGAGGAGAGGTATGTCGGGGCTTTTTTGGTAAATCATTTCATTTTTAGATCAAAATCTTCGAAAAAAAAAAGGGACTGATGCTTACATTTGGTATTTTCATTTTATTTTACTTATTATTGATCTAAACCATATGTCTTGTCACTATTACGGCTCCTAGTGGTATTTCTACTCACTTCAATGTGTACCAAAAATTCTCATGTTCCACTATTGTAAATGGCGAAATTGAGTAGGGGTAGGGCGAGGTAGGGTTTAGACGGGTTCGACTCATAAATTCTTATAGGTTGCTTATGAAAGTTGAACTTGAAACCTACACGAGTACATCCTCTCACTTTATCGTCGTTCTTTTATATTAGGGCGGCAGATATGTAGATTGGATATCCACCCCACTTTTCTTGAGTCTCAAACATGAGACTAAAAGTCCTCTGATTACATACAAGTCCTCTGATTACATACAAGTCCTCTGATTACCTACATCATTTCACTACATAGGGGAGGTTTCAAGTTCGACGATAATTTCTCATCGCTATGAATAATGTGCAATCCAATATGTTGCAAATGAGTACAATGCAGTCCACAACTTCTAACATCATTTACTAAATTTTAGAATTCAGAATTTGCATTTAGATATTAATGGTCCTATAAATTAGTTAGCAGGACTTCGTAATTGTGACATATCATGTGGTGTCATCGTGAGCCGAATAGTTTTCTCCTCAGCCCAGCACATAATACATGCCAGTTCATTGTCTTTACAATTTGGCTAAATTGGAGTAACAGTCCCTGAATTATACCATAACCTTAGCAACTAACCTAAACTTCAATATTAGTGTCCCCATCCCTGAATTGACATCATAGTTAAGTTAGTTCATCTGTTAAAAATTCACACGGAATCCGTTAGAAAAACCCCCTTGAATGGATGGTTTTGCCCTTAATGTTAACGGATTCCGTTTGAATTTTTAATAGAGGGACTAAATCAACTATTATGGTAAAGTTCAAGGACGGGGACACTAATATTGTAGTTTAGTACGGTTTCTAAAATTATGATAAAATTCAGGATTGTTGCTCCAGTTTAACCTTAGTACAATGCGGTCCAGTACCTTATCGTTGTGATTGGAATTGGCAGGCCATCCGGCTCTGATTGCGCGTCACCGGCCATTTTCTGTGACGCGCGAAGCCGCGGAGAGGTGGCTGCATCATATGCAACAAGCACTGGACACCACTCCAGAGATTGATGCAGAGTCGAAGCTCAAAATGATGAACTTTTTCAGGCACACTGCATTTTTCCTTGTGGCTGGGGATGAGTTGAAGAAGGCTCAGACTCAGGCACCTCAGCCTCCTTGTAATCATGGAACCAGCAACAACAACCAACCCTGCAAAAACTTCTGAATAAAAAGAAAAGAATCCTCTTCATGGAGCACAGCTTGTTATATTATTATCCCTTCATTGATAAATAATGAAAAAAAGAGAAGGTTCATAGATGACTGCTTCTCTTTGTATTGTGGGTGCTTCAAGTGATAATTTCTGACAAAGTTTTGTATGGAAATATTTGTATGCATTAGTTGCTTGGGTTAGGACTAAAAACAGAAAATAAATTTGACATTGCTAGATGTGCAGATGTAAGTTATAACTTACCAAAAAGGGTATGATAAAAAAGAGAGATGGAGTCGTGGAGAGATGATTTGGAACACAGGATCAATCTATTTCCTATTCTAATGAGGCAAACTCCATTTTTTAAGATAGGCGGCTTACATCATTCGACTAAAGGCAGTGTCCCATTTTCCTTGGCATCAGAGTTTGATACTTCTTTCAACTTAGGATTGTACTCTTATCTCGTCAGTTATGTGTTCACTCGGTTCCTCGAGAGATATGACTTGTCTAGCAGAGAGGAAATTGTTCTGACAATCAGTCTAGGAGATAAAAGGATAAGTGGGTGAAGTGTTAATTTCAGCAGCAAAGGGCCTGTAGATTGAGAGAGAGGGGATATGACGGCGATTGCATGCAGTTTTTTCCTCTCGGTGGCTGTGGATTCGTGGTATTGTGGTGGCTTTGGTGTCTTAGTGTGGCGGCGGCGATAGGGGATATGACAGCTACTTCATCTTCAAACTTAGGTTTTCTTTAAGTTTTCTTTATCTTAATTTTTTAGGTTTATTTAAGTTTATGGGTCTTGTTGCTTTAGTCCTTCGTTTTTTATTTAATCTTTTTGAACTGTTCTTATTTTTGAACCTTCAATCCTTTGTAATGAATCAGCTTGTCTGACAAAAAAAAATTGAACAGAAAAAGTAAACTTAGAGATAAATTAAAGAGGCCATAGCCCTCTCAAAAGCATCTTTTATTTGCTTGAGCCTTGAGCCTTGAGCCTTGAGCCTAAAGAAAAGAATAGAAGTTTGAAACATCCAAGGTGCTCTCTCCTTGTCTTTCAACTTTTTCCATTTGCATTTGAGATCATAAGCTAAGTCGACAAAGACTCAAAACCCAGATGCCAAATCAGCATGGTCTTTGCAGTTTGTACAATAAATTTACTCCTCTTTCAAAATCTAAATTTTTATTCTTTTTAAATTCAATAAAATTACAGTTTTTTGTTTAAAAACAAACACAAATCAAGCATAGATAGTTCATCTTCCATGCCTTTTTGTCCAAAACCAACCATTTCACAAATTGAATTAGAGAGAGGGATCAAATAGTCAAAAGGGTTTTTGATACCAAGATTAATAAAACTACATATATAAAGTTCAACAACAAGATCAAAAAAATTACATGTACATAAAGTTTCTTAGGTATTGACAAACAACATCAATCCAACAAGTTCCTATGGTTGTTTAAAGCCCTAGAAGGATCAGCAAAACGAGCTGAGAACGATCGAGACAAGTTATCAGGCTCCATCCATCCCATTCCCCGATCGAAATTCTTCGAATATGTTTTCTGATCATAAGAAGCTGCTGATGCTGCAGTCTGCGGCGCAACGGTGCTGGACCAGAAATTCTTCCTCTTCTCCATCTTCAGTTTTGTCCAGAATTTTTGCCACCCTGGTAAGGACTTGGTGTGATTGCTTGGCATGAAGTTGTGTCCCAACTTGATGCTTTGGCTGCGTGCATTGCGCCACTCTTTGAGGCCCATTGCTATGACAAAATGCACTTGTATAATTAAGCTGTAGGTTCAACTGGCTTAAGAACTATGTGTGTGTGTATATATATAGACCGTCAGAGGTGTAAATTTAAAGATGTGATGATATATGTGTGTGTGTGTGTGTGTGTGTGAAAAGGCATTGGCTCTTCTTTGATATAGATGGCTCTGGCTTTTGACTTGGCTCTGGCTTTTGACTTGGCTCAACTTGGCTGCTCTTAAATTTGGACCAAGGTGGCATCTAGGCTTCTAGCACTGAAATAAATAAAAAATGCAAATTACCATTTTATATTTTATATTTTAATATAAGTAGTAAAATAATGATTTTCTTGTGGACAAAGTTTCATTTTTATATAGTTTAATTATAATTCATCGATTTCTTAAGTTTGAGAAACTCGATAAAAATAATTTAATGTAAAATTGTGAAACTTCAATCTCTTTTGGGGGCTAAATACTACAATCTCGTCTATTCATTTGACCAAATTTGTTATGAGTATAAAATATCTCACGTACGTAAGCTCCTAATATGTTAATTGCATTGAAAAAATGGAATGAAATTAAGTTATTGTCCTTAATTGTAACAGCCAAATAAACTACCGAATTAAAATCTTGAAATTTGGTCAAAATGTAAGTATTAATTTCGTTTTAACATATATCACTTGAAAGATACAATGATAATGCGATTTTTGTAAAAATTATATAAATTTACTGACTTGTTACAATTTTTATGTAAAACAATTTAATTTAACATAAACATGAAAACAAGTTTACATTGACAATCTTTTCGAGTTGTATGGTTAAGATTTTTTTCTGAGAATATATTGTTAAAAACAAAGATAAATTGGAAATGGTCTTGAGCGGATGAAGCTTGAGCCATACATAATTAATAATAATTTGTGTCAGCAAGCTAGCAGCTTTGTTTAAAGTGTCAAAGCCTGCAGCTTTGTTTAAGGTGTCAAAAGCCTGTGACCGCCGAAAGAGTCATAATTCATGAGAATGAACTCACTCTCCCTAAAATAAAACAATTTGCCTTCTCCCTAAAAATCAAAAGCCAAAGTCCTAACCCTAGCCACCGATCCCTTTTTACTTTGCCTTTTTTTTTTTTTTTTTTTCCCCTCTTTTTTCTCCCTTCACCTTCTATTCGTTCTGCTTCGACGACTTGCTTTGGACCAGTTGTGTTGTGCTCCTATGCCGGTTGGTTGGTGGTACGGCGGCTAATGGCTTGCCACTGAGGTGGCTCATCTGGGCAGCTTAGCGATGGACGTGTGCCGTGTGTTCCGTTTGTTGGGTGGGTTGCGATGGAAGCCCATATCAGTTTGCGGGCTTTGAGGATGGACATCGAGTTCGAGCTGCGACGGTGATTGGTTGCTCACGGGCTGACTGCTTCGATCCGGTGTTTGCGGCAACGTTATGCTGGAGGCGTTGCCTATCTGCGACTGCGGCGGTGCGAGGAGTTGCTGCGGCTGTGGCGTCACTTTGGAGGCGGCGATGCTGCAGCGAGGCGTGGGTGTTGTGCTGCTATGGCTGTGACGAAGCTTGAGGCGGGGTTGTTGCGATTGCGGTGGCGCTTTCTCTGATTTGTTGCGATTGTTGTAAGTGTTCCGTCGGCCTGATTTTTCAGATCTGCATGCTCCGGTGTTGCGGCTGTGGTTGCTACGGACTGTGACGGCGACGGCTGCTGCGGCAATGACCACGACGGTGGCACCGATGGCAGCTACAACAATGACATGGATGCGGGTGTGGTTTTAGTTCTTCGGTGTGTTGGTGCAGGTGGTGGAGGCTTGTCGTCTTTTCTCAGCTCTATGGCCTATCTGGACCTTGGGTCGGGTATTGGTCCAGCCCTTTGGGCTAGGCCTTTGTCTCTGTTTCTTTTTCTGGCCTAGTTTGGGTTGGGGTTGGAACTAGATTAGTCTAGCTTTAGGCTGGTCTTTTGTTTAGTTTTGGGTCTGATGGACTTTGAATTATTGTTTGGATCAATGTGTGTTTTGATTCAGTTTAAGCCTAGTGCTTATGTTTATGAGTTTATCTGTGGGTGTAATTTAGAATTCTTGTTTTTCCTAAAGAATGCCCCTTGTAAACTTGTAATTTTATTTGTTTTGAATGATACTTTTTGGCTTATCGAAAAGAAAAAAGTCATAATTTAGGTAGCCGCATGCCGAAACTCCTTTTCCTTTATCCTTTGAAAAGTAAAAATAATTTCTTAATTATTCATATTTGATCGTGTTGAATTTTCCAAAGCTTAATTTCAAAGCTTTACCTTATCCTTGATAAATATATGAAAGAAGCTTCTTCCACTTGTGAAAATTGAGAGCATTCCTTATTCTGCTTAGTGGCGGTTTCTGAATTCAAATTTGGAATTGGTTAAATTACATGTTAAATTTATAAAGAAAAATTTTGACAGTACCAATGAATTTCATTAATAAACATAAACATATTCACCTAGTTACAGGATGTAATGAGTTTTACCCCTCAAATGTTTCTTTATACATAAATAAAAATTTGATAGAAAGAAAAAAAAAAACCAGAAGAACATGCATTGTAAATACAAATATTACCATCTAAAGCCCAGTTATATTCATTTTACTTAAATGAGCTGACTTCATTGAAATTTTAAAATAGAAAAATTATTGGGAGGGCTATAGTCCTTCCAACCCACACTTACGTTCGCCCTTAACTGTGACGATAGTTGAGTGATTCAAATTTAGAATATTTTTTAACTTTAAAAAAAAAAGAGGCAAAACTAAAGTCAAAGACATTGGATGTTGCCTTCAAATTGTTGGGAAAGGGGAGCCGGACCTATTTAATTGGTTTGTTAGAGCATCCCCATTAAACTTTCTAAATTTTTGATTTAACTTGAAATGACCCAAAAATTATTAATAGCTAACAAGTTTTTAATGATATCAAAATCAATGCGCTCTATATGTCAAAAAGAAAAGTTAATTTTTTTCTAAAAGTTTTCAAAGCATCTCATACTCTTCAAATTTAGTTTTGGACAAATTTGATTCAAAATTTAGTTTTGGACAAATTTGACTCAAAATTTATCCAAAAATATCAAAACAGCCCTGCAGTGGACTTTCTACTTTTAATGTTAAATTTAACATAATGAACAGTGCTAGCTACATATAGCCAATCCTGTTCATTTGGACAAATTCTATTGTAGGGCTATTTTAATATTTTTGGACAAATTTTAAGTCAAATTTGTTCGAAAATTACATTTGAAAAGTTTAATATAGATGCTCTTATACACCAGTGGTTTGCATGAAGCTCAAAGAGCAAGCGTTTGAATTTTGAAATCAAATGGTGGTTCTCAAAATTTCTACCATGTAATCATGGAGAATTGAGTTAGCAAAGATGTTGGATGGGACCATAAGATTAAACACTGATTTGATCTTCTCTTATTGGTGGGCAACTTTTTATAGGAGGAATGTTTAAATCCAACCCTCAAATGGATTGTGTTGGAATGTCATGAGTGATCAAATTTGAAAGAATTGGATAGATTGCTTGGATCCTATAAATATTGTCCCATCAAAATTTTCAATTTACTTTATGAGGTAGCACTATAGTAAGCAAAGCAAGTTCAAGTTGGGGGTGAGTACAAATTTTCGCCAATCAAATTTTGAATTCAAAATCTCCTCCCAATAATGCAAGAATTCAATATCATTGAAAATATTAAATTTTCACTTTGGTTGAGTTTACTCCATCATTGTATAAAATTGTTCATACTCTACTAAACTCAAGTTGTTCTGAATTCATATTGTAATAAATGTCATGTTAACAAGTATCAACATTCCAAAAAATTCATTTAAAAGGGCACATGACACATCTTATATTAATATTGTCAATGTCAAATACTTAGTTTAGCATATTTGTTCTGTCAAAGAATATCAAGACATCTCTCTTCCCTTCATGGTGGCATGCACGTTAGCTGAGAATGTCCCTCAGACATCTACTAAGGTTGTTTTCAATAGCCAAAGAAGACAATTTAAGAAACAAAAAGACAAGATTTTCAACATTAAATTACCAAGTGAATCAAGTTTGCCACATTAACAAAAGCAAAATGGTAAAACAACTTACTATTTCCTAGCAAAACAGATCCTACACATTTAGGGTCTCACCATTTCAAGCTTGTGGCCCTGTGATGGACCTCAGTTTTCCATAAGCCTCAGTACAGGTATGCGCGTAATCCGACATGGCACGAAAGATCTCAGGCAGCCGAGTTTTGAGGCTCCCGAGTGACTTCTCTCTCACCTGAATGCAATGTCTCTGGTGAGCTTCAACTTCCTCTTCCAGTTTCTTCTTCAAGCTCTCGACGATAAACTTCTTCTCTGAGACAGGATCCTTGGGGTTTGCATCTTCACCTCTCTCCTGATCCATTTCGGCGTGTCTTTGAGCATACTTCTGGTACCAATCATCGAATGCCTGACTCTTACGCAGATACTCCTTCCTTGTTTCCTCAAACTTCTCCTTTAACTTCATCTCTTCCTCCTGGTGAAGTATTATGGTCTTTATCACAGCTGCAAAGGACGAAATTGCAGATTTTGCAAGCTCATCAGGAAGCTTTTCTAGAAAATCATGCCATGAATGGAGGAGGGCTTGGATTGGAGGATGCTGAACTCTCGGCGGGGATGAGATTTTCTCTTTTAAGCTGCTTTCAATGGGAATGAGATTTAGCTTCAACCAGCTATTAAGAGCATGGATGTATTGTTTTTGATGAGTCACAAGCTTCTCAAATTGTGAATGCCATTCCTGGAGAACATTCCAAAGCTGGACAGTCCGCTCGTGGTGGTGCTTACTTGTTTCCATCGGAGTATGGGCAATGTCGAGAGCTTTTAGGTCTGTCACAATCTTCAGCTGGCTTCCATGCTGTGTGCACATGTTTTCCCACATTTTTGCCATCCTGAGTAGCAAACATGAATAAAATATTTACAGAGGAAACATTCTTTCAATAGTACATAAGAGTAAACATATGACCAAAATGTATCTAGGAGGAAGCAATTAGCTTACCTGCTAATAATCATGTACAATAATTTTTCAAACACATTCTGCTTAGAGTGATAGCTTGCGACTAAAGTCTAACGCAATTAATATATGACCAAACAATTGTGACAAGAAGTAAGAAAATATTTCACTTGAAGAAGAAAACTTTTCTTGAATCTTGATAGATGAAAATTTTTAAAAAGGAAATCATCAGTTCAATTTGCCACATTAGAAATGTTACAGGTCTTTTAATGGAAAAAAAAGGCTCTTCGTGCATTACAAAAATGATTTAAAGAGAAAGAAACTATGATCTGATCAATAATGAAGACAGCATGGGCCAACAAGACTGAAACAAAGAAGTAACGAGATTTCTTAGTGTGACAAACTTACCCATCAGCTAGAGAAACAAGTTTAGGGTACAGTTGCTTATCCCGTAATTCATTTACTTCAGCAACTGTAGAATCCATGGATTGCATGTCAACTATGTATCTTGTATGCAAATGACTTACAGCAGCTTTTGTTTTTTCCAAGGTTTCAGCACTAACGTTGCGTTTCTTCTGCTTATTCAATAGAGCAACCTTTCTCTGATACTCAACCTTCATAAGCTCCCCTTGCTATCAACATAAAGCAGCATAAAAAAGTATCAGCCTAAGAATAAACATATAGGAGCTGTAAATTCTTGTGCCGATAACTCGACACAATACACTCCCAATCGAGAATAAACAAACTAATCAAACGTACCTTCACTTCATCATAAAGTTTCTTTTCCCATGCTAATAACTTGTCCAAAACAGTAGCATGAGTCTCATAATCTTCCTTGTTTTCATCCTTCCCATCACCATTTGGAATGCCTCTGAACGATCGATTCCATGTAATAACACGCATAACCCTTGCAGAGTGATCAATGTGCCCTGCATAACATTGCAAGCATCAGTATTTCATCCACAAATATGATTCAGAAGAATATCCTATACAAAAGAATGACTATAACAACGAAGCCTGACCACAAATTAAGCACATTCAAAATATTTTCTTTGTAAAACAGTCATTAATGCAGTTTCCTAAGGTAATTTAACATTTTTAAAGTCCTGGCACAGAGAAGATTCAAAGCATCAACCTTTATAACAAAAAAGGGTAAATACGAACATCTTGTTTAAAGTATTTTTCCTCACTTTGAATTTGCAACATCAGAAAGTGAAAGTATCTAAGCTTGAAATCAGATATCCAAAAAGTAGCTTCAATACTTAAAGATAAACGCTTTTGATAGTCGACATTTTGAAGGCTTTCGAGAAAAGGGACTCTTTGAAACATCAAAGTGAACCCGCTCAACTGAACCATTACATTACAATTGACACCTAAGAAAGGGAACAAATATGAGCATAAAAAAATAAGAACTTTGCGCTTAAAAGCAATTCAAAGTGAATCAACAATGTGGCATATACCTCGATTATCTGCGAAATTCGAGTGGTAATGCAATCGAGTTGCCTCCAACATCTTTGACACCTCCTGAGCACTCTCTGAGGCCTTCAAGAAATTATCATCAATTTTATTCAAAATATCTACCAAAGTCAAACCAGGAATCACATTAACCACTCTCATACTAAACTCAGGTGGCGCAGTCTTCGAATGCTCAATTGTCGCCTTCACCGGAGTCTCCTCCACCTTCTCCTCGATCTCCTCCACCTTCACCGGAGTCTTGGGCTCAACCTCATCAACCAAATCACCACCGCCATTAACCCCCACATTCTCATCTTCAACAAACTCCACACCTTCGTTCTCCTCATTCTCACTCAAAGAAGGTCCTGGCATGTTGTCCACCATAAAGAAATAGTCCCAAGCCATACCCTTCGACTCCGGCATCGGTGGCACGGCTTTCATCTCTGGCGTCCTCGGCGGCGAGGAAGTCGTTTGCGAAGCCCCATTTCTCGATCCCCTCTGAAACCCTTTGTGGCTCTCATCCTCATCATCATGATCACCATGGTCCTCCTCCTCTTCATCCTCCTCAGCAATCGCCAACCCAACTCTCCTCCCCCTATTTTTCCGAGCCTCAACGCTCATCGCCGGCAAGCTGGTAGCCCGCTTGATCGGGCTCGGAGTAAAAGTAGGCAAAGGCGGTGGAGGCAGAGGAAGGTTCAAGTTCTCGAGATGTGGCGGCGGTGGAGGCGGCGGCTCAGTGGTGGGGTCCAGTGGCTGATTGAGATTTTTGAGGAGTTCGAGCTCCGGGGTCACTTGGGTTTCACCATGGCCGTAATCGCTTAACGCAGCGCCGGCGTTCTTCAAGGCCATCGCGTAGCCGGAATGGCCAGAAGCAAAGGCGTTTCGGGCCACCACCGCTTCTTTCATTAGGTTTCTGCGTTCCTTGCATCGCGATACTGATTCCTCGTTGTCTATTCTCGATTGGGCACACCCCATTTTTGTTGGGTTCTTGAGGAAAAGAACTCTTGGACTTTCAAAAAACCTTAAAGTTAAGGCCTTTTTGACATTTAACACGAAACGGTTGAGAAAACAGGCGTAACAAGATGTGGGTTTGAGGTTTCGGAGCTAAAATCGTTACCCTTCCATGGATATGGCAACCTGAAGCTTATTGGAGCCGAGTTTGAGAACTGTGATAGCTGCAGAGAGTGATGCGAGACCAAGATGGGGACTTTTGGGGGTTTTCACTTTTTTGAGCTACGAGGGACAGAGAAGGGCATGAAATGAAAGGGGAGACAGAGATAGTGGTGCACAGAGACGAGCACAGAGAGACAGAGGAGCGAGAAGGACAGTGTGATTTGTGTACTCGCACGTTTCAGATGACTTAACGTCTACTCGCGCGCTTTGATTACAAGGTGTCTTAATCCGGATTTTTAAAATAACGGTCACATTTTTTGAGGCAAATGAAACGACGTCGTTCCATTAAGTAATCAGTGGTAATTTTGTTTTTACTGGAATCAGTGGTAATTTGGTTTATGCGACGGATGGGATGGCTAATGGCTTTGAGGTGTGTTTTTTCTGATGGTAAATAATTTAAAAGTGAGTGGGTGAACGGATAATTAGGTCATTAATTAGTGGCAGTAAGGATGGAATAAAACTTAAGCAGCAGGGGAATTGGGTGAAAAGTCATATTATAAAGGCATACAAAAACTGTGGACACCACGAGGGGAGCTATTGTTGGCAATTAGAAATCTAGCTCTCCTCGAAGAAAACATTTGTACTTACGTGCCTAGTTACTCAAAAAAGAATGTCATTATTGTTAATAATCGATAGATGGGTATTATAATACCGTGTTTATTTATTTAAAATAAATGTGATATTTTCGTTAATCAAATTTAATTTATAATTTAAATATTAAATTATAGATTATTTTGTGAAACTCATCTGCTTTTTTTAGGGCGATAGTAGACACAGAAAAAGAATTAGAACAATTTCCATGTGTTGTGTGTTAGAAAACCCGTACAAGTAAAGAATGCATTGGATACTCACCCAATAAAATATGCCGTGCAAGCGGATAGTTACTCAAGTGGTGAGGTGAATGTCAATCTGCTCTTAACAGAAAAGGAAAGTTAAATGTGTCATAATTTACTTTTTCAGAACAAATGTGCTATCAATATTCTGTTTTGGACATTTTTCTTTCTTTTGCTCATCCTACTACGTTGCTTAGTGCTTAGTGCTTAGTGATGAAAACTACCTGCATTTTTAGGTCACCTTTGAAGATCAATTATATTAAAATTATCTAAGTTTGAAATCGTTTAATCATCTAAGGGCTTGTTTTGTGGTTGTGATTTAATTGGATTGGATTGGACAATTTATCAAATTCATTGTATCTTGAATGTAAGAAAATATGTTTTTTCATTGCAAGAAGATTAGTGTGGATGACATGACCCCTCCCGAATTTTCCCTCGAAATTCGTAAGAGACCATGCTCCCGTCTGACAACACTTGCAACCCTGAAACAATTCCTAAAATACCCTCACTAGTCCAATCAAGAATCTATGAGAATTCTATTGAAAATTCGATAGAATCTCCCTTGTAATTTGACCATACCGTATTCTACCTGTCATACGAAGGATTTAAATACTAACTTAATATCCAAGTTGTCCATATCAAATCACAAACAATCCACCAACAAGTCCAAACAACCAAACCACGGAAAATAATTTACAAGCACTCCCAAATGGTTAATCATAGCAACTAGGTGGGAAAGTCAAATGTACCAGCCTAACTAACCCTACTCGAAGGTTGTAGGTAGTTGCGCAACTAGAAGTTGATGCTTCCGCCTCGGAATGTGCCCTCGTCGAACTCAACGGCCTAAAGGGGATGCAAAACAAGGAATAGTGTGAGTGGATAAAATAACCAAGTAAAGCTTAAAATTTCCGATGAAAACATAGCTTTCCCCTCCAATTAAAACCATGCATGCATAATGTAAAATCCTTTTTAGATAACTAACTAAATAAAATAATCACAAAAAAACTTACCGGAAATCCATTTATTAATTTAAAACCCAGCAGGACCCATGAAAATATGTACAATGTAACACCTCTTAGTCCACGACCATGCTTTGAAAACCCTCATCGAATGAGCTTAAAATCATAAGAAACCTGAATATATCATACCAGAGAAATATCCCACCATCCTTCGAAGTAATCCCGAGCTGGAGCTCAATATCCTAGGCAGTCTAACTTGGAGATATGCCCACTGCCGAAAATACCTCAAGGCAATGGCTAAAAATCGAGAGGTCCAATCTAGGGACCTACTCCCCGCATGACCAAAAATACCTCAAGATCATGCGATCACCTGACCGAAAATACCTCAAGATTAGGTGTCAGAAATACTACGCGCGTAGGTAAACTCGATGAGCACATGACCGAAAATACCACAAGATCATGTGTCAGAGATGAACACGCATGACCAAAAATACCTCAATATCATGCGATCACATGACCGAAAATACCTCAAGATCATGTGTCGGAGATGAACATGCATGACCGAAAATACCTCAAGATCATGCGGTCACATGACCGAAAATACCTCTAGATCATGCGGTCACATGACCGAAAATACTTCAAGGTCATGTGTCAGAAATACCTCAACGATCACATGATCGAAAATACCTCAAGATCATGTGTTGGAGAAAATAACACTCAACGGCCACATGACGGAAAATACCTCAACATCATGTGCCGGAGAAAAACCATAATAACCAAGGATGTTATACATAGTGAAAACCGTAATGTAAATCTGAAATCCAATTTGAAATCATTTTTACCTGGCCTAAGCCAAAATCCATAAATTCAAAATCCATAGAACCATAATCCATAAAACCGGGCCAGAGCCCAAAACCTCATAACCAAGCTTAATTCTCAAAATCATTTAAAAGTTGTTATCGAAAACTCATCATTCATAATAAGCCATTAGTATAAGTAGTCTAAATTTTTGAAAATTCATAAAAGATAATAAATCATTTTAGAATAATTATTCTAATTTACCAAAATTCACATTGAATAGGAGTTCATTCAAAAACACAATTTATGCATGAATTGTGATTTGAAATCAAAATCCACTCATCGAAGTTCGATTAGACTCAACCTTGAGCTGTACGCTCTTCTGATGTCCCCGGAGCAGTATCGCCTATCAAAATTAGCAATTAGGATTACTAAACGATAATTAAAAACCTAAAATCCAACCCCTTAAACCTCGGGAGCACACGCGCGTTCTAATGCGTACAAAGTAACTGTAGATGACAAAAAGAACCCTTAAACGATCTCCGATTGACCCGAAACTTGTGCCAAAAGATCAAGAACGTCGAAAACATGAAAACATAAGTCGTTGGAGACTGAGGAAGTGCGTCTACACGCCCCTATGCACCGGTGGAGGGGCGGTGGCCCTTCCCCACGTGCGACTGCGAGGTCTAGTCTCCTTCAACCTCCAGCTGGGTCGACCCGAATTCGCCATAACCTCTCGATTTTCAAAACTTAATATCTCACTCATTTCTCAACCAAATTCGACATTCTAATAGTAGAAATCTATCTACTCGAGCCAATGAATCTAAAACTGAAGTCAAAATTAAAATCACATACCTGTGGTGGCAGAAAATTGGACGGGAAGCTTCGGGCAAACTCCAAGCTTCGCTGCGTCGTCCACGACTGTCCTGAAGATTCAAGGATGGTATGGTTGAGCTCGTGGGGAGGAGAGGAAGATAGTAGGGTCCTTAGTTTGGGTCGAAATGACTAAAAGATTTTGGTGATGGTGGTGGTGGGTGTTTTTGTGTATTCTCACGGTTTTGGGAGGGAGAAGGGTCGAGAGAGGGAGAGAAGGAAAAAGCAGAAAATATCTCTGCAAAATTGGAGAGATAAGGAGATAAGGCACTGTTAAAAAATCTCAGGTCAAACTTATCAAAGTGCCCTTGTACTTTTTAGACCAAAAACTCACTTAAACGGGTTCCGATTTTCGCCCTGTCTACGAACTCGTGAATTCGAGATCTATAGAATGACCCAAGAAAAACTTTCAAAAGTATTTCCAAACAAAAAGTGACTTCCGGGCCCCTACTAAATCCCGAGGGTAAAATTGTCATTTTCTAAAATAATTTACGAAAATTCACTAATTAAAAATACGGGTCGTTACAGTTGAGTAGACATAGAAGACAACTTATCTCATTCAATCACCTCAAATAGTAGGATTAGAAGAAATAAGTTTCGTTCTATGTCGACTTTCATCTAATCCCTTATAATAAAAACACATTCATTTTCTATATTCAAAAGACATTAAATTGAATGAGTTATCTAATCCAATCCCACCCACCCACCACCAATCGTAGCATTTAATATCATCTAAGAAATGAAAAACTACATTTTCCATTAAACAATGAAAATACCATTTAGATTAGTCATTTGACTGTTTGTATGCTGATAAGTGATGTATCCATTCTCGAGAAGATAAGAGTCGTGGTGGTTCGTATAAGATGCCATGAGTGTATAAAAAGTTGGATATATATTGGATCTCACATGAATTTCCTTATCTATCCTCCTGAGCTGAAGTTTGGTTTCAAATTTTGGTTTGAACAGGAAAAGTACGCCATGTTAATCTGTCTTGGATGATCCATATCCTAGGGTCACATGTTAAACTTCCATGTGGCTGAGTGCCCTAACAGTGCATGTACAATGACGCAATTATCACTAGCGCACTCTACCTTGAGCTAATAGCCAGCCATGTGATCCTCCCATTCAAACGCGAGAGAAACTCATCCTTCTCTTCCCAATTTTACGCACCTACGTTGCCACACAAGAAAGACATGGGATCTAAAAATGGGGATTCGATCAACTTGTTTTGACCTAGAATAATAAGCTCATGAGCTTAGTCTTACTTCATCGTTAAGAAATGAAACAAGACTTATATTTTCTCGCCTTATTTTTAGGTGTGAACTAGTGTCAAACCAAAATCTCCCTTGAAAACGAGTGATCTAGGAGATGCTTCCAGTATAGTCACTAGCCCATGTGCTGGGATAAAATTTCTCGCAAACCCGTTCCAACCTGACCTCCGACCGCCACCAGACCCCCAATTTCTCGGCCCGTCTCTCCCGATAAAATATGAGGGATTCCCGACTCGACCCGACCCCCATCGAATGTGGGATCGGATATAGGATCCAATTCTTCGTAATCCTGACACCCGACCCCCTTTCGATCTTCATGAAAATCGTTCTTACCTTCACCCCCAAAACACCAGACCCCCTTCGATCTTCATGACTCGGAGCAGGCGGCGATTCTCCATGGTGGTCCAAGGACCTACGATTGTCTATTCAAATCCGACAAATGTCACCGTAGCCCAAACATGCAAGCTTAAATCCCACCCAAATCCGACAAGAAACCAGCAGTGTTGTCGTTCCTCGTCGAATAGCAACATTTCTATCGCCCTCCTTCTCTTCTTCTTTGAATTTGAATTTGGTGGAAAGACATAACACGACAGGCTCCGACCCAACCAAGTCGGGTTCCCGACCCCCTAAGTTCATGTGGATCAAATCGGGTCAAAATAGTTCCCAAAGCCTTGTCGAGTCGGGACTCGAAAGTGAGAGATCGGGGCCTAGTCTTGTCCCGCCCCCAACGTCAACTAACCCTGCCATCGACATCCCCTAGCTCTTATATTGTTACAAGCAGGCGCGTACATGGCCCAACAATGAATTCATCATCGTATGGCTAGCCGTCAATTACTAGCGATTCCAACTTTATGTAGGCAAGTAGCATTCTAATTCAAATTGAGGACAAATTCTTGGAGTTAGCTAACCCTTGCATTGTGACGCTTTGTCCCAAACTATTGTAGAACTTGTAGCCATGCCATGAGGGGCATAATGACATAATGTCATCGTCCAACTTATCACCAGCAATCTGCACAGGTTCTAAACTCAAAAGTGACAACTAGAAACAAGGTATCCAGCTTGTAAAGTCAATAGTTGAAAAAGTTACCAAAAGATTAAACGATGCCAATCATAAAATAAAAAAGAGTGAAAGTCAAAAGGTCTGAAAGAGAAGGGCAGTCTAGTTGGAAAAAGAAAACATTGACAAATATAGCCCATATTACCGAGTTAAACGACCAATTCGGAATTTCGGATTATAAAACCAAAAATAAAACCATTAAGATAACTATAGACAGGCAGTGCTTGGCTGATAGGTGATGGCGCATAAGCAGCACACCTCAAGAGGTGCCAATACTATGCAAAAAAAAAAACGCCCATTCCACCTACCAGTACAAGATACATGTGATGTTAACCGTTATGTTTCAACGATGGAGCTCAAAATGAACCAGCTCGTCCACTGATTTCCAAGTCACGAAAATTTCAGATCAAATTCCGAGCAGCTGAACCAGTCCTGGCTCGTGAACAAATACTTGGGACAGGCCCAGCAAAGAATCCTTGGCTTAGTTCTCACCTTTTTACATTCCATCATGTATTCATGCAAAAACTGCGAGGAAAGAAAAGCAATTGGGCAATTACTCAATTAAGGCTCTTCTCTCACAAAAGAGACACGATCAGACACTATGAGACCAAAAGACCTGATGAAAACAAACATGATAGCCCAACAAATTCATGGAACAAAGGAATTTAAGTACCTGCAGGTCTTTGTTGAAAAACATGCCAAGAGGAGCAAGTTCATTTGGCCTTGAGTTCAGCTTTGAGTTTTCTTAACTCCTTCCCATGTTGCTATGAGAAAAGAAAAATAAATCAACAAAAACAGTTAGCATTATACAATACTAAAATTGGAGTAAGCATGGAATATTTCCAAGACCTTATACAAGCTATTCCACAAAATGTCTGATCTTTCTAGTCGTAAGCACCACTCCATGGCCATATCATACTCAATAGTGTTGGGCTGAGAACAATGTGAAGTAGAAACAGCTTCTTTCTGGACCCAGAAAAAACAAACATAAATGTGCATGCTTGCAAGGGGCGTTGTTAGTGAGCAGATGTGTGTGAGGGAGAGAAGGAGTTACTACTGTACCATCTCCCTATCCCGCAGGTGCCAAAGCTTATCAATAACTAGATGCCCAAAAAAAGTTGGTTTCTTATCCGTGGGCCAATGAGTACCAATGCTTCCAACAAGAGGCCTACAAAATGTAAAGAAACTGTATATCATCATGCAATCACCGAATTTACAGCAGACACAAGTTTTAGATTATTTACATATTGAGATTGAATAATGCCTGTGTCCTTCGTCAAACAAAACCAGTAAAAATTACAGATGTGAGAGACAAAAATACCACCTAGTGAAAATGTCTTCAATTGCTTTGAAATGATGAGACATAAATGTGTACATAACCGAAGGAAAAATATTTGCAGAGGTAGCCCAGTAAGTCATAAGAAAGTACTTGTGAGAGAATGACGGTATGCAAATAAAGTCCTGGGGTTCTTAATTATTAGAGGAGAGAACAACAGAGAAAAACAGGGAGAGGTTCATACTAGAATATCATCCGACTACATACCTTCCATTTGACAATAACAGGCAACGCTCATCTAATTTTCTAACCGCCATCTCTGCAGCTTCCCTACTTTTAAAAATTACTAGAGCTTTTCCTACAGTATGAAAAAACATGTCAATTATTAAAATCCACAATAGCTAATGACATCATTTCAGTCGTGTTCTGGTCATAAAAAAAAAGGTTATCATCTGACAATAAGATCAAGCCCCTTTTTCTGGTAAAGAGAGAAGACATATGCGACATCTCAATACACAATGGAGGTCATTCCAATTTATCCATACCAGAATGAGGGCTAGAATTTGCAGTCTGCTGAATCATCTTAGCTGAGCAACTTTCCTTGAAACCACGCCATACAATGTCCTGAAATGTAACGCATAAAACACAAAATACTCTAAAATAAGTAGAAAACCCAGACTCAAGCAGACAATGATCAATATTTGAAAGAGTACAAGCACAACAATTTGCAACATTTATCGAAGAGCTGAAACCAAACTCCAATCCACAACAGCATATGCTGCTAAAGCTCTAATATGATTATTACCTCCACTTCTGCTGAAGTGTATGCTGGATCCAAATTCTGGAGCAGAACAAGTGTGCCTTGCTGATGTGCAGTCTGCATTCTATCTTCCCAAGGCTGAGATTGATAAAAGACCATTCATCAATTTAAATTCCTCTAACTTTTTCTCTCTTTATTTTCTTTGTGAAACTTCAGGTTCAAATTAAAAACACTCAAGTCTGTTTGGCAATAGAGTGGAAGAGAGATTCAAGGCATTAACAGTTCAAGGCAGTGAAGGCACTACAATCAAATGCCAACAATAAAATGAACTTGAGAATCACATGAAAATAATAATAAAATAAAAAAATTAACTAAAGAGTAGAGTGAAAGAAAAATCAACTCACAAATCCCTTAAACCATGTTCTTCGGTCCTGCCAGAATGAAAAAGAATAGAAAACTGTAAAAAAAATAAATTCCACCAAATGTATTAGAATAACAAATCCTTAGCAATTTTATATTATACTTCAGAATAATTAGGCACTTAAACACAAAAAAATTAACAGTAAATCTAAATACCAACCCTTTACCCGAAAACATAAATGCTAGATGAATCAAATTGTTTTGACATACAAAACAATCAATGTAAAATTTTTATAAAAAAAATTTACACAAAGCTTATTCTTTTCAGGAAAGAGAAAGAAAGGTTGCAAAGTGTTTTTTTTTAACCCTGAACACCCCTGGTTTGACAGTGTCCTACTTTATATGTGTGAGTCGGGTGTGCATTGTAACTTTCTGTTCTCAAAAATATTGAAATCCAGTCCTCATCCTCTGAAACCTTGGAATCTCATGTCTCTTTGTGTTCCTGTGTTGCTCATCTATTGTTATTCATCCAATTCTGTTGTTTCTGGCTGATTGTTTCTAGCTTGAGAATCTGGAATATCTTCTGCAAATTAAGTTTGAGTTACTAGAACCCTTTGACCACAACTATGCATAGCTGACTGTCAGGCCAAGTAGAACTCAAGTCTGTTCTAGTACAAGTTTTTCCACAACAGATTCATATACCGTTGAATCCATCTGAAATGCTAAATGTGAGGTGAAATTTGAAGCAGAGAGATGAACTCCAGGTTGTCAAAAGATCATGTGATGAATATTTCATTCAAATAAAGCTTGCTCAAGGCCTCAAAGGGCAAATGGCAAATACCCGAGAATATGGCAATAGGGGTGAGTATAATCTCCAAGCATGTAGTGCAATTTGTTGGTGTTTGAAAAAAGAGATTATCCCATGTTGCAACAGAAAAGTCAGCTATACGGCTTAATCTTGTCACAGTAGTTGTACTTTAAGATGGCATTGTTAAGTAAATAGTAACAATGGATTTGAACGGGAGATACATGTTTACAAGGAGCAATACCCCAGGGAGAAAGTAAGAACTCACCAAGGAACAACCACAAATAAAAATGAACAAGGCCTAAAGGTATGATCCAGGAAAATCCGAAGAACCTAAAAGCAAAGCACACTAACCGAACCAGCAAAATCTGGACCTAAAGGAAACAAACCACTAAGATCTAGGGAAATAACATCTAGACCTCCATAGAAAATCTACCACAGTATGCCCACAGAGGAGCTGCTGGAAAAAATAATGCACAAGTCAAAATAGAGTAAAACACAAAACAAAGAGCCGGGCAACCATCAAATCACCCAAGCAACTCACCAGCGACGGCAAACCACGACTGGAGTCACCATCGGATAGATAGGACTTATGTGCGCCACTACGAAGAAGATCCACCACACTCCAACAGAGAGGCACGATTCAAGCAAACCACCATGACTGCCGCCGATAGGGAGTAGTAGAAAATCCATCGAGGAATTGGAGCAACCAAGTTGACACCAACCACCAAGGAGAGCCAACCAAAAGCCACCATGAAGTCGGAACACCCCTCTAGCAACGGCAAGGGCAGATTCAAGCAAGAATTTCCAGATCTACTATCAACATGGAGTAGGTGACATCAACAGAGCAAGAAGGGCCGGAAATCGCGAAAAAAAGGGTTTGGGGAGAAGGGAAGAAGAAGAGAGAAGAGAGGTAGAAGGTTGCCACGGCCCAAAGCCATAGCCAAGGACCAGCGACTAGAGTTAGGTGGTTTTTTGTTTACCTTTCACTTGAGTTAGAGGAGAGAACAGAGCTCAACATATATTTTTATATTCCAGATGGTGGTGATCATACCAATAAATGATCATCTTAATGAACAAAACCAAATTGTCACCGAATATTAAATATGGAGGAGGCTTTCAAAGCTCAAGGCACTACCTTTATGTTTTTACCACAATTTTCACAATGAGTTTCCTAAGCTTATCAGGGGTTCAAGACTAACAGTCTTGGGAGGAAATCCTATCCGCAACTAGAGGCCCCCGTCAAGGCTATATAAGAAGATTTGATGCACTGGATTACAAGGATCAACAAGCAACAATGAGCAACAATTGAATACTACTCAAGAACTTGACTGAGATAATAGAAGGGCAAAGTATGTGTGGGAGTTAATAAGAAAATTAGACACTTCGCAATGAGCGAGACACTTCGCAAACACCTCAACAAAATAAGATTGTAGTGCAAGTACAGTTAGCACAATGATCGAGACACTTTGCAACGAGGGAGACACTTCGCAACGATCAAGACACTTCGTAACGATCGAGACAATTAGCAACGACGGAGACACTTCGCAACCATCGAGACACTTCATAGCCATCTAGACACCTCAACAAAATAAGATTTTCGGGCAGGTATTGCTAGCGCGATGACTACAAATATGTATATTAAAGAAAATTATTCACGACATGAACCTGCCCAAACAATTTCATTGTTCAACTTGGGACAGATCGCGTCAAGCCCATGATGAGTTGATAAGATACATTTTGCCCATTTCCATCCATGGTCATCAGATTTGCACCAACCCCCTGCGAATTTCATCCCGAATAGTGCATACCAAATTGCGGTATGATGCGATCCAGTTCGCCAAAATTAGACAGCCAATTCATTAAAGGAGATAAAGAGGCTTTCACTGACGATGATGATGATAAGAGAGACGAGGGAGGAGAGGGGAGAGAAGGGAGCGAGTAGTACTAAGTAATGGTGATGGATCGGAACGAATGAGAAAAGATGAGAGAAGAGAATAACTAATAAAAGAGAATAGAGAGAAAGATGGTGAGAAGAGAGAATAGAGAGAAAGACAATGAGAAAAGAGAACAGAAAACAAAGAGAAAAAAGAAGAGATGGGAATTGGAAAAACACTCCAAATCTCCAACTCTCCGACCAGAGGCCTTAATAGTTTGGGACTTTTAGGTGTATTTATTTATGTAAATAAATTTGTTAAGAGCCTATTTCCAAAGAGTTAGAAGGTCTACAAATTTCAACGTAAGTAACTAAAATAAAACTTATTAATAACATAATATTATTTATACGCAGAAAAAGTTGTATCAAATTGAAAAGGTACACGAATCGCGAACCAAAATTTCGTATCGCCTATCCCTACCCCTCATACCCGAATTTTAAGCACCTTCGTACCACGAACTAGCTCTTGTACCGTGTATCCTCTCATACCGCGTATCTGGTAACTATGTTTCCATCCAAATCGAGCATTAATGTGCACACATGACACATGTAGAGGCTGATACATCTAAATTAAGATTGCTAACGAGTTAAAACATAAGGATCAAATTGGTTAATTTCAAAACACATGGAAAAAAATGGATGTTCAAGGAAAACACTGAAACCAAAATAGTATTTAACCCAAAATTTGAACATCATAAGTTATTAGGTAGGAAGTTAAACATGATTTCACATAGCAATAGCACGCTACAACTGGCTAGGCTACACACATGAAAGATTTGGAGAACAATGACAAATTATGAGATGATGAACAAAGAACTTTGTACTCCATAAATAGATCCTTGCACCAAAAGGGCAAGGATGATGTTCTAGTGCATGCGGATTCAAACTATGTGACATATAAAATTCCTCCACAAGCTACGTTAAGTTACCAAAAGGTCCAATCAATTGGAGGTAGATGGTAAATTCTACAATAGCATTTTCACCTAAAGCAAAGAGTCAAGTTCAATATGTTAGAACCAAGCATTTGAATGTCAATTTTCATTCTATATAAGAGGCAATCAATGATGGCAAGGCAAGGAAATCTTTTTTATCATATGGCATGCATTGTCAAATCGAATACAATCTAAGTACTAATGAGAACCACCATCGATCTACAATAAATGAGTACCAACTCAAAGCACTTGACCCTTGAGTATAACTCAATTGAAGAAAAATACTAGAATTGCCAATTTGTGCCTCGTATCAAAATCAAACCTCAACCGATATCATATCCTACTTAAAGCATCTCCAATCATGTGGCAATATAAAAAATAACTCGCCATTCGCCTTGGAGGATCCAAATATGTCAAATCCTAATAGTGCAATATCACAAAACAGGCTATGCCAAATTTTAACATTGGGAAAAACATGAACATTAAGAGATAGACTGCACTAGATTCTAGACTATAAGGCTATGTTTGGGATTAGGAAATTCAAAATATCGAAGAATTTAAGTTAAATTATTTAAGCACCATAAAACATTAGATGAAGTGATTGCAAAGGCAATACATGAGCATAGCACAACCACTAAACAAAGGATTTTCTAATAACACCTCTCAAGCAGTTACTTAGAAATCCATAAAAATGCATTGCATCTAGTCGTTTGAAATCCTTCCATCTAATGATTTATGGTGCAAAACTTACTAATTAGCTTTAAATCTCCTCGGAATATGAAGTTCCTTATTCAAACATACCCTAAAAGAATTCATGGAATTTTTAAGACCCAAAGTGTTGATGTGCTAAAAAAGACATCAACCACTGAGCTCATGCGCCAAATGATGACATACTTGCACACGCATCCGTCGGAAATGCTCTTAATAAGGAGACATAGGAGAAAATGGAAAAAGGAAAGAGTAACAATACTTACAGCATCAGGACATCTAGCAACTTCCAACTCCTGGCCACCAAGTTTTTCGCCTTTTGTAGACTTTATAGGAGGTTCTTTAGGGAACTTGGCATTAGAAAGCATCCTAGCCTTGTCATTGGGCTTCAACTCCTTAAAACGGCCTTCAATTGCCCCACAAGAATCCGCATTTTTAAGTTTGCTTTGAGGTTCTTTACCATCGGAAAGCACCAAAACCTTATCATTAGGCTTCGCCTTCTTCGAAGGATTTTCATTTGCCCCAAGAGAATCCTCTGCATGTTTAAGTTTGCGCTGAGGAGCTTTAGGTAACTTGTCATTGGAACCTGTCAAAACCTTATCCTCGAGCTTCGTCTTCTTTGAAGGGTCTTCGTCTGTCCTAGGATAATCCTTAGTCGTCCTAGGAGAATCCTCGGCTTTCCTCATAGAATCCTCAACATGTTTAAGTCTAAGTTCAACTGTTTTACGTAACTTGTCGTCTGAGAGTAATGCTGCCTTACCATCGAGCTTCTTCTTCTTGAAAGGGTCTTTGTTTGTCCCATGAGAATCCTCCGCATTCTTACGTTTGTATTCATCATCAACAATAGAAGCAGCTGAGAATAGACCTTTTTCATCGTTGCAATGCTTTTGGTCACTACTTTTGCTTTTTTCATTGACAACTTTACTTGAAGTGTCATGCTTGGCCTTCTTACCTTGTCCATGGTCCAATTCAACATAATCCTTGGCACATATAAGATTTTCTTCCACCTCAGCATGTCTTTTACCATCACTAGTATTATCTTTGTTAGATGCTTTAATAGTACTATCCTCTCGATGAGATGCTTGAGTAGTACTATCCACTTTATGAGAAGAAACTTTAATAGTACTATCAAGCTTCGCCTTCTTGGTTGGCCTATTGTCCATATCAACACCCTTACCACGTCTAGCCTCATCCTCATCACTTTTAACTTTAGACCTCAACAAGGCCTTAGGATTTGACATATGTTCCCGCTTTTCATCGCATTTATCCATGCCACTTGATTTTAAACCTACACCAGACACAAGATTTTCTAACGACCCAAGTTTCAACTTGACTAAATCAACATTCCCTTGTGTTGAAGAATCAACACAATTTCCATTTGTGTCTAAAGTGGAATTTTCTCTAGAAGAATTTTTCTTTGATAGAACCATAGTTTCATTACTTGCTATGGCATTCCCACAAACTTCATTTTTTCCTAAATCAACTTTCAGAATGCCTTCAGGCTTCTGAATATCCATTCTGTTAAATATGAATTTAACTGCAATAATTACATGAACATAAAAGACATAAGACTTCAAAAACTAAAACAGACGTAATTATAAGCCAAACAACAACATACTCCAGTTGACAGATGAGCTTACCATCAATCCCAGCAATTTTTCCATCTATCCTATCCATGATTTTCTTCAGCCCAACATCAAAGGTTCGGCGAAATACAAATTCAGCCATTTGAAGGTCTTCATATGAGGGTTGAGGATTTTCCTTGTCCTTTGAAATGCAAAGAACATTGCATTTTCCAGCAATGGCCTCCTGATTTGATTATAAAATTTTAGAAACTAAACAGATTGATTTATTCTTTTAGAATAATGAAATAATTATCGTTCATATCCTAACAACAAAAACTTTTGCAAATAGTAGTAAACCAAGAACTTAACTATGGAATGAAAGCTCCTTACAAATTCTAAACTCTATTCCTGCGTGCCAAGACATGCATAAAATAAATACTCACAAACACTTCGTCTCATGAAGCGAGAAAATATTTACAATCAGTTGCACATTATGACCAACTGGCCAGCTTACCATGACCATAAGAGATACAACATTTTCCACAAGGACAACTGAAGTTCTAACTAAGTATGTTGTGTTTGTGAGTGAGTGTGTGTGAGAGAGAGTGGTACAGAGAGAGATAGAGAGTGACAACATGTAATCTGACCCAATTTAACTATTATTGCTAGTTGTGATCATATTGATGGAATTCAAACTTGTAAGGATCACCATATATTTCAAGGCTTTTAAGAGATAGAAAAGAGATGACTCTAAGAAGCTAACTATGATTTACACTTAATTTGCAGAACTCTATTCCAAACCTGTATTTGATCAAGAACTATTCCATTTCTGATCAATACAGAAAATAAAACTACGTGCAACATATAAAAGAAATTCAATTACCAGTGGATTAAGATTCGCAAGGCCAGCACCTTCCCCAGAAGCCAAAAACAATTCATTCTCAAGTATTTCTTCAGCTCCAAGAAAATTTAAAATCTCACAAGGACGGAAAAACCATAGAACTTTGACTTTCTTCGCCTTATCACCAGTCTCCCATATTTTTATTAGCTTACCGATCTCAGGCTCGGGTTCACCTTCCATGTAGAGATATACACAATCATAAAGGCTATACTCTAGACCATCATAAGTAAACGATTCATAAAACTGGCAATCCTTTTTTCTCCCTCCAATTCCTTTCTTTTTTCCCCACTTAAACTCAAGATCTTCCCCTGTTTCAACTACTGTCATGTTCTGCTTGCAGGTCTCTTCACAAGCAGACAAACAATAACCTGAAAAAATATATAATACTATATTTGTATTAAGTTTCAAGATGGAATAGCAACCAAAGAATTCAAATTGTGCACCAAAATATATTACATGGCACTGTCTTTCTTCTAAGAAAGTTATAAAAGAACCTACAATAAGAGTTCCAGTAAGATATTACTTAGAACACGATATACATAATGATCCATAAAATTAAATGGAACCTTACAGGACAAACATAGTGTTAATAAAAAGATGTAATAAAATATCGCTTTCCACAAAATAAAGAGGAAGGATGTAATAAAAGTAAAAAATTATTACTTTGTTATTTCTTACCCTATTTTCTCTTCAGCAGAAAATACTCATATTGCTCAACGCAATAAAGAGGAAGACTCCTAAAAACTGATTCAAGACACCAATAAACTTGTATTAGCTTAAACAACTATTCAAGAATAATTGAAATTTTCCATACAGAAAAGTAATAGGAGTAACAGATTCCAATTGAAAGTCTTTTTTAATGAATTTCAAATTTTCAATTGAAAGTCGAAACAAAAAGAAACCCCAGATTCCCATTTTCCTGGAACACTACTCCTTTTTACAGATAAAATAGTATACTCCACGAATTACAGCCCAAGAAAAGCTCAGAAGCAAAAATTTAAGAGAAGCATGTTGAGATTTCTGTGACCCAAAATATATTGCAGAAAATCAGAAAACCCAATTGTAATTTTGGAAAAACCAAGTAAATTATGCATAGAACAACCGCCAAATACACGGAAGTCTAACACTTGAAAATCAGCCAAGAAAATAAAAATTATGAACAAAACCCAGATACAGTCCCCAATCTGAGAAACCATTCCCGCATGCAGATTTAGATAAATAAAAGAGAAGGAGAGATCGAACCTATCAGCCGCATAAGCAAACCCTAAGATAGTAATCGAGGTAATGCTGGTCCACTAGGGGACTGAAGAGTACAAACCGAAGTCGCGTTCCTCTGTGTCAGTTTTCTGATGAAAAACCCTAAAGCGATGACAGCGATAAGCTACGCGCGCCTCTTCCTCCTATTTAAAGGTTCTTTCGTCTGTTGTGGGAGTTGTTTTTTCTTTAGGAAAGAGTTGCTTGTTTTTTTCCGTCATAATACGATGTAACAATCTAAAGCATCCCGCGGTATAGTAGGAACTAAAAAAGTTTAGTGCACTAGTATTCTATATTTTGATAAATTTCAAATATTTTATTATTTATTTTAAACTAAATATTTAAATATTTTTAATTTATTATTTTATTATTTATGAAATTCATCCAATTGTGAAGAGATAACAATTACTATTTTTTTTTTCTCTTATTTGCTAAATTTAGAGATTCAGAATACCTAAAATATCAAAATTCTAAAGTAGGGAATGAAATAGGGACTCTGCTGGAAATGCTCTAACCCTCAATTTTATAGTTCATTCTTCAAATATTCTCCCAGTAAAAATTTATCTTATCAGAAGTCATTTAGTCGTTCGCTTATTAGTAAGAATATTTATTGTATTATTCCGCAGAATGTGTTCGTTTATGTTTTTAGTTATAGTGTTATATAACCAAACAAGTACTAATTTTGATGAATTTTTGCAGAGGTGATGAAGAATGAACTAAAAATGAAACGTAAGGTTGATACAATTTTGTGGAGTGGGTCCAAGTGAGCGGCTAGTGCCGTAATATGAAATCAACTAGTTGGTTTAATACAGAACCAACTATTCGATTAGACTCACCCTACAAAATAATATCATAATCTAACAGTTCATTTTTTAGTTCAGTATTCAAAGATCATCTCTGCAAAATTCATCTAATTTGATAATTGTTTGGCTCTTGAGCATTTGTAGATACATATACATATATAAATATATATATATATATATATATATATATATATATATATATATATATATATATGTGTGCATGTGCATGTTTGATTTTATTAGTTATTACAATCTCGATTGAACTTTTTGTGTGAGACTTTTTTTTTTACCTAGTGTGTGAGATTTGAACATTTATTAACTCAATTGAAGTTCTCGCGCGAAATTTGATCAGTAATTGCTAACTCACATGAATGCTTTCGCGCGAGATTTAAGATTTAATTTGTTGTTATTAATAACAGCCATTTTCACTCGCGTGAGACTTTATTTGTTATTGTTAACTAACTTTTAAAGAGCATCTCCAGCAGTGTTCCCTATTTTGGAAAATCTCAAATATTTTATTACTTGTTTCAAGTTAAATATTTGAATATCCTCAATTTATTATTTTATTATTTATGAAATTCATTCAATTGTGAGGATATAACAATTGCTACTTTCTCTCTCATATTTGCTAAATTTAGGGATCCATAACCCCTAAAATATCAAAATTCTAAAGTACGGAGTGGAATAGGGACTCTGTTGGAACCCTTTGTTCTTTGAAAATCTCTAAATTAGCTTAAAAATGTATTTTATGGACTCTATTAGAAATGCTCTAACATAATTATTCAATTAGAATGTTATATATTTTTTAGAATTTAATATCTTAGAGATTGCAGTAGATTTTAATAGACTTTTTAGAATTTAAAATATTAAGAATTGCAATGGATTTTGAATATTTTGAATAGTTTGTATATATGAAGTTTGACTAATTGCTATATAAATTTGGTCATGTATATGAACGGATTTTTGTGGGTTCTAATTAGGGGTGGGCACGATTTGGATCGATATGAATATCTTCCAAATTCAAATTCAAACCGTTAAAATCTAAACGGTTCAATACGATTTGGATTTTCAAAAAATAAAAATGAAACCGTTCCAATCGGTTTGAATCGATTTGGACAGTTTAGGCCTAAATTTTTCATGTAATTTATTCACTAAAAAGACTCCTCCAAAACATAATTTTTCCAAACTTCCACCATTCTCTTCAAGATTTCATTTATTCACATCGAAATTTCATTTATTCACATCAAGATTTCATTTATACACATCAACAAATTACAATTTTCAACATTTTAAACTTCAAATATAGCGGGTTATATTTAAATATAATTTAAATTATAAAGTAACATAAAATGTATAAGGATTAAGTGAAGTAGGGTATGTGATGAACACTTACATTAACATATTTTTTTTATCAGACAATTAAGCATATTCATTAGTAAGAACAAACAAATACAAGGTATTGAAGGCTCAAGAACAAGAATAGCCTAAGAAGACAAATGAAATGCAAATGGTTAAACCAACAAGGCCCATAAGCATAAAATAAGAAATATTAAAATTAAAAAACCCAATAGAAACACTAGATCTGAAAATTGGAAAGCCTCCACATCTTCAGCAGCCGCTATAGCCACCACAACGCTGCAAACTCATCACCACCAAAGAGGAGAAAATAAAAGTGAAATCGAAGAACCAATTGGAAAATGGGGGTAAGCAAGCCACCCGCGCACAAAGCGCTCTCATAATCCATTCAACGAGTGCAACATGCACTTTAAATGCAACCTAGAACCACCACGAGCTACCGATGAAGATCGGTGGCAGAAGCAGCCATTGGGTCGAGGGGTGGAACCTGGTGGCGGGGAGTCCCAAGCAAGTCGCAGCAGATGACATTTGGTGAGGGGTGAGGAGAGGATTGAGGATTGGTGGATGAAATTTGAGATGAAGGTAGGAGCTCAGATCCGGAGAAGCATCATGAGTCACCAAAAGAGGTGAAGGAAAAGCCACCACAAAGGGAGGAGCCGAAAGACCGCCACGGAGGGCAGAGCAGCAAGCAGAGAACATGGTGGATATGGAGAAAATGGAGGAGATGGAGAAAACGGAGAAAATAGAGACGAGGAGAAGAAGAGAATGAGGTGAAGAGGGGAGGGGAGGGGGGGTGGGGTGGGGAGGAGAAAAGAAGAGAAGAGGATGAGGAGAGTAAAGAAAGGAGGAAATGAGGGGCTGCCACCGACCCCTACAAGGGGCCGGCAGCTAGGGTTTTCTGGTTTTGTTGTCACGTGGGTTAGGAAAGAGAATAGAGAAAAAATATATTATAGGGTGAAAAATATTAACTAATAAATAGTGTAACTTAATAAGAACCTTATTGGTTTGGTTTGGATTCCAACGGTTTTCAAAATGAAAATCCAAAACTAAACCGTTCCATTGGGTTTTCTAACCGTTGACTTTTATCTGGTCAAATCCAAACCGGAGTGCCAATAGCGGTTTGAATCGAATCGATTTTCGGTTTCAACAGGCTTATGCTCACCCCTAGTTCTAATGGATATATTATTAGTTCACAAATAAAAATTATTCTATTTTCTAGTCTACCACCATTGACAAGATCCCTCTCGAATTTCCCCTTGAAATCCGTGAGAAGTGTAAGGACCCTACCCGAATTTTTCCTCGAAACCCGGAAAGAACCCTTATTCCGTCTGACAGTTCTTTTATCTCAAAATTTAAATACCAGAAATACCCTTTATTCTTAAATAATTTTTAGTAAACCTTATCGTTTCCCGACAGAACCTCTGTACTTACTGACCACTCCTACCTGTCAGACGCAGGATAGTATACAGGTCAAAGCCAAGACCTCGGAATAGTGGTGGTCCAAATAGGAACACCCTCTGATACCAAATGTCAGTAGGTCAGACACTGCTGACATCACTACTGGAATACCACAAGACAATTGACTAGTCAGATATTTGTGAACCAACAATAATTCGTCACTCTGGGTCACCGCCCACACCAACCCACTGACCCGGATGACGAAGTATTTCCATAGGCTGATTTATCACATGACAATAGTCGTCAAACCATATTAGAGCTGGAAATATCCTCAGCTATCATATCACGTCAGTCGGCATATCCCTAGCCACCAGGGTATCCCTTGGGGTGTGCTAGTCATGTATCACAACTCTCTGTACTATGCATAAATAGCCTCGCGACCTGGCGGAGACAAAACTCCTCAATGCCAGAGTCGGAGCACTTAACGAACCAATTATATTGAAGGTTCACTGGGTTCACCGCCAACAGCGGATCCTAGTCCCATATTCTAGTCTACCTCAAATATGTTTATCTTGGAGGTTCACCGAGTTCACCGCCAACAGCGGATCCTAGCCTCGGCTCCTGGGCCCCCTCAAAACCGTATTGTTTATATTGGAGGTTCACCGGGTTCTCCGTCTCAGCGGATCCTTACCCCGGCTCCTGGGCCCCCTCAAAACCGTATTGTTTATATTGGAGGTTCACCGGGTTCTCCGTCTCAGCGGATCCTTACCCCGGCTCCTGGGCCCCCTCAAAACCGTATTGTTTATATTGGAGGTTCACCGGGTTCTCCGTCTCAGCGGATCCTTACCCCGGCTCCTGGGCCCCCTCAAAACCGTTGTATCCAAGAATCAAGTATTTTATAATCACAAATACAATTTCAGCTCAAACTCATGGATTCTAATAATTTCCATGCCAAAACATTAACAAAACCGAATCCAACAACCATGCCATTTCTCACAACACACGTTTACTGAAATATTGGAAAAACAAATGTCCACCAGTCATTTATAAATTCCAGGAAATCATTACAACCATACACAACAGTATTTAAATAAAAGATATTTAATAATCACAATTACTGTTTCAACTCAAAATCATGGAATCAAATAATTACCACGTCAACATGATATCTCGCTGTGACTCATGTATTTCACCGAATGTATCATACCTCACGACTTGATATCGTGATACGTATCTCGGAATTGACCCTCGAGATACCCTATTCTAGTGGTAGTTTATACTCACATCTCATAATTAACAATGCTGGGTCCTAAAGCTAACCCTGGCATAGTCTAAATTTCCTATTTCCATCTTGCATCATTCTCATTCCATATATAATATTATTAATCAATCAAACATTCATCACCACACACATAATTACATCAAATACTACTAACACAATTAAATCAATCATCATTCAATTGAAATCCTGGTCATCACATAATATATCACATAATAGTACATAAGTCATATAGGTATGAGTTTAGGAAAGGATTCCACTCACCAACATCATCCAACCCAATATTCATGGACGTCTAGCCCAAGGAACACATGCACAACAATAACCCAACTTCCTTGACTTTCCGAGCTCAAACTCCGCTTCAAGGTCAACCATTACAGCTAGAATTGCCCAAATCGGGCCTTAAACGAACTCCTATGGCCTCGAAACCAATAAAATCTGATCCGGAACGTCCCAAAACCCTAGTCACGCGTCGCCGTGACATCGGGAATAGTCCCACGCGCCGCCACGCGCCACCGGAAGGTCAGAACATGTGCTCACGCGTCGCCACGCGCCCTCACGCGCCGGTCACGCGCCTGCTACAGTGTTCACGCGCCTGGACCGGTCCAACTTGGCCCGGCTCGACCTGACCCGGTCCAACTCGACCCGACCAGTTCACTCAACCCGACCGGTTCAACTCGACCTGACCGGTTCACTCAACCCGACCGGTTCACTTGACCCGACCCGGTCTGACCCGACTCGACCGGTCGTCGGAGAAGACGATCGGCTGCCGGCGCAGTCGCCGAAGTCTGGCCGAAAAAGATGACCGGCAGCCGCCGTCTGGTTTCGCCGGAATCCCCCATTTCTGGCCGAAACTTCAAGCTTTTATAACTTCTTCATTTCTTGACCGTTTTTCACGATCCACACATGTAAATTCATCTACTTTTCACCAGGAATCCAAATATGAGGTCAAAGTTCCGAGATCGTACCTGGTTTGGCCGGAAAACGACCGAGAATATTCGGTCCACTTCCCTCCTCCGTCCGTCGCCTACGGTGGTGCTCCCGCTCCGATGATTACACCAAAAGACTCGTGGGGTCGTGGGGAAGATCCTTCCGGCCTTAGTTTCGGTCAAATCGGACTGAAATTCGTCCGATGAAAATGGTGATTCGGTGTTCGCACGGGAAGAATTTCGGGTAGGAGAGAGAGACTGCTTCGACCAATCCCCCGAGGAGAGAGAAAAATATCGTGAGTTCGAGACCTACGCAACGACCCAAGAAAAATTCCCAAAAGTACTGCCAGTCAAAAAGTGACTCCCGAACCCGTCCAAAATTGAGGGTAAAATCGTCCAATTCTTAAAATACTTTAATTTCTGGTCCGGGTCGTTACAAGAAGCCCTGTTCCCGTCTGACAAATCCTATAAAATTGAAACTCACTCCAAGACTACACTTACCCTACAAATTAAATTTTAACGATTCCGCCCAAAATTTGACAGAATCTCCCCAGTAAATGTGTCAAACCCCAAAAATTCCCACATGACAGACAAACCAAATCCAAACAACCTCCATAATCCAAATCCAACCAAACCACAAAATATCGAATCAAACAAACCCATAAGGGTAATCAATGCAATACTAGGTTTAATATAAACTTTACAAGTCCAACGAAAATCCTACACAAATGCAAGTAACAGAAGGTGATGCATCCACATAGGGATGTGTCTTCGTCGCTACCTACACCTGGAGGGGCGCAAATACCAAAGCATTGTGAGTGGACAAAGGAACAAAGTTAATATATTATCTCGAGGAAAAATCATAATATCCCCTCCATATTGAAAAATCATGCATGCATACATAATCAAAATCCATATTGAAAATTTTATACATATACATAAATATATGTATATATATAAAATTTTCTAGAGAGCCTTATGAAAACCCAGTGGGACCCACTTAATCCTCGCGTGGTCCACACCCATGATTTGAAAACCCTCATCGAAGGAGCTTAAAATATAAGAAAACACATACTGATACTACTCATATGAAGTACCCCACCATCCCCTAATGTACCAGGAAGGGCAGTCCAACACGAGGACGTACCCTCATAACCATTGTTAAAAATACCTCAAAGCAATGGCTAGGGAACCGAGAGGTCCAACATGGGGACCTACTCCCTAGACACGCATATCTGAAAATACCTAAAAGATATATGGCTGAAATTATGCACTATGCGCGTAGACAACCACGAGGAACATGCATGACCGAAAATACCTCAAAGTCATGCGGTCGGAGAAATCTCGGCCGAAGCCAATACCTCGACAAGCATGTGACTGAATTCTCAACATCACGAGTCGGAGAAATACCCAGACACACATGTCCTAAAATACCTTAATGACATGTGGCTGAAATCCTAGCCAAAGCCGATAACTAGACGAGCACATGACTGAAAGTACCTCAACATCATGCGTCGGAGTGTCTCGACGAGCACATGACGTTCGCACGCGAACGGTCCACATCGTGATTGGGACTAACATAGGCGTGAGTTGTGGTTCAGTCAGACAGTGAAGATGTGAGTTGTGGTTTTACCGAAATTCAAAGTTTGTTTTTGTTTTTGGGAAAGGTTTTGAATTTTGCGAATTGGTTTGGTATATTGTAGCTTCAGCTTGGTGTTGATGACTGTAATGATCCGTTTATTTAATTATGCGATTTTCGTAATTTAATATAGAAAATGACGATTTTATCCTCTAGTTTAGGAGGGGTTCAAAAGTCACTTTTGGTTTGAGAAGACTTTCGAAAGTTTTTCTTGGACCATCGCGTAGGTTTCGAACTCACGAGTTTGTAGACAGGCGGCACACAGAAATCAGAGTCTGTTTGAGTGAGTTATAGGTCTAGAACCTTCCAGGGCAGTTTCGTAATTTGTTGTTCAGATATTTTTAAAAACTTCAATTTCCAGATTTTTCCTTTCTCTCTCTCTCTCTCCCCTTTCCCCCATACTTTCCCTTTTTCCTTCCCAAGGAAACCGAAAACCCTCACCTCCCTTGAATTTTGTTTAGGCCAAACCAGCCATCCCCATAAACATCATCACCTTCCTCTCCTCATCAAGATCCTAGCCATACCAGGAACCAAGGACGACAGCCACCGTAGGCAGAGAACCGAGGATGAGAAGTTTGGAATCTTTCTAGCCAATTTTCGGCTACCACAGGTAATGGTTCACTATTTTGACCTTAGATTTGAGTTCCTGGGTTCGATTAGATGAGTTTAGACTATTAGAATGTAAAATTTGGCGAAGAATTGAGGAAGTTGTGAAGCTAGAAGCTTCGAGCGGCCATGGAGTTTTCCAACCGGCAAGGGTACAGTACCGGCGAAGCAAGGAAAAGGTTTAGTCTTCAATACTCTATTATTAGTCCTCCCATAGGGGCTCTGTGAGGAAGGCCCTTCCTTCTCTTGGTCGTTCTGTAATTAACAGAAGTGGGGGTGGTGTTGAGGGTGAGAGGTTCTGAACTTTGTTTTTGTTTTTGAATCTTCCATGGCGGCTGCTGCTGCTGTATGAGTCCTCAGAGTCGGACCCCATTTCCTTTGCCTTTGAACTCTTCGTCCTTTGGGGATTGCTGGATGTCCCCATAATCTAATATTCTTCATTGCAAGGATTATTAGTAGTTATGGTTGGAATTAATCAAAAAAATAATAATGGAGAAACAAATTGGATTGATTGGATTGCCATCTATGGTTTGAAAATTTGGGCTTGACCCAAGGACCTAGATTTCCAATTCATTTGGTTTACACGTGGATTGTTTGGTTGATAAGTATTGGAGGAAGTGAAATAGAATGGGATTTCAAGGTGTGACATTAAGGCAACGAAAAGGTCAAACTTAGACTAACCAATTAACCAAACAGATGAAAGATAATTTCTCTATGGTTTTTCCGGGCAACTAAATTGAGAGAAATTGGGGGCTGTTTTAGACTTCTAAAGTTACTTTGTATGCGTTTAGAGCACGCGTGTACTCTCGGAATTTAGGGGGTCGGATTTTAGGTTATAATTATTGACACACCTCGACCTGGAAAGTCCACGAGGACACCGAAATCGAGGTATGTTGGCCGACATCCGAACGGGGACGTCCAGATGACGAAAGCCAAAAATTAAAAATGGTGATTTAGGAGGTCGTGTGAACAGTAATTAGTAAAAATCAATTGTCGCTTCACCGCGACAGAGGAAGTACAGAGTAGAGAAAGTACAGAGCATAGTATACAACTTGATGATCATAAGGTTGTGTACTATGCTCTATACTTCCTCTGTTGCGATGAATCGACAATTAGTTTTTACTAATTACTGTTCACACGACCTCCTAAAACTCACCGTTTTCAATTTTTGGCTTTCGTTATCTGGACGTCCCCGTTCGGATGTCGACCAACATACCTCGATTTCGGTGTCCTCGTGGACTTTCTGGGTCGGGGTTTGTCAATTATCGTTTAGTAACCCCGATTGTTACTTTTGACAGGCGATATCGCTCCGGGGACGGTAGAGGAGCATATAACTCAAGGTTGAGCTTAATTGAGTTTTTCGGTGAATGGATTTTGGTTTCAAATCATAAAAATGTGTTTTTACATAAATTCCTATTAAACATGAATTATGGAAAATTAGAATAATTATTCTAAAATGATTTATGATCTTTATGAATTTCAGAGATTTAGAATAATTATTCTATTGACTTATTATTGAATATGACTTTTTTTTAACAAATTTGAAAAATGATTTTGAACATTAAGCTCGGTTATGTGATTTTGGGCTATGTTCCGGTTTTATGGATTACAATTTTATGGATCATGGTTCTATGGATTTTGGCTTCGGCCAAGCTTGTGATTTTGGGCTTAGGCCCGGGATTTCGATTTATTAAATTTTGGGCCTTCGGTCAGGGTTTTCTATGATTTTGACTTAGGCCAGGTAAAAAGGATTTGAAATTGGATATTGGATTTACGTTACAATTTTCACTATGATACCATTGTTGGATAAAATAGACAACACAACTATAAAACATATTCTATTCAATTTAACCTTGCAAGTGCACAAATCTAATAGATATGATAGCAAATTAGTAAGGGTCGAATCCCACAAGGATTTGTCTTAACCATGTTCCACTTTATTACTTAGACTGATTAATTAACTCAGAGACTTAACAAAATAAAAGTAGAAAATAAAAATAAAATAACATAATTAAAAATAAAACAAAATAAAGAACCTAAACTAAAACAATTAATAAAATAATAGGTTAAGGCACTCAATCCACCACTAACCACAATTACTTCCTAACATGATTTTCTAGATTCAATTCCTATGAACGTTCCTTGATAAGATGCCCATGCAACAGACCTTGGCCCAATACAGTTACATATTAATCTTCTTCTTACTTTTGTATGCTAGATGCATGGCATCTACACTCTACATTTCTATCCACTTATGTAACCTAGCATGACATCTACTCAAGTTAACATATAGTGAATGCATTAAGTACTAAAGAAGATATAGGTCATCACACTAAGTTTAGAACATGGCATATATCCTAGGCTATCATGAATTCAGATTATAAGATTGTTTCTTAACTCAACCTCTCAATGCTAAGTGAATTACAAGATGATAATGGCAGTCAACCAAGCAATTCCATAAAAAATTTATGCAAACAAGGTGATCAATCTCATAAACATAAAAGAATATCAATTAAAGTAGTAATCTAAATTTATCAAGCATTCATAATCAAAGAATCTAGAGCCAAAATCATATTAAAGAATAACTATGGTCAGAGCTTCAAGAAGCCCTAACCTAAAAGGAAAACTACAATTTAGAAGACAAGTGTTTTTGCTCTGAAGTGTACTTCTATGTATTTTTTTTTGGACCCTTTTACAAAATCCTAGGACCTCTATTTATAGGAGAATTATCAATCTTTAAATAAATAGAAGTTTACATTAAATTCTATAAGGAAAGATTTCCTAAACATTTAAGAAAAATAATTAAAACCTTTCCTAAAAGTAAAAGGACCAAAAATAATATTTTCCAACCAAATAGGCATGAAACCCCTTTGAAACATGGAGAGCAAGTGTGAACACTAGATGTGAAGGGCATCCTGACTGGCCCGCGGGATCCTGAAGTAATATTTGGAATGTTCTTGAGATGATTTTGGAATGAAGTCTAACTTGCGAGATAGACAGGGGGATGACCTTGGGTTGATTTTGGAATGATTTTGAGATGATTTTGAAGTTGACCGTGGGCCCGCGGGCTAGATCGTGGGTCCGCGGACTTGCCTGCGGAATTCGCGTATGCTATCAAGGACATAATCTTGATTTCTTTGTAACTTCTTCATCATAACTCCGATTGAGGTGATTCTTTTGTTCAAATTCTCGTAATTCTAAGCTCTTCCAATTCTGCATACTTCTTACAAATATATTATTTTCTCTAGTTTCATAACATGAAATACCAACAAAGCATAAGTAAATAAGTATTAAATCATGAATAAAATGTGTATAAATTATGACCTAACAACCATCCTCGGTTATTATGGTATTTCTCCGACCGCATGACTTTGAGGTATTTTCGGTCATGCGTGTTTGTTTCCGATACATGACTTTGAGGTATTTTCGTTCATGTGGCCGCATGACTTTGAGGTATTTTCAGTCATGCATGTTCATCTCCGACACATGACTTTGAGGTATTTTCGATCATGTGCTCGTCGAGTTTACCTACGCGCGTAGTACATGACTCATGCCGCATATCTTTGAGATATTTTCGGATATATAGAGAGTAGGTCCCCGGGTTGGACCTCTCAGTTTCTAACCATTGCTTTGAGGTATTTTCAGTAGTGGTTAGGAGGGCATGTCCCCGTGTTGGACTTCCCCGGATATTGAGCTTCGGCTCGGGATTACTTTAGAGAATGGGGGGATATTTTTATGGTATAATATATCCAAGTTTCTTATGATTTTAAGCTCATTCAAGGAAGGTTTTTAAAGCAAGGTTGTGGACCACGTGATGTTTCAGTGCTCATGTTTCGTGAGTCCCATCGGGGTTTTAAATTAAAAATGGTTTTTTCGGTAAGTTCTTCGTATTTATATTTAGTTAAGTAGCGATTTAAACAGGATTTTATCGTATACATGCATGATTGTACTTACAGAAGGGAAAGGTTATGTTTTCCTCGTAAATTGTAGGTTAAATTATTATTATTTTTGTCTACACACAGTTTTCTTATTTTGCGTCCCCTTCAGGCTGTTGAAGACGACGAGGGTACTTTCCGAGGCGGAGGCATCACTTTCCAGCTGCGCTTGTACCGTACTAGCTCTGAGTAGGGTTTGTTAGACTTGTAAACTTTATTTGCCAACCTAGTTGCTCTGATTAACCATTTGGGATTACTTGTAATTATTTTCGTAGATTGGTTGTTTTGGACTTGGAGTTGGTTGGTTGTGAGTTGACCTGGACTGTTTGGATATTACTTTCGAATTTGAATCATCCATCTGACATATAGAAGGCGGTTTGACCAATTTATAGGAGAGATTCTGCCGAATTTTTGGTAGAATTCTCGTAAAGTGTTTGTTGGACTGGTGAGAGTATTTCAGGAATTATTTTGAGGTTTCATTTGTTGTCAGACGGGAGCAGGACTTCTCATGGATTTCGAGGGGAAATTTGGGAGGGGACCTGTCAATGAGAGCTATACTTTGTTTGTGGTGAAGAAGGATGGCAATCAATTGTTGGGGAGACGGGGTCTGGATTAGGGCGCTGAGGGTTTCGATGAGGTGGTAGAGGATTTTGTGCAAGACGACGTCGTGGGTTGGGGGCTACCTAGAAGGAGAAGTTTATGGCGGATTGGTGAAAGCTTGGGTGGTGGTAGGTTTTTGGTTAAGATTTAGTTTTAATTTTTTAGATTTAGTTTAATTTTTTTTTAAATTTTAATATAAAGTTTAATAAAATGTAACAAATGTCTTAATTACTCCTACAAGTTTTGTTATATTACTACCACATAAGCAATTTTAACGACAACGAACGACAATTGGATGAGAGTAACATAATTGATACAAGAGAGGTAACATAATGCCTCTTATGGGTACAAAGTGGTACGATTACTTATTTTGGATGCAAATTGAGACTTCGCATCCTATTTTAGGTGCATTTGAAGTAATAGGCCTAATTAAAAGTAACTTAATGGCATAAATTAAATAATGACACAATATAAGGGCACAATTGCAAAATATGTCCCAAAATTTCAATTTCCGGGCGAGGCCGTTTAAAAGCGCTACTGTTTTAGCGTCTTCTTCCTGTTGAAGTGGAAACTATGCCAAGTTGCTAACTAGGCACACCTGATACCTACACTGCCATATTCGACGAGACTTAGGAGGACTAATCCAACGCAAAGCCACAAGTCTCTAGGGTTTCTGAGATCGCAGTGGCATTCTGCGCCTTCCACCATGGCGTCGCCTCCTCAGTCGCGCATCAATCAGGTTTGACTCCCAATGCAATTTTGTATAATAAAACTCTAGGCAGTCACAGGCCTTATCTCAGCTCGATTTCGATCCTCTCTATATCTTCACGCTCAATTTCGTATTGAGGCACATTTCCTTCTGCAATTTCAATTCTTTTTCGGTTTTTCCTTTATTGGAGTACGATTTGGTATCGGTAGAAATTGATGGTTTTAGTTCAAGAAGCACATTGTTTTCCGTCTGGTTGAAAAGAAACTGAGCAAACGAAGAACATTAACAATTGCGTTTATCATATGCGGAGGACACAAAAGACTGGGAAAACAATTTGGAAGTGAAGACTGCGTACCATTTCATTTGTATTCATTGCTTTTGTATAAGGTTACAAGAATTCGTATCAGTTGCTCATTTTTAGGATGCAATTGGGTAGTTTCTATCTCATGTTGTTTGGACGCCCTTACTGAATCCAAGTGATAGACAGCTAGACTGCTAGAGATTCAGTTTTGTTCGTCTCTTACTCTTCTCAACTAGAAAGCAGGCATCTTTCGTTGTGGAAAGACTTGGCTGTGCACTGGGTTTGTCCAAAAAAAGTGTAGTTGAAATTATAGATCTTTAATCATGAAATTAAGTAAGTTTTAAATCCATTTAACATAACTCACATGTTGCTTTTTATTGCGTGCATGTACAGTTTTATTCTTCAAAGAAAAGGAAGCCTGTATCACCTGCTTTGAAGTCTGGGAGAAATGAACAAGATGTAAAACCTATGGTGGAAGGTTCCCCCAGTGCCAAAGGCACTTTGGACAATTACTTGCTGGCTTCACAGGACAATCATATCACTGCTAAGCCCTTGAACAAAGTCTGTGATTCATTAGCCCAGCAAGATCAAGTTAGAAGGAATTTGACATCAGAGATTGATAATTCCTTCAAAGAAGAATTTAAAAAGCGCCATTTCTCTTCTCAACTGAACTCTCAAGCTGATGATGCTTCCAAAGAAAATCAGAAAGAAACTACTACAGGATTAATCAAGATGGGTGATATTGCAATTGGAGGTACTATGAAGGATTTCCCAGAAGGTGGGGAAAGTGTAGAGCTCAAAGATTTTGCAGCGGACTTTTTGTCTTTGTATTGCAGGTGCGGTACTCTAAATATCTGGGCACCAGTGTATATATTGTTATTTCTGCATTTTCGACATTGTCCATCGTTCTTTTTCTTTTCTTACAACCTACACATCGTTTAATGTTCAGTGATCTTCGACCGAATGAAAGTTCTCCGTCAGAGCTGAAAGTGAATAACCACAAGAGACAAGCTAGCCCATCTTTGCTTGACCGGGAGGATATGACATTTAAAAAGAGGCATTGTATTACCAATCAGTCACATGAGGAACATGAAACCAGTTCCCCCTGTGAGAAGAGTTCTGAAGCCATGCAACCTGGTTGTGTTGATAAAACTGGGGTATATGATTTCAGCTCTTCTGAAAATTTGTCATCTTGTTAGTTAAACTTATCGCCATACATTTTCTTGAAGATATAAGTTAATTTGAATTATTATTTTCTTTTATGTTATGGGCAGGTTACCATTGTTAATGAACTGCTCGAGCTTCAACCAAGCTTCAAAACATGTAGTAATACACCAAAGTTATCTCTAGACATGTTTCAATGCTATACACCAGGCTCGTTGACTAGAGCTACTGTTCGTGAAACCCCCAAGTCGGCACGTGGAAGCTCGTCAATTTCACCTGGAGAAGCTTTTTGGAATGATGCTATGCAACTTGCTGATGGTCTGTGTGCACAGGCAGCAGAAGTAATTAGTGTTGCAAATCGTCAATATCATAGTACAAGCTCATCCAATCTGAGAAATGCACATTGTGATGGCAAGTCAAAGGAAATGCTGGTTGAAGTTGAGCACAAGGATAATGGTGCTGATTCAGGGCCAATGAGGAAGCATAGAAAGGATTTAGATAAGGGAGTATCCCCAATGCCTGTTAAACATTTTGATTTCTCTTGTGAGGACAAAAAATTGGATGAAAGTGTACCACATCATTGTGATGCAGCTCATGTAGATGGCGAGCAATTTCAAGCCAGTCTTATTGATCATAGAGGTCTGAGAAATACAATTATCAAACGTTGCAGAAAATCTCAGGAAAATCAAGTGATCTGTTGCAACAAATCTCCGCAAAATCAAGTGCTGTTTCGAGAACAAGATCCAAATTCTGTTAATGCAGTGACCAACATGAAAGTGGGTTTGACAGGCAGGGATTTTGATAGCATGAAATCTCATTCACCAGTTGATGAAGTTGTGATGTTGACTGGTAATCACGAATCTAGTGAAGCAAGTACTCCTTCGAGTTTTGTGCCTCTGAAAGATTGTCTTGATTTAAACAGTTGGCTTCCACCAGAAGTATGCAGCATATATAGAAAGAAAGGAATTTCAGAACTGTATCCATGGCAGGTATTTTTAACATATGAATTAATCCAGTGTTCAATTCATTATTTGTGGAGGATCAGCATTGTGAGAGTAGGATATCATTGCATACGTTTCTCCATATTTTTTGTTTGGGTCGATGCATTTCAGTACTAGAACTAATTACTTTGAAGCATAATCTACACACATTCTCCACCTTTCAGGTTGAATGTCTTCAGGTGGATGGTGTACTGCATAGAAGGAATCTTGTATATTGTGCATCAACAAGGTAATTGTGCAATTGGTACCTGTTTTAGTTTTTCTGTCATATTATATGCTTTTGTGTTTTCCTTAGTGATTTGATAGGTTTGTAAAATGTTTATAACATCATTATCTAAGCCTAGGAAATTTGCAGTGTTTTCAGCCACAATTATTTGTGTTATTTATTAATTTTCTACTTTACCATCTTATTTGTGCTTCAAGTTGTTGTATGAGAAGATTTTTACGGTTACATATATAATCCAAAATGTTTATGTTTTAGTCACTTGTCAAGAAGGTGGGGTGGCTATTCTGTAAAATGTTTATGCTGTTTTTTTTGCTGGTAAGGCAGCTATATGTTTCTTAGTCTTGCTTCCTCTGTCACAGTGCTGGCAAAAGTTTTGTTGCAGAAATTCTAATGTTGCGACGGGTTTTATCGTCTGGAGCAATGGCTTTACTTGTACTTCCTTATGTATCAATTTGTGCAGAAAAGGTGATATTGTTGTTTTCCCCTAGAAATGCAATTTTAGATTATTGTTCTATGATAAATATAATAATGTCATTTCAAATTTCTGTCCTATTTGGTGCAGGCAGAACATTTGGACTTACTTCTTGAACCACTTGGTAAGCGTGTTCGTAGTTATTATGGAAACCAAGGTGGCGGAACACTTCCCAAAGATACTTCTGTAGCCGTCTGCACAATAGAAAAGGCAAACTTCTTGATAAACAGGTTGCTTGAAGAGGGTCGTCTTTCAGAGATTGGAATTGTTGTGATAGATGAACTGCACATGGTACTTTAAGCCTCATCTTTTTTGGTTATGTATGAACAGCCTATTGTTATTTCTACGCAAGTTATATATCTCTCTCCATCATGATGTTTTTTCTTTTGGTTTATCGCTTTTGGGTGGACTTACTTAAATGCCGTTCATGCTTATGATTATTAACAGGTTGGCGATCCAAGTAGGGGTTATCTTCTGGAACTTTTGTTGACAAAACTTCGTTATGCAGCTGGTGAAGGCAATTCTGAATCAAGTAGTGGAGAAAGTTCAGGTATGAGTAGTGGTAAGGCTGACCCTGCTCATGGCCTGCAAATTGTTGGGATGAGTGCAACTATGCCAAACGTGGCAGCAGTCTCTGATTGGCTCCAGGTACGTGCAACAGTAAACATAAACTATTTCCTTTTTGAAGAAATGTTTCATTGTAGGCAGTTTTCATCAATACGTGTAGCTCTTTAATGCTACCTAGCTATGGATCTTTAGGCATTTATTTAAGAGCATCGCCAATGGACTAGTTAAATGAGCTCCTGAGTTAACTTTTTATTGAGAATGTCCCAAAATCCAACTCCAACTGCACTGGTTATCCCACTCCTAGACTAGAGAAATCATTAGGAGCTCCTAAATCTATGGAGTGAGAAAGAGCTCTTAGTGATTCCTTAAAATTCAATGCTACAAATTTTTACCATTAATAATTTTATTTTATTATTATTTTAAGGTTAGCATTTATGATTTTCCACAAATAATATTTAACTCTTAAAATATGGAGTATGGTTGGAGGGGAATAAAATTAGAAAGCATCTTAAAATAACTTTTTAGTGTTTTTAGTTAAAATTTCACTTGAAAGTATGAGAGTGGTTGGAGATGTGCTAAGACTTGGTTTCTAGAATTTTATCTTAGAGATTTTGAATTCCCCTCTTAAAGTATTTTCTCCGTATATAATGAGTAAAACATCTCATAATTTTTGTCTTTCGAGGGAAAACTAATCAAATGGTTCAGTATTGTTCTTGCAGATGAATTTTCTGGACTTCAATGACTCAATTAGGCAATCAACTAACTCGATTTACATTTTACCTTTACAGTGATTGAGAAGATCCACCATGTTTTTAAATTTGTTGTTTCGATTCTTATGTGCGACTTGATGCTGGCCCAGTATAAATGAATGAACTGTTTGACCCTGAAGCATTTTAGTTGAACCGAATTGAGCCTTTAAAGTTTGTTTTAGCAAGCTTATATAAAGCTGATTGGTTATGCCTCAATCCATTTAAAGAATTTCATTACACATGCCTTTCTATTTTCTCTCATTGGAGCTTTGAGTTTTGTTACGTTAAATTATAAACTGGATGCACCAAACGCTGTGTATGCAATGTGATGGAGGTTACAATAGGAAGAGAGGAAATGGTGTACGTGGAATAATGATGGATTGGTTGGACGTCGGGTGTATGCAGTTATCTTAAATTTAATTTTCTGATCTGTAATTAAGATTGTTTAAATTGTTTCAAAGGTGTAAATGATATTTTCTATATGAAATTGACTAGGAGTGTTTTTTCTTGATTGTTTAATAGATGTTTAATGTTTGTTCCATTGACTTTTTTTCACATCTTCGGCTGAGGGAGCGTAAAAAGTACCCTTCTACTTCCTAGCACACAAATCTTTAATGATTCGCCAGCTTTATGGTGTGCCTGGCCATTTTTCATACCTAAATTTTCACAAATATGCATGCAGGCTGCACTGTACCAGACAGAATTTCGGCCTGTACCATTGGAAGAATATATTAAAGTTGGTAACAACCTTTATAACAAGAAAATGGAAATTGTTAGAACGATCCCCAAAGCAGCTGACCTTGGTGGTAAAGATCCAGATCATGTTGTGGAACTTTGCAACGAGGTGGCGACTTTATACTTAACACTTTTAGTGAATTTGTTTTCACGCGCTAATTTGGAAGTTGATCAATTTTGAATTGAGAATATGTATTTTAGGTTGTTCAAGAGGGTCATTCTGCTTTGATATTTTGCTCTAGCCGAAAAGGATGCGAATCAACAGCAAGGCATGTTTCAAGATTCCTCAAGAAATTTTCGGTTAACATTCGCAGCGATGACAGTGAATTTAATGATGTTGCGTCGGCGATTGATGCCTTGCGGAGGTGTCCTGCGGGTTTGGATCCAGTATTAGAAGAAACTCTTCCTTCTGGTGTTGCCTACCACCATGCTGGGCTCACGGTATTTTCTTTCTTTCTTTGGGTTGTCCTCCTTTAAATTCACTGATTATTCTGGTTCTTGTATTCTTAGCTTGATTGTTAGTTTCCACAAATGGGTAATTGATGAGCGATTCTCATGAAGAATCTGTCTGTTCTTATGTTTTTTCTTTCTTAGGTTGAGGAGAGAGAGATTGTTGAAACTTGCTACCGTAGAGGCCTTGTACGTGTCTTAACTGCTACATCTACCTTAGCAGCAGGGGTTAATCTGCCAGCAAGGAGGGTCATTTTTCGTCAACCCAGGATTGGTCGTGATTTTATTGATGGGACAAGGTACAGACAGATGGCTGGTCGGGCTGGTCGAACTGGAATAGATACAAAAGGAGAAAGTGTATGTTTTAGCTTTTATTCATCCTGGATCCTCTTATGTGATTAACTATATCCTGGACCAGCAGTTTGTTTTCACTGTATCCAGTGAGGTCTCTGTAATTGCCTTTTTTGTTCTTATGTTTGTATTTTTACTTCATTCTTTTTATATCATCTTTATCAGTATGTATCCATTTCATTTATTTTATTTTGTCTCTTGACTAGGTACTTATTTGCAAGATAGAAGAGGTAAAAAGAATTACAGGAATTCTTACCGAAAGCTGTCTGCCATTGCGTTCTTGTCTATCTGAAGATATGAATGGAATGACTCATGCAATCTTAGAAGTTGTAGCTGGGGGAATGGTTCAAAGTGCCAGTGACATTCATCGATATGTTAGATGCACACTTCTAAACTCCACTAAACCATTTCAGGATGTGGTGAAATCAGCACAGGAATCTCTGCGGTGGTTGTGCCACAGGAAATTTCTTGAATGGAATGACGATACTAAGTTATACAGTACCACACCTCTTGGCCGTGCAGCTTTTGGCAGTTCCCTCTGCCCTGAAGAATCACTTGTAAGATCCTTAGTTATTGTTGTTATTGTTAAATTAGTTTCCCAAATATCGTTTGCTCTCTGTATGGCATTGAGCATGATCATACTTCTTGCATTCGTGCTGTAGATTGTGCTGGATGATCTTTCAAGAGCAAGAGAAGGGTTTGTGCTTGCGTCTGATTTGCATTTAGTCTACCTAGTAACACCAATAAATGTTGATGTTGAGCCTGATTGGGAACTGTATTACGAACGGTTCATGTCATTGTGTGCTCTTGACCTGGTAAGTTGCCTCTTACCAAATGGTCAATTGGTTGTTAATGATTTTGATGCGTGCGTGTTTATATCTGGAGATGTTAGTGTAGAAAAGTTTTATTGGAAACAGTATAGAAAGCCTTAAAGTATGAACTTGTTTTATGCCAAGAATTTACGGAATTTTCTAGAGCTGACCAGATGAGCTGAGTGGACACCACCCTGATGAGTTTTATAAACACCTTGAGGGGTTTTGAACTCCTGTTCTCGTTCAAATGTATGTGTTTCTATACAATAAGGTATTCAGAGATTGAATATGACCATACGCCCTTTGGACTCCTTTGCCTACCTGCACTGACTTAATTAAATTTTCCCTCCTCAAAGAAGGAAGTCTTCTCGGAGAGGAGTAAGAGGTATAAACTACCAAGAAAATACATGATAGACACATTTTTTCCTTTTGGGAGGGTACTCCGAGTAGTGGATACAAACCCACTCAGTAGGTGTGACTCACCACATACGGCTGAGAAATCAATGGAATTCTAGAAGCTTCCACTCAAACGAGAGCTTGGTCGTAAGCAAATTAAACGGAGTAAGGATGGTGGCTAGCCTACAAGTGTAATTAACCTCCTAGTCTTCTTAACTTAATGTGGCAAAGCTAGATGCCTCTTCATAAATAACTGATTCAGTCAAATACTGCCCAAGGGTGGACTAAGAATGATCGCTGCAATGACAAAGTTATTTTATTTTATTTAATTTAGTGGGTAAGATCTATATATTGATCTAACATCATTGTTCAATTAGAAATATTCCAGTAATCGCTTTGTATTTTTATGCTCACATTATTCAACAGCAGAATTCTTTTTACATTTATCTTTTTCCCTGCTAATTGAGCAGTGACCATTAACTCAGAATTTTAGACTTTATGGAGCCTTTTTTTTATCATACTAATTTTTTGAATTCAATTTTATGTTTCTTTAATTTTCTGACTCATTCTCTTTCCATGGAGTGCAGTCTGTTGGGAATCGTGTTGGAGTGACAGAACCCTTTTTGATGCGAATGGCACATGGTGCACCTATCCGATCGTCAAACAGGTTGAGAGAACATATGAAACCTTTGCATGGAGAGTATGAAAACCGACCTGGAACTACCAACAATACTGTGTTTCAGGATGATCAAATGCTTCGAGTGTGTAAACGGTTCTATGTTGCTCTCATCCTATCAAGACTAGTTCAGGTGTCATTTTTTCTTCCTCAGTGTGACAAATGCTCCATGTCATTCTCATTTATCGCCTGCTACCACAGAGAGAGACATACATATTGAGTTTGTGGCATGCATTCATGTATATTCGTATGTGCTTTTTTATCTGGTTCCCCAAAAGTATAGGGACACTCTATGCAATTTTTCTTTGTATCTGGTGCGTTGTCTATTTCAATTTTTTTACCGGGCATCTATTAGTTTAGTTATTGGTATGGGATTGTAGATCCTAATGCTTTTGAATATGAATTGCAATTGCTTCTATATAATTTGTCCAATTTTCTTTTTGTCCTTCTAAATACGTACTTTTTAAATCTGTGGTGAAGGAAGCTGCTATCACGGAGGTTTGTGAAGCTTTCAAGGTGGCCAGAGGTATGGTGCAGGCGTTACAAGAGAATGCTGGAAGGTTTGCATCTATGGTAACCATGTTTTGTGAGAGGCTTGGATGGAATGACCTTGAAGGCTTGGTTTGCAAGTTCCAAAATCGTGTTTCATTTGGAGTGAGAGCAGAGATTGTAGAGCTTACTACAATTCCATATGTTAAGGTATGTGAACTCTATTAATTTTCCTGTTTCCTGTTAAGTCTGGTAAAATGTACTCCTCGTTGTCAAATCTCCTTTTTTCTTTCTATAATAGCTGACAGATCCTCAACAGTGGGGCCTTTATTTATAAATACTGTATTGGCTTGTAGGGTTCTCGAGCAAGGGCACTCTATAAAGCTGGTTTGCGTACGCCTTTAGCAATTGCTGAAGCATCTATCCCTGAAATAGTCAAAGCTCTTTTTGAATCTTCATCGTGGACTGAACAAGGTGATGCATTGGAGATTTTGATTTAGTGCAGGGCGTCTTGATTTATAACGAATGTGACTTGACAAGGATGTCTTAATATGATCTAAATTTCCTGATGAGATCATGTTATTGGAAGCTATATTTTATTTGAGTGGTTTTTACAAGGGCTCTAGACATAGGTGTTTCATAGTTTAGTTCTTAGCCTTTCTTTTCTGTAGAGACATTCATTTATCAGGGGCATACATTTTTTTGCACTTCAAAAAGAGGGAAAGTTTGAGTAGTATTACGTATCAGGAACTACTGTAGAGACTTCTTTTTAAGGACATTTAATTGTGTGAAACTTATGCCAAGAGCTTTTTCTGATGTAATAATCTTTCTGGTCTTGCAATGAGCAGCATAAAAGAGACTCTTGTTAGTCAAGTATTGTACAAGAACTTTTCTGCATGCTTGTAAGTTTGGCCAGATGCATTTATTTCACAAGTAATGTGTGCTACAGGGGGTTGTGCTTATATCAATTCATATGTGGTTCTAGCTCTATAGTTGCGTACTCTATTTTACAAGTGATCTTATTCTTTGTCATCCTGCTGTTTTCAGTTTTTTTGTTTTTTTAATTTCTAATTCTTTTTTTAATACATTTCTACTATTGCTTTAAGGTTATTTTATTTTGTTTTTGTTTTTATTTCATGCATTCTCTCCTAATATTTGCGAGTTGATAATATGACTTTAATAGGTTCAGCTCAAAGGCGCATCCAATTAGGAGTAGCCAAGAAGATCAAGAATGGTGCACACAAAATAGTTCTTGAAAAGGCTGAAGAGGCAAGAGTTGCTGCCTTCTCAGCTTTTAAAGCACTTGGAATGGATGTCCCAGAGTTTTCTCGACCAGTATTTTCAACTAGTGGTGGACTTCCCAGTATGCAAGGAGCCGGAAATTCCTTTGGTGATAACTCCACTAGTAGCATTCCTAAAGTAGAGCACATGGAGTATGCAGCTGAGCCATCTTGGGAAGGAAGGGTTCTTTCTGAAAAGGGTGCATCAGAAAGCAGAGAGAAGATGAAAACATCAGATATTGGTGGGGAGGCTTCCGCACAAGTAAATTCAACTGGTTCCATGCAAATTAAGTTTGGTTCTGACAGTTCTGTAGTACCAATTGAAGGTTCTTCTTCCCTCGGGGATGAGATTACAGCTGCTTTTGATCAAACAAAAAGTGCTGATTTGACTGACCAAATTCGGTTACCGAGATTAGGTGATAGAGCTAGGATGTCTGATACTTCTTTTGATCTTGAAAAGCAGGAATGCAGCAAAAGGGAGAATACATCTTCTGGATATAAGGGAAATAATTACGATAAAGGCCCTATTAGTGCAATTAATACTCCTGGTGGATTTGAGGCCTTTTTAAATCTTTGGGCAACCACCTCAGAGTTCTATTTTGATATTCACTACAACAAAAGATCAGAGTTGAGCTCTGTTGCCCCCTTTGAAATACACGGCATAGCTATCTGTTGGGAAAATTCTCCTGTGTACTATGTCAATATTCCCAAGGATCTAATGTGGTCTGACAGCAGTAAAAATGAAGATTTGCGTTTGAGTGGGTCAAGTAATAGAAGTAATGTGTTCCCTCCTGATGATTTGTTAGAGATGGGAAGACGTAGATGGAACAGGATTGGTGAAATAATGGGGAAAAAAGGAGTTAGAAAATATACTTGGAAGTTAAAAGTTCAGATTCAGGCACTCAAAAGTCCTGCAGTTCATGCTCAAAGATTTGGTTGCCAGAATCTTGCAGGGAAAAGTACCTGTTTTGAAATCATAGACAGCTCATTTTTATTGTTGCCTCCAGTTCATATAAAAGATGGAATTGACATGTGCCTCGTTGTCTGGATTCTTTGGCCTGATGAGGAGAGAAGCTCTAATCCAAACCTGGAAAAGGTAAAATAAAATTTTTTAGCATTAAGACTTAGACAAGCATGTTCATTTGTCTTCCGAAAGGATTTTTTCTTCCTTTTCTTTTGTTGGTTTACTTTTCTAAACAATGCCCAGTACTTTATCATTTCCATCAAAACATTTCTTAAAGACAAAAGTGTTTAATCATGTAATTGTTTCATTCGCATAGTATTTATATTTTCATCGTTGTTCAATCTTCATTTGAAGCTTTAAAATTGATTTTATAGGAAGTTAAGAAAAGGTTATCCAGTGAGGCTGTAGCAGCTGCAAATCGGAATGGCAGGTGGAAGAATCAGATGCGAAGAGCTGCACATAATGGTTGCTGCCGTCGGGTTGCACAAGTACGAGCCTTATGTTCGGTTCTTTGGAAATTACTTGTTTCTGAAGACCTTTCTGAAGCACTCATAAATATAGAAATCCCATTGGTAAGTTCTTTCATCATATCCGATGTAATTTTCTCAAGGGTTCTTATTTTTATTTGGGTATCCAAAATATTGAACAATTCTGTGATGGTTGAAATTAGACTGGAAATTGCTGATTCCATTTTGGTCATGGAAATGGAAGGTGATAAGATAATACAAATTATGGACCATTGAAAATTTTTACTTCTTAACTATTGCTTTCTTCCATTGCACCATTCTAATAATAATCCTCCTTGAAAAGAATAAGGAAAGGAAATTATGCAAAATTAGATAAGTTCCACGCAAGAGGTCTGCATTATTGTGATTGTTTGTTTTGGCTTTAATAAATATATTTGGTTTGGCACTCTTGTATTGCCTTTTCTTGTATAAATGGCCAATGTTTTGTTGGGTGCTTGAGAAGCAGTGCCCAACCGCTTCAGTAAGTGTGGAAAGAAATGTATTATTTATTCTCTTGTTCTGGAACAACCAAATAGTAGTTTTACTTCTTATCTGGTTACCTCGATGCTAGCTTATTGCTTGTTGTATGCTAGGTTAATATTCTTGCTGATATGGAGCTTTGGGGTGTGGGTCTAGACATGGAGGGATGCCTGCAAGCACGCAAGGTGTTGGGGAAAAAGCTAAGGCAGCTAGAGAAGGAAGCTTATAAACTGGCTGGAATGACATTTTCATTATCTGCGGCAGCAGATATTGCTAACGTATTGTATGGACACTTAAAGCTTCCCATACCAGAAGGGCACAATAAGGGGAAACAACATCCAAGTACGGACAAGCATTGTTTGGATTTGTTAAGGTATTAAGAGACTTTTTTCTTCTATCACCTCATAACCTTACCCAATAAGGTGACTTCACACGTGTTGATTACCTTTTGAAATATTTTTATAATGTCCCCACCCAATAGGATTATCTCTTAACTTATTTGATTCCACAGAGACTTCCATCCCATCTAGATTGTTATGTTTGAACAGTGGACATTTGAAGGAGACAGTATTCGACAAGTCATGCATGCACTCTTGAGTCTCTGCATTTTGTGACATCTGGAGATAGATGTTAACTCATGAATAAAATAAGTTTGAGCTTTCCTTAAGCTGTTTTTGACTTTGATTTTCGCTTTTGGTTGTAGAGAGCGGTGACGTGATATTCTTGAAATACAAGTAGATGGGAAAGTAATCATATGGCTGACCCTAAAGAGTCTTGATATAAAAAGCCCAAGTTAGCTTGGGGTCAGGGCTTTTTTTACTTAATTATTTGGTGTGTAGTGTGTAACCCAAAGTAAGGCGTAAGTAATATTATTTTGGTTAGTGAATTCTATTTGGTGATATCTTGTTGGTCTTATGAGCACTGTCAACGGATTAGATCTATTTTCTGTAGTAAAAACTAAAGTCATAAATTCCTAGAAGATTAGCTTATTCTGATAATTGAGTTTGCATTAGCCTTTGCTTAGTCTTTAGAAGGTTACAGTTATTTATAGGGATGCAGTTATGGTCCAAAAACATGGCATTGGATGTGAATTTTCTAATGTGGTCGTTTGGTGAATCTGTACTGATGCTTATTGTATTAACTATTCTAGTTATTTATACGTCTGCTTGTGGGTTTTCCAATCCTTTCCCGATAGATTTTTCCAATCTAGATTGGGTAGAATGGTGAATACAACATTTGGAGCTTTATGAATGAATACACATCATAAGTTTTAAATTCTTAAAACTGCCACCCTGCCTGTCTGTCGTATATCATTTTACGATAAATGTTCTTTTTATCGTTGCAACATTGTGATTTTTCTCTTGGAGTTTTATATGTCAAGCTCTTTGGTTTCATTTCAGGGATGAGCATCCTATTATTCCCATTATTAAAGAGCATCGGACATTGGCAAAACTATTAAACTGTACATTGGGATCAATTTGCTCACTCGGTAGGCTATCAGTGAAGACACAGAAGTACTCATTACACGGTCGTTGGCTCCAAACATCAACAGCAACTGGTCGGCTTTCAATGGAGGAACCTAATCTCCAGGTTTTGGTTTCCCACGAGTCATTTTGTTCTCTCCTCCCTTTCCTCCTTTCAGTTAACACCTTGAATTTAATTTATACTATGAATTATTACATTTAACTTGTTTTAATATATGCAGTGTGTTGAACATATGGTTGACTTCAAAATGAATAAGGATGGATATGGAAGCAAAACTGATATTGAGCATTACAGCATTAATGCTCGTGATTACTTTATTCCTACTCAGGTAATGGATATCATGTTCATGTATTTGGAGGCTATCTACGTGTTATTATAACATTTTTAACATGATAGTCCAAAAGAAAAAATTTATTGATTTACCAAAAGTGATGGTACAGTATTTTTCTTACGCAAAGTGGAGAACACACTATTGTTTCTCCTTTACCTGGAGAGTAATAGAGGCCAATTTTCCTCTGAGCTATAAGTGATGGAGATTTTTGGTTTTAGAAAATGAAGAGGTTGGGAGGGTAGATACAGTATTTTAATGTTTCTAGATAGACGAATGTTTCTGTGGGATGTTACGAAGGGGTAGGAAGGGGTTGGGATAAGGTGTCCACTGTGTACGTAAGTTGATTTTTCTTCTTTCCTTTTGCAGGACAACTGGTTACTTTTAACTGCTGATTATTCTCAGATAGAATTGCGGCTGATGGCACATTTCTCAAAAGACTCTGCACTCATTGAACTCCTTAGTAAGCCCCATGGTGACGTTTTCACCATGATAGCAGGTAGATGGACTGGGATTTCAGAAGATTCTGTTAATTCCCATGTACGAGATCAGACCAAAAGGTTGGTATATGGCATTCTATATGGAATGGGTGCTAACAGCCTTGCAGAACAACTGGATTGCAGTCCAGAAGAAGCTTCTGACAAAATACAGAACTTTAAAAGTTCTTTTCCTGGAGTCGCTTCCTGGCTCAATGAAGCAGTTGCATACTGCCGCAATAAAGGGTGAGGAAATTAGTTTCCTTGTTATAATTAGTTGAACTCCTTTATGTTAGGTTTCTATTATATTTAAAAACCATGTAGGATTTTGGTTTCTATAATTGCATAGGACTTTTCTATTCTTACTCTGATTACTCAACTCTTTGATCATATTACTTCTTCCTTCTAAATATTATGTTATCAGCATAATCAGCGTGAATGGTTATGTATTTATTAATTTCTTGTTTCTTGGCCTAAGAGGAAAAGGTTTTGTTTTCTTGTATTTGCTTTGTTCACAGAATTTATTGTTTCTTCTCGTAATGGTGATAATTGAAAAAATGTTGGAAGTAAGCATCTCTTCAAACCAAGAGGGGCCAATATTGACTCAATTTCATCTTGTTCTTTGTCTGTCCAAGTAAAAGAACATGTAATGCACCGTTGTAAACATTCATTCTCAGCTTTTTCAAATGTTGACTATCTGCATATTGTTATTCAACAGATACGTCGAAACTCTAAAAGGAAGAAAGCGATTTTTATCAAAAATAAAACTTGGGAACAATAAAGAAAAGTCGAAGGCTCAGAGACAAGCTGTGAATTCTATATGTCAGGTACAACTTTTGCCTATCCTTCTGTGGCGATAAGGGGTTTGGGTTTAAATGAAATCAAAAAATTTTAATTTTTCTTGTACTGATGTCTTCCTTTTACAGGGATCTGCTGCTGACATAATTAAGATTGCAATGATAAATATATATTCCGTGATAGTCGAAGGAGTTGAAATGCCTTATTCTACTTCTCAACTTGCAACAGAATTGCACTTGCTGAAGGGCCATTGCCGAATTTTACTACAGGTTGCTTTAGCAAATTTCTACTGTTTATTATTCTATAATTTTATTTTTTGGGTAATGTGAAATATGGGAGAAGATATATCAATAAATTATTTAAGACTTTATTGTAAGTTATAGTACTGGTGATTTCTATCCAGGTACATGATGAATTAGTACTGGAAGTTGATCCTTTGCTGATAAAGGAAGCTGCTTTGCTGTTACAGAAGAGCATGGAAAATGCTGTTTCCCTTCTTGGTACAACTTTTATGTTTCTGGATGGATTGCTTGATATTTTAGGGACATCTGTTTACTTGTCTAATCTAATTGTTCGTTTTCCAGTTCCTTTGCAAGTCAAATTGAAAGTTGGAAGAACTTGGGGTTCTTTGCAACCTTTCCAGTCTGATCAAAGTAAAGATAAAGCTGTACTTGTGCCTGATCCGTAGAATGAGAAAGATGGATTCTTGCTATTGATCTGAAAAAGTAAAAGTTCTTGACATGGGAAGGTATTGAGTGAAGTCAGAACCAATATATGTATGTCTTGTTTAAAGAAATGTTCTACGACATGTTTTCTAGCCAATTATTTGCAGCTTTTCTTTCCTTTATAAAATGTACTGATGTTAAATATTTCTATACAGGGAAATGCACTATGTATTTTCTGGTTAAGCAATGTTTTCCTTGAAAGAAGCTGGGTTATGACTTCTCAGCCTGTCACTCAAATTGCAATTTATACAGAGTGATGTTGTTGACGGTTGGGGCTGGCTGTGCAAGATGTTCCGTTTCATCGAAAATGCCATCTGATGTGATTTTCTGGATGCAATGAGATGCAATTGAGAAGCATATTCTGAGGAAGTTTGTTTAGATGATCTGTTTGGAAGTAAATTTGGTTCATATGTTATGCAAGCATCTTATCTTCTAAGGAGGCTTCTTAGACATTAACAGTCCTCATTCTTATGGCAGTCTTATTTATATTGGAGCAGATGGATACAACTACAACGAGCCGTATTATTGGAGAACAGAAATAGAACCGAACCCAACCCTCAAAGAGATCGATGTTCGAGTACTGCCTGATGGATTGAAGCACGTCATGTAGATTTGTGGTTTGGAACCCACGCAACGTGGCCCTCCAGCAGAAAATGGCAGATGGGAACAGTCCCTGGTTTAACGTTGAGCTGTTGGAAGGCGGAATTCTTTGGGTCCCAATCAGATGTGTCTCCATGGCAGAGTGCCACTGCAGTTGCTTTGGTCCCGTCTGCTCCTTCCAGAGGTACCATGTAAGTCCTTATGTTGGTTAATGCATGGCAGTAGAAGACCGCATACGGATAAGTGAGCTTATGACACCCAATGACTTTGCCGTCTTCCAGCTTCTTCACTCTGGGTTTGACCGTGAATTCTGCAGAAAGGCAGCTCCTTTTTTGACCTCCGTTGAGAACGCTTTGGGATTGGCTCCGAGCTTGGAAGTGGCGAAGTCAACCAAGGACTCCAAAGAGGTGGCACAATAATGTTGTTGACCTTCCACAACTGGTCTTTCACAGATTTGAAGGGTTTCCTTCATTATATTGGCATTGGCCTCTTGTGGTTTCACTGAAAGTTGGTTGAGGATTTCCGGCAGTTTGGTGGATGAGAAGGGGATGGATTCTGCCGTTTTGCGGGGGAGGAAAGTTGCTCCGGTGGAATTTCTCACCAAGCTATATTTCATTGTTGTTCCAGGCTGCATAGATTTCTCCAAGAAGAAGACTACTTGGTCTCTGTCGAGTTTGTGGTCAGCAGCAGCACCATAAACGATGATATCGTTGTCAGCGGCAGTAGCAGCACCGTAAACGATGGTATCGTTGTCAGCGGCAGTAGCAGTACCGTAAACGATGATATCATTGTCAGCGGCAGTCGCAGCACCGTAAACGATGATATCGTTGTCAGCGGCAGTGCCTTGGTGGTTGTAGCCATCAAAGTTGGTGGCGGAGTCTCCTGCAAATTTGGTGAAAGTAGGTTGTCGATTTGGTTTGTAAAAATGATAGAGAAATTAAATGAGATTGTGAATAGAATTACAAACCAGGTTGGATAAGTTGACTGAGAGCTTTGGGCATTGGTGTGTTAATTTGGCAGGACGGAGTTCCAGTAAAGTTGGTTAGGTGGTAAAGCTGCATGGCTTGCTACCACTATCACCTGCAAAATTGAAGTCATGAACTCTCATTAGTATAGAATGAAAATGAGTTGATTGAATTGCTTATCTGGAAAATTGAATGGAATGGAATCAATTGATGTAAATCTATTTTTTTAGTCCTGTAATTGATATAAATCTCTAGAAAAATAGAAAAAAATCTTTTAATAAGTTTGCGGTGGTAATTTAGTGATGCATCCACGGAGTCACCATCTAAGGGTGTAGATTTAGATGCTAATATTAAGTGTCTTTAAAAAACCTATTGGAATCACCATCATCTAAGGATGTAGATTTAGATTCTAATATTAAGTGTCTTTAAAAAACCAATTTAATGACGAATTCATTACCGGTAAATTAACTAATTTTTGTTGCTTTTTTTTTTTTATCGAAATTCAATAGAAATTCTTTTGATTTATAGATATTTTTGTTATAAAATTAAGTAAAATATAGAAGAAACATAGAGAAAAACAATGAAATATGTACTTGTTCATTTCCCATCTTTCATCTTTGATTAAAGCCATTATTTATAGGTTTACAAGATAAATCTTTAGCATGCCAATTGTAGGTTACAAGTTACGTACTAAATGACATTTATTATAGGTCACTAAATACAATAACAAGGGCATTTGTTATATGACATATAATATGGCAATGGAGGTTATGGATGTTATGATGGTCATCCACAGTTCCTATATTCATAGCAGTTTTCTACATTTCAGAAAATATTTAGCACATTTAGCGTAAGTATATTTCATTTTTAACTATAACATACATAAACAAAAAGTTTAAGTTAACGGGATGAAAAACTAGCTTCGTTTTGATCAGTATATATGATAATAGCTTCGTTTTCAGTTTGTGTTTTGGATGTAAACTAGGGAAGTATGTGAGGTAAGGAGGATAATAAAGAGGGATGGAAAGATGATGAGACATAACACAAATATGGAATGACCATTTATCTTTTTATTATTGCAAAGCTAACACAACAATCCTATTCTTGTGGGATTCTTCTTTTATACAACGACCTCGTTGTACCAATGAAGGGTTTATATAGCTAGGTTGCAGTCCAAGAAACATGCCCCTCTGGAAGAAAATGGCAGAACGGAAGGGTTCCTGGTTTAGGTTTGAGCTCTTGTAAGGCAAAATTCATAGGGTTCCATGCACATGTGTCACTGATACGGCACATTGCTACCGATTTCGCGCTCCTCCCTTCATCAACGTGCGCCTTCCAGAGCGCTAGGGGCTGGCCGGAAATCTCAGCGTTGGCGACGGGGACGTATATGCAGTAAGCTAGCTAGTAACATCCTTGTTCATTTTCCGGCGACTATATTTGCTAATGAGTAGCAACAAATAAAATAAAAACATAGTCTCTGACATTACTAACACAAACCAAACCAAGCAATTCGTTATGGCGGATATGATACGTGGTTCTTATTTCTTGCAGCGGATATCTTACATCACTTTTATTATCGCTGCGGTTAACACACAACACTCACTTTTATTCATTGCTAGCTATATTTCTCTTTTTTATTTATTCATTACTAGCCCATTCGTCAAGGGTACTTTTGCTCCAGCTAGCTAGCTAGGGTTTCTAGTTTGGAACCCAAGCAACATGTCCCTCTGGAAGAAAGTGGCAGACCGGCTCCGTTCCTGGATTCTATTGGAAACCAGACTCAAAAGTAGATGATGATCTCTTCAACCCGGACAGAGCCGATTGACCCGATTCAGCAGAAACTGCACCTCAATGTATGAATCTCTATCTTCACTCCTAGCTGAAATTTGAATCGAGACTAGCTCGTGATGTCTTCAATATTACTTCTTCTATATATGGAATCTGAATTTGAAATTAAAACTAGAAATCGAGTGATGATCAATATGATGATCTTATGAACCCTAGGTGTTTGTTATTTTGCTTAAAAGAGATTTTCTGTGCTAAGGGAGGTCAGATATGACGGCCTTTCCCGTGTGATCTTCTCTATTGATTTCTTCTTAGAGTTTGTTGGATTACAAAGCATATATACTCACACACACACACACACACCATGATTCGGTTAGAGGTGATAACACTATGATGTCATCACACACACACTCCTTGCAGCTCATTCAAAAACTGCTCACACACTCACTGCTATACTTAACCGTTTCACACACTTACAACTCACACATGCTCTCATTTAGTGCCTTCAACTTGTGACACTTGTCTTCCTCGAGTCAGCAATAGGTATGCTGCCAATGATGCAGCTTAGTCACCAACAGCTTCACCTTCACCTCCGTCAGTGCAAAGTTCTTAGGATTCCATCCAGATGTGTCCAGATGGCAGATTGTCACCGCATTTACGTGGGTCCCGTCAGTACCAACCAAAGGCACCATGTAAGCCCTTTGCTTTCCAAATGCGTGACAGTAGAAGACAGCATGCGGATACCTCTGCTTGTGGCAAGCAATGAGCTTGTCAATGCCGGATGCCTGCAGCTTCTTCACTCCCAGGGCAATTGTGTAATTCTGTAGGGCCACTCCTTTTTCGATCTCTGTCGCGATTGCTCGAACGTTTCTTCCGAGATTGGAAGTGGCATAGTCAATCATAGCCTCAAGGGAGGTGGCACAGAACTTGTCTTCGCCGTTAAAAGTTGGACTTTCACAATATTGGATGGTGTCCTTCATCACACCAGCTTCCGGGGTCCCTGGCTTCACTGCAAAATGATCCAAAATCTCCGGGATCTTGCTGGAGGAGAATGGGACTGACTCCGCGGCGTTGCGGGGGACGAAAGGCGAGCTACTAGTGTCTCTAGCTAAGCCGTACCTCATTGTTGTGCCAGGACGAACATCGTTCTCCAAGAAGAAAACCTTTCGGGTTGGGTCCTTGCAAGGAGTTGGTTGCTAGCATCGGCGCTGCGCTCGCCGCTGTAAAGAGCAAGAACCCTGTCCGCGGTGGCGTCTACATCTCGGCCCACAAAGTTCTTGTTTGGTGTTCCAACAAAGTCCTT